>CM024811.1:33467-165967 GCA_014281875.1 Nibea albiflora
AAAGTGGGTCATTGAGTGGGCAGAGTGGAAAGGATCACAACCACAGATAGGCTTTTTCTGTTTGTTATATTGTATTGATACAGTTTTTTAAATAATGGAAAAATAATAATAATATTGCATACACAATGAGATGTGGATCACTAGAAAAAAAAAAAAAAAAAAAAAAACAACAATAAAAAAATAATAATACAGTTTCTCTGTGAGAAGTCTCTGTTCTTTTCCGTTTGGGTGGCTCGCCAAAACCACTGCGGCTCCTCTCTACCTTATATAGATGGAGGAAACCCCAGCAGAAGAAGTCGATCCTATCACAGGATTTCCATCCAAGAAAAAGACCCGGCCTATAAAGGCCAAAACGAAGGGAGTTACATACATACACATACATACTAATTGTAACATTGGTCTTAATAACCTATTAACTATAACTCTCTGTCAAATGAATGAATTAAACACATTTCTAATAATAACAAAATAATGGAACATTCCTTTAAATTAGTTTCTTCTTTTCTTTTCTTTTTACCGCCACTCGCTCAAAAAACACCGAGCGAAGGTGACGCAATTTACATATAAAACACTTTACGCTAAATAAATGGATAAAACCATAACCCATATTAACAGTAGCATCAGACATTTAACATTAGACTACTCACCAGAGGTTCATGTACCAACACACATACACACTCCAGGCAAAAAACACACGGCTCAGTCCAGGTTTTCGTCTTGGAAGAAACAGGGACACGGGAGTTCAGTTATGTGTAGCAAGTGAAATATGGCTAATAGCGGAAGCTAGCGCCGCTAATGCTAAACAACAACTTACTTCGTCTCTGCAAACTCGTTGTTAAAACCCGGTCCGCTTGGCAACTCACAAAGGGATTAATGGTGCTCGCTCTCAGCGTTTTTCGAATAAAAAAACAAAGACTTCTTTGGTGAAATATCTTGTCTTCTTGTACAAAACTTACCCGCTAAGTCTGCAGCAGAAACTACGCATGCAGCCACCTCTACGAGTCCGAGAGTAGAGAGCGGAAAAAAAACTAAAACACAACGGCACGTACGCCTTGACAGCGTCTGATTGGCCTATCCACGCAACTTAATGTGAACTCCTCACGTCAGCTGAATCTTGTACACTTGAAGAAATGCCACTTTCATCACATATTGAAAATGAAATGAATGAAACACTCTTTTTAAATACATAATGATTTTTTTTCTGTGCATATCGATCTCTTTCATTTCGATCTATTTATGATTTTAATCATAGATTCTATTTATTCATGCAAGATTGTTCCAACCCAAACTATTTATTTATCTGTGTATCTATTTATGTGACACAAATCATGGACTTATTAACTTATTGTTCCAATTAATCAAATGACGACTGGACTTTTATTAAGAGCCTAGTAACCTGGGTTACATGAAGGATGACTTTAGTCTCAAAAGAGCCCTAAGGCCTACCTGCATAGCTGTTTATTGAACTTAAAAGATGAAAATCTTCGACCAGGAAATAATCATAATCAAACTTTTTTTTTCAATCTGAGACAAAACAAGTTGCCCAATGAACTCACAAAGTCAAGATGACTCTCTCTCTCTCTCTGCAGGTCAGCAAAACCTGTTTGACAGGAGATGATGGTAGCACAGAATATAAAGAGACATTTATGAATTAACAATTGTCATTTTATCACATATAGTATGCGTCTTCATATAAACCTTTAAACATACACATATTGCATTCCTCTCACCACATGAACCCATCAGGACCCAGAAGTGGCCCAGTCAATGATGGAGGAGACAAAGCAGGTCCTCAAAAGGGGACAGAGGAAAAACAACTCCTTCTGCTCTCATATATAGGGTGGTCAACCTAAAAGAGACATGGAAACATATCTCTTTTATGTGTTTCATCACAAATCAAGTATAAATTCATATAACATTATAAGACACATGACATACTCAACAAATCAGAGATGTCTCAGCAGCCAAAGGGTGGTGAAGTGAAGGAAGTAAGAGAGCAAGTCCTTTAAAATGGACGGAGGGGGAACAACTCCTCAGGATCTCGCATGTCAAGTGGTGAACTGTGTCTGTGTTGTAATGGAAAATTTATATTACATGATTGCGTGATCTTTTATAACCATATATAGCCATGTTTGATCTCAGTAATATTTCAAAAGGTTTTTAAGTACAAAACGTTGTGCCTTATACTCTTGTTTGGTTTTACTCAGTACCTTGCACTTAGAAACATTTCTCTCATTTATGAAAGTTGTTTGTAACAGTAGTTGTTTGACGTATAAACTTGACCTTGGTTCACACAGTCAAGCACAGCTTGTTAGTGAGGTTTGATGATGATGAGCACATTCCATTGTAGCTACAGTATCTACAACAGTTAGATAAGTAAATCATAATAAGTAACGAATACTCCCTAGAAGTGTATAAGAATCAGCGTGGGACTGCCCCACCCTGACATTTTCTGCAGACTGTCTGTGCATTTGTAGAACTGTTCCTCTTGCAAGAATAAAATGACCAAAAAACCAGATTGTAAATGAAGTTGATCAGTTTCTCATTATGATGATGTGTTTTGAATCCTCGTGAATTGACACATTTGATGTTGTAGAGAAATTGAATTTTTCTATATATATTCTTTGCTTATAGTATGATTTTTATAATCAAAAGAAGGGAAATGTAATGGAACATTTATATTACATGATTGCGTGAACTTTTATAACCATATATAGCCATGTTTGATCTCAGTAATATTTCAAAAGGTTTTTAAGTACAAAACGTTGCGCCTTATACTCTTGTTTGGTTTACTCAGTACCTTGCATACATGGGAGGCAAAAATGTGTAGTATTGATTACCACAAACCCAAGCATATCCTTTCATCATACCCAGACCCGGTGTAGACCCTTACCACCTTTACTCCACTTATGTTACCACCTGGTAGGATCAAATTTACCTTTGCAAACCTCGGATCTAGAATGAGAGCACCCCTCGGAGGCCTCCACTTTAGCACAAGAGGAATTGCCTAAAAACTGACCAGATGCACTAAAACCAGAAGTGGTGTGTGAGCGGTTCGCACATGTCTGATTTACCCCTCTGCAAATACCAAATGATTTAGATCAAAGACTCTTATCTGTTGAAATATCAGGAAGTAGAAGGTCCTGATCACAAAACTGGAAGCAGACGGCAGAATTGTAATACCTTTGATCTTTACCACGGCCTATGTTCATAATGCTCTGTCGGCATGCTGTTTGGTTTGACGTCTCCAGTCCCCTACCTACTGCGGTCCAGGTTATCTGCAACTGTGAGAGACATCTGGTTAAGGCCTCAGATGCCGGCTCTGCATTAACTGGAATCACAGAATCTTGGTTTAATGCAGGGGGAAAACCAAACCACGCAAGAAGAATTTGGAGCTACTTCTCTGACATTATACATGAGCCAATGAAACCATCTGTTTGTGTTCCACTCTGGAGGAAGTTGGAAGTCTTGGGGTGTATACCACCAATCTTGCTGAAAGATCTTTTAGTCATGTTGAGAGAAGGGAGGTTGTCTCGTGTGTCAGAGTCAGTGTCAGTCTGGTCTGATTCAGTTTCAGCATTTCTCTTTTCCCACCACAAAATGGGACCTGTGAAAAGAAGGGTTAACAGTATCAGAATGCTCACAGTTCCTCTGATGCCACAGAGGCCTGGATGTCTGAACGGATGCCATGGGCATGGTCTCTCCATATTCTGGGTTTGAAGTCAGCTTCTTCTGGCCATGTGTGTGACTGTATGTGTGGCCTTGGCACGTCTGTATGCCTAGTCTACAGTGAGGGGTTACTAGCACATCACTGATTATTGTCCTACTGTCGCTGTGGTTGTGGAACTCTTCTGCAGGGTCCAAGTGGCACGTTCTGCAACCTTCACAGCAGTGTGAGTGACCAGGAGGACTTGGAACGGTCCTAACCAGCGACGATGTCTCCAAGACTTTCTCCTGAAGTTCTTTACCACCACAAAATCTCCAGGCTTAATGTCGTGTAGAGGACCTGAGGCCGCTGAGGGCTGTGCACTGGCGACCTGTCGTCTGATGTCACAAAAAGATTTGGTTAAGAATATGCAATATGTCACCAGTTGGTCCTCGCAGAGAGTGGTGTCCATCTGTCGTCCAGATCTGTTCCCACTCGAGGTGGGACTGCAAACAGAATCTCAAAAGGGGACAGGTTAAGTCGCTCGCGCTTGCGCATTCTCATGTACATCAAAACAATAGGCAGTGCTTTAGGCCATGACAAATCTGTTTCCTCACAGCATTTGCTCAATTTTGTCTTGATGGTCTGATTTTGGCGTTCAATGGCGCCACCTGCTTGTGGATAGTAAGAACAGTGAGTTTTGAGGTCAAAACCTAAAACACTCAGAGAGTTGTGCCATTGCCCTCGTTCACGAAATGGGCGCAGTTGTCTGATGAAATTTTCTCTGGAATTCCCCATCTAGGAATTATCTCTGTGAGTAATGCGTTTGCCACAACTGATGCAGTGGCATGTTTGGACGGAAACACTTCAACCCATTTAGAAAACATATCAACCATAGTTAGACAATATTTCTTCCCTTCAGCTGGGCTGAGTTCAATGAAATCCATCATCAGATGTTGAAATGGTCTAATTGTAGGTGGATGTGCTGCAGTTTGTGACAATGGTTTTGTTTTGCCCACATTATTTTTGGCACAGATCATGCAACTTCTGCAAAAATCTGCTGCAAAGGTGGAAAAACCTTTTGTGTACCAATCAGCCTGAATGACTGCACACATACCTGTTTTTGAGACATGATCCAAACCATGTGAGAGTTTTGCAAAGCATGGATACAATTTCCTTTGGCAGACACGGTTTATCATCTGTCCATACCACACACCCTCCTCCTGATAGCAGTTATTCTGAATCCACAGCTTCTTCTCTGCTGGTGTAACAAAACTGCTGAGATCAGAAAGAGAAGCACCAGAATGTGACAATAGGGCGGTGTTTCATGTTTGACATTAATGGGACGTCGAGCCACTACTTTGGCAGCTGAATCTGCTCAAGCATTTCCTCTGGAAATCACATCCTCAGATGATGTATGTGCTGCACATTTACAGACAGAGATCTGTTTTGGAAGCAAAATAGCCTCTAACAAAGCAGATATCTTATCATGATCCAAAATTGGTTTGCCATCAGATTTTAGAAATTTTCTGTGTTTCCACAAGGCTCCAAAATCGTGAACGACACCAAAAGCATACCTTGAGTCGGTGTAGATGGTCACTGTTTTACCTTCTGCCAATTTGCACGCTTCTGTCAAGGCCACCAGCTCTGCTGCCTGTGCTGAGTAATGAGAAGGCAGAGGAGAAGATTGTACAACACCATGATCATCAACAACAGGATGACCAGTCTGACATTGTCCTGTGTCTGGGTCTCTTGAAGCAGACCCATCCACATAGAAAACTAGGTCAGAGTTGTTCAGGGGTGTGTCTGAAAGGTCAGGTTGTGGTGTACATATCTGTTGAACTTCAGCTTCACAGCTATGTGGCTCTCCATCGGTTGGGAGAGGCAAAAGAGTAGCTGGATTTAAGACAATACATCTTTTGATTGTGACATGTGGCAGGTCAAGAAGTGTGGTGTGGTACCTGAGCCATCTTGCTGCTGAAAGATGAGATGTCTTCTGTTCTGATAAGAGAGCCGAGACTGCATGTGGAACAAGTAATGTTAATTCTGAAAAGCCCACAAAATCACGTGAGGCCAGAACGGCTCGTTCTGCTGCTGCTACAGCTCTCAAACAATGAGGTAAAGCCTTAGCAACAGGATCAAGAGTGCATGAAAAATAAGCAACAGGCTTTAACTGTGATCCACTCTGTCGGTCAGCATCTCCCTCTATCTGTCTGGCTGTCCGACTGTCTGTCTGTCTTGGTGTCGGCCTGTTTCTCTGTCTGTCTGTGTGTCGGCCTGTTTCTCCGTCTGTCTGTGTGTTTTTGTGTCTCTGTCTGTATGGCTGGGTCTCTGTCTATGTTAAATTTATCTGTCATGAAGGATGACTTAAGTCGCAAAAGAGCCTTAAGGCCTACTTGCACAGCTGTCAATTGAATTTAAAAGATGAAAATCTTCGACCAGGAAATAATCATAATCAAACTTTTTGTTTCAATCTGAGACAAAACAAGTTGCATAATAAACTCACAAAGTCAAGATGACTGTCTCTCTCTCTCTCTCTCTCTGTCTCTGCAGGTCAGCAAAACCTGTTTGACAGGAGATGACGGTAGCACAGAATATAAAGAGACATTTATGAATTAACAATTGTCATTTTATCACATATAGTATGCGTCTTCATATAAACCTTTAAACATACACATATTGCATTCCTCTCACCACATGAAACCCATCAGGACCCCAGAAGTGGCCCAGTCAATGATGGAGGAGACAAAGCAGGTCCTCAAAAGGGGACAGAGGAAAAACAACTCCTTCTGCTCTCATATATAGGGTGGTCAACCTAAAAGAGACATGGAAACATATCTCTTTTGTGTGTTTCATCACAAATCAAGTATGAATTCATATAACATTATAAGACACATGACATACTCAACAAATCAGAGACGTCTCAGCAGCCAAAGGGTGGTGAAGTGAAGGAAGTAAGAGAGCAAGTCCTTTAAAATGGACGGAGGGGGAACAACTCCTCAGGATCTCGCATGTCAAGTGGTGAACTGTGTCTGGGTTGTAATGGAAAATTTATATTACATGATTGCGTGATCTTTTATAACCATATATAGCCATGTTTGATCTCAGTAATATTTCGAAAGGTTTTTAAGTACAAAACGTTGTGCCTTATACTCTTGTTTGGTTTTACTCAGTACCTTGCACTTAGAAACATTTCTCTCATTTATGAAAGTTGTTTGTAACAGTAGTTGTTTGACGTATAAACTTGACCTTGGTTCACACGGTCCAGCACAGCTTGTTAGTGAGGTTTGATAATGATGAGCACATTCCATTGTAGCTACAGTATCTACAACAGTTAGATAAGTAAATCATAATAAGTAACGAATACTCCCTAGAAGTGTATAAGAATCAGCGTGGGACTGCCCCACCCTGAACATTTTCTGCAGACTGTCTTGTGCATTTGTAGAACTGTTCCTCTTGCAAGAATAAAATGACAAAACCAGTTTGTTAATGAAGTTGATCAGTTTCTCATTATGATGATGTGTTTTGAATCCTCGTGAATTGACACATTTGATGTTGTAGAGAAATTGAATTTTTCTATATATATTCTTTGCTTATAGTATGATTTTTATAATCAAAAGGAGGGAAATGTAATGGAACATTTATATTACATGATTGCGTGATCTTTTATAACCATATATAGCCATGTTTGATCTCAGTAATATTTCAAAAGGTTTTTAAGTACAAAACGTTGCGCCTTATACTCTTGTTTGGTTTTACTCAGTACCTTGCATACATGGGAGCAAAAATGTGTAATATTGATTACCACAAACCCAAGCATATCCTTTCATCATACCCAGACCCGGTGTAGACCTTACCACCTTTACTCCACTTATGTTACCACCTGGTAGGATCAAATTTACCTTCATGCAAACCTCGGATCTAGAATGAGAGCACCCCTCGGAGGCCTCCACTTTAGCACAAGAGGAATTGCCTAAAAACTGACCAGATGCACTAAAACCAGAAGTGGTGTGTGAGCGGTTCGCACATGTGTGAGCGGTTCGCACATGTCTGATTTACCCCTCTGCAAATACCAAATGGCTGCGTCACCTTTTCTGATTTAGATCTAAGACTCTTATCTGTTGAAATATCAGGAAGTAGAAGGTCCTGATCACAAAACTGTAAGCAGACGGCAGAATTGTAATACCTTTGATCTTTACCACGGCCTATGTTCATAATGCTCTGTCGGCATGCTGTTTGGTTTGACGTCTCCAGTCCCCTACCTACTGCGGTCAGGTTATCTGCAACCGTGAGGAGACATCTGGTTAAGGCCTCAGATGCCGGCTCTGCATTAACTGGAATCACAGAATCTTGGTTTAATGCAGGGGGAAAACAGACCACGCAAGAAGAATTTGGAGCTACTTCTCTGACATTATACATGAGCCAATGAAACTGTTTGTGTTCCACTCTGGAGGAAGTTGGAAGTCTTGGGGTGTATACCACCAATCTTGCTGAAAGTCTTTTAGTCATGTTGAGAGAAGGGAGGTTGTCTCGTGTGTCAGAGTCAGTGTCAGTCTGGGCTGATTCAGTTTCAGCATTTCTCTTTTCCCACCACAAAATGGGACCTGTGAAAAGAAGGGTTAACAGTATCAGAATGCTCACAGTTCCTCTGATGCCACAGAGGCCTGGATGTCTGAACGGATGCCATGGGCATGGTCTCTCCATATTCTGGGTTTGAAGTCAGCTTCTTCTGGCCGTGTGTGTGACTGTATGTGTGGCCTTGGCACGTCTGTATGCCTAGTCTACAGTGAGGGGTTACTAGCACATCACTGATTATTCTCCTACTGTCGCTGTGGTTGTGGAACTCTTCTGCAGGGTCCAAGTGGCACGTTCTGCAACCTTCACAGCAGTGTGAGTGACCAGGAGGACTTGGAACGGTCCTAACCAGCGACGATGTCTCCAAGACTTTCTCCTGAAGTTCTTTACCACCACAAAATCTCCAGGCTTAATGTCGTGTAGAGGACCTGAGCCCGCTGAGGGCTGTGCACTGGCGACCTGTCGTCTGATGTCACAAAAAGATTTGGTTAAGAATATGCAATATGTCACCAGTTGGTCCTCGCAGAGAGTGGTGTCCATCTGTCGTCCAGGTGGATCTGTTCCCACTCGAGGTGGGACTGCAAACAGAATCTCAAAAGGGGACAGGTTAAGTCGCTCGCGCTTGCGCATTCTCATGTACATCAAAACAATAGGCAGTGCTTTAGGCCATGACAAACCTGTTTCCTCACAGCATTTGCTCAATTTTGTCTTGATGGTCTGATTTTGGCGTTCAATGGCGCCACCTGCTTGTGGATAGTAAGAACAGTGGGTTTTGAGGTCAAAACCTAAACACTCAGAGAGTTGTGCCATTGCCTCGTTCACGAAATGGGCGCAGTTGTCTGATGAAATTTTCTCTGGAATTCCCCATCTAGGAATTATCTCTGTGAGTAATGCTTTTGCCACAACTGATGCAGTGGCATGTTTGGATGGAAACACTTCAGCCCATTTAGAAAACATATCAACCATAGTTAGACAATATTTCTTCCCTTCAGCTGGGCTGAGTTCAATGAAATCCATCATCAGATGTTGAAATGGTCTAATTGTAGGTGGATGTGCTGCAGTTTGTGACAATGGTTTTGTTTTGCCCACATTATTTTTGGCACAGATCATGCAACTTCTGCAAAAATCTGCTGCAAAGGTGGAAAAACCTTTTGTGTACCAATCAGCCTGAATGACTGCACACATACCTGTTTTTGAGATATGATCCAAACCATGTGAGAGTTTTGCAAAGCATGGATACAAATCAAATCAAATCAAATCAAATCAAATTTTATTTGTATAGCCCAAAGTCACAAAACACATTTTGCCTCAGAGGGCTTTACAGTCTGTACAGGGAGTGACACCCTCTGTCCTTCGACCCTCGGGTTCGAGTGAGGAAAAACTTGCCCACAAAAAAACCCTTTTAACAGGGAAAAAATGTGGAAGAAACCTCAGGAAGAGCCACAGAGGAGGGATCCCTCTTCCAGGACGGACAGACGTGCAATGGATGTCACATGTACAGAACAATCAACACAAACATATTGTACAATTACAATGAATTACAATAGATGGTAGTGAATTACAGTAGCAGTGGAATCTGTGATAGAGGTAGAGATAGACAGATGCACAACAGCAATAAGTCATTAATCAACTAAGCTGTAGTGGAGATGGTAGCAATAATGACAGTAATGCTATATATTGTGGACGTCAGCAGCAGACCACAGCAGCAGCCACGATCCACGATTTCTTTGGCAGACACAGTTTATCATCTGGTCCATACCACACACCCTCCTTCTGATAGCAGTTATTCTGAATCCACAGCTTCTTCTCTGCTGGTGTAACAAAACTGCTGAGAACAGAAAGAGAAGCAACAGAATGTGACAATAGGGCGGTGGTTTCATGTTTGACACTAATGGGAAGTCGAGCCGCTACTTTGGCAGCTGAATCTGCTCGAGCATTTCCTCTGGAAATCACATCCTCAGATGATGTATGTGCTGCACATTTACAGACAGAGATCTGTTTTGGAAGCAAAATAGCCTCTAATAAAGCAGATATCTTATCATGATGCAAAATTGGTTTGCCATCAGATTTTAGAAATTTTCTGTGTTTCCACAAGGCTCCAAAATCGTGAACGACACCAAAAGCATACCTTGAGCCACCAGCTCTGCTGCCTGTGCTGAGTAATGAGAAGGCAGAGGAGAAGACTGTACAACACCATGATCATCAACAACAGCATAACCAGTCTGGCATTGTCCTGTGTCTGGGTCTCTTGAAGCAGACCCATCCACATAGAAAACTAGGTCAGAGTTGTTCAGGGGTGTGTCTGAAAGGTCAGGTCGTGGTGTACATATCTGTTGAACTTCAGCTTCACAGATATGTGGCTCTCCATCGGTTGGGAGAGGCAAAAGAGTAGCTGGATTTAAGACAGTACATCTTTTGATTGTGACATGTGGCAGGTCAAGAAGTATGGTGTGGTACCTGAGCCATCTTGCTGCTGAAAGATGAGATGTCTTCTGTTCTGATAAGAGAGGCGAGACTGCATGTGGAACAAGTAATGTTAATTCTGAAAAGCCCACAAAATCACGTGAGGCCAGAACGGCTTATTCTGCTGTTGCTACAGCTCTCAAACAATGAGGTAAAGCCTTAGCAACAGGATCAAGAGTGCATGAAAAATAAGCAACAGGCTTTAACTGTGATCCATGTTGTTGTAACAGAACACTTGTCATACATCCCTCCTTTTCGTCCACACACTGGACGAATGGTTTATCAGGGTTTGGAACCCTGTTGAAATATCAGGAAGTAGAAGGTCCTGATCACAAAGCTGTAAGCAGACGGCAGAATTGTAATACCTTTGGTCTTTACCACGGCCTATGTTCATAATGCTCTGTCGGCATGCTGTTTGGTTTGACGTCTCCAGTCCCCTACCTACTGCGGTCAGGTAATCTGCAACCGTGAGGAGACATCTGGTGTTGCTGAAATTTTTGGGAAGCACACACTTACACAAATAAAGATCTTGAGTCAATCAATTGGTCCTTAAAGGTTTTGTCATTTTATTCTTGCAAGAGGAACAGTTCTACAAATGCACAAGACAGTCTGCAGAAAATGTTCAGGGTGGGGCAGTCCCACGCTGATTCTTATACACTTCTAGGGAGTATTCGTTACTTATTATGATTTACTTATCTAACTGTAGTAGGTACTGTAGCTACAATGGAATGTGCTCATCGTTATCAAACCTCACTAACAAGCTGTGCTGGACCGTGTGAACCAAGGTCAAGTTTATACATCAAACAACTACTGCTACAAACAACTTTCATAAATGAGAGAAATGTTTCTAAGTGCAAGGTACTGAGTAAAACCAAACAAGATACCACCTCAGGGTCTTATCCGAACCATAACCAACTCCTGGGGATCCCTAAGACTCCCTAACCAACTCCTGGGGATCCCTAAGACTCCTTTGGATACCATCTCAGGGTCTTATCCTAAACTTAACCAACTCCTGGCGGATCCCTAAGACTCCCTAACCAACTCCTGGTGATCCCTAAGACTCCTTTGGATACCTTCTCAGGATCTTATCCTAATCCTAACCAACTCCTGGCGGATCCCTAAGACTCCCTTACTAACTCCTGGGGATCCCTAAGACTCCTTTGGATACCTTCTCAGGATCTTATCCGAATCATAACCAAATCCCAGGGATCCTTAAGACTCCCTAACCAACTCCTGGGATCCCTAAGACTCCTTTGGATACCCTCTCAGGATCTTATCTGAACCATAACCAACCCCCCGGGATCCCTAAGGTATCCAAGGCTGAGAAGGTATCCAAAGGAGTCTTAGAGATCCCCGGGAGTTGGTTATGGTTCGGATAAGATTCTGAGAAGGTATCCAAAGCAGTCTTAGGGATCCGCCAGGAGTTGGTTATGGTCTGGTTAAGAGCCTGAGAAGGTATCCAAAGGAATCTTAGGGATCCCCAGGAGTTGGTTATGGTTCGGATAAAATCCTGAGAAGGTATCCAAAGCAGTGTTTGGGATCCCCAGGAGTTGGTTAGGGAGTCTTAGGGATCCCCGGGAGTTGGTTATGGTCCGGATAAGATCCTGAGAAGGTATCCAAAGCAGTCTTAGGGATCCCCAGGAGTTGGTTATGGTCCAGTTAAGTCAATTAAAACTCCCAGCTCAAAGTCTCTATGACGGTGCGTGACCCTTACTGGACTTAATTTTCGTGGTGTGGGGGTGACGGCTGTAAACTGACTCACCACCAGGTCAGCCTTCACGGGGCAGGCAGCGACGAGGTGGCCCTGCGTGCCGCAGTAATAGCACCGACCCTCCTGGGCATGCCGCTCCACCTGGGAGAGCTGAGCCCTTCCCAGCTGCATGGGCTCCTCCTGCTGTTTGGAAGGGGGTCGAACTTGTTACTTGCCACGATACTGAACTTATTGTAATAAACTTGTTATACAACTAAGACAGTGTTGGCGGACTTTCTCTTCAAACATCTTCGCTGCATCACCACAGAAGACACAACACATACTCAACAAATCAGAGACGTCTCAGCAGCCAAAGGGTGGTGAAGTGGAGGAAGTAAGAGAGCAAGTCCTTTAAAATGGACGGAGGGGGAACAACTCCTCAGGCTCTCGCATGTCAAGTGGTGAACTGTGTCTGGGTGTCTGTCTAGCTGTCTGTCTGTCTGTGTATGTGGCTGTATGTTTGTGTGGGTGTGTGTCTCTCTGTATGTTTGTTTGTCTTGGTGTCTGTTTGTCTCTGTCTATCTGTGTCTCGGTCTGTCTGTCTTTATGTCTGTCCATATATCTTTGTCTGCCTTTCTGTGTCTCGGTCTGTCTCCCTGGGTGTCTGCCTGTGTCTCTGTCTATGTTAAATTTATTTGTCATGAAGGATGACTTAAGTCTCAAAAGAGCCTAAGGCCTACCTGACACGGTGGAAACAAGAAGCAGACTCGTGTGCAGAATTAGGGATGAAGCAGTTGATCCTGTATTCGGTGAAAACCTTAAACTAAACTCTGACTACCAAAAACATAGACTACGAAATATGCTACAAAGAGGCAGAGCCACAAAAAAAAAAAAAAAAATTCACTCTTTCGAGGAATAACCCAAAGAACAAATACCTAGACTTTGAAACTAGACTGTGAGCTTGACTTTGACGCGAGCTGGTGAGCAGTACAAGAGACATGACACACTGGCACAGGACAAAGGGAGACGCAGACTATATGAACACATGGAGGTAATGGGGAACAGGTGGACACAATCAGGAATCAGGGAAGACAATCAGACTTAAGACCTGAAACGAGAGGAGAGTTAATTTCCAAAATAAAACAGGAAGTCACAAAACAAACATGGAGACAGGACAAAAACGCAAACTTGACATACCGGTGTGACATTACCCCCCCCCAAGGCCGAATACCAGATGGTCCTGGAATGTCCGGGTGGTCCTTATAGAAGTCACGAATGAGACCAGGGTCCATGATGAACCTGGCCGAGACCCACTGTGGTTCCTCTGGGCCGTACCCCTCCCAGTCCACGAGGAACTGCCTGCCCCGACCTCGATTGCGCACAGCCAACAGCTTCTTCACAGCATAAACAGGGCCCCCCTCAACCATAGAAGGGGGGAGAAGGGGGTGGCTTGGTCGCTGGCACCATGACGCTCTCTTTGAATGGCTTGATCTTGCTGACGTGGAAGGTGGGATGCACCCTGAGGGACCGGGGTAGACAAAGGCGCACAGCCGCAGGATTGATGATCCTGGAGATAGGGAATGGACCGACGAAGCGTGGAGCCAGTTTCCGAGATTCCACCTACAGCGGCAGATCCTTGGTTGAGAGCCACACTCGCTGGCCGGGTTGATAGGCAGGGGCCGGTCTCCTCCTGTGGTCTGCTGCTCCTTTGACACGGTCCCCTTGGCGGATTAGTGTCTGGTGTGCAGCTGCCCAGATGCAGCGGCGGCAGCGGACTACAGCATGGGCAGAGGGAACCAACACCTTGGGCTCGGAATCAGGAAAGACCGAGGGTTGGTATCCAAACACACAATTGAAGGGGGACATACCGGTGGCAGAGGTGGGGAGGGAATTATGGGCGTACTCGACCCATGTCAGGTGTTGGCTCCAAGAGGCAGGGTTCTGTGCCACCAGGCACCGGAGGCCGGTTTCCAGTTGTTGGTTGAGGTGTTCTGTCTGGCCGTTAGCTTCAGGATGGTAACCTGATGTGAGGCTGGCAGTGGCTCCAATGAGCTTGCAGAACTCTCTCCAGAAACGTGAGAAAAACTGGGGCCCCCGATCCGACACAATGTCCTGAGGAAACCCATGGATCCTAAAAACATTGTTCATCATGATCTCTGCAGTCTCCTTTGCTGACGGTAACTTGGGCAAGGCTATAAAATGTGCCATTTTGGAGAATCTGTCAACTACGGTTAAAACCGTAGTGTTACCCTTGGAGGTCGGGAGCCCCGTGACAAAGTCCATGGAGATCTCCACCCATGGCCGGGATGGGATGGAGAGAGGCTGCAGAAAGCCAGCGCGAGCTCTGGAGGAGGTCTTGTTCCTAGCACAGACTGGACACGCCTCAACGTACTCCCGAACCTCCGGTTCCATGGACGGCCACCAGAACCGCTGCGCGATGGCGAACATGGTCCGACGTTCGCCCGGATGGCAGGTGAGCAGAGACGAGTGAGCCCAGTGAATCATCTGTGGGCGCAGATTAACAGGGACAAACAGACGATTATCGGGGCACCCACTAGGTGGAGGGGTCTCACCATTCGCCTGCTTCACCTTGGCTTCTATGGGCCAGGTAACCGCTCCAACCACACAGTTAAGTGGAAGGATGGGCTCAGGTTCCTTGGCCACGGGCTCGGAGCTGAAAAGACAGGACAGGGCATCTGGCTTTGTGTTTTTGGCCCCTGGTCTGTAAGACAAGACAAAGTTAAGGCGGTTAAAAAAAAAAACATTAACCAACTCCTGGGATCCCTAAGACTCCTTTGGATACCATCTCAGGGTCTTATCCTAAACTTAACCAACTCCTGGCGGATCCCTAAGACTCCCTAACCAACTCCTGGTGATCCCTAAGACTCCTTTGGATACCTTCTCAGGATCTTATCCTAATCCTAACCAACTCCTGGCGGATCCCTAAGACTCCCTTACTTACTCCTGGGGATCCCTAAGACTGCTTTGGATACCTTCTCAGGATCTTATCCGAACCATAACCAAATCCCAGGGATCCTTAAGACTCCCTAACCAACTCCTGGGGATCCCTAAGACTGCTTTGGATACCTTCTCAGGATTTTATCCGAACCATAACCAACTCCTGGGTATCCCTAAGACTCCTTTGGATACCTCCTCAGGATCTTATCCTAATCCTAACCAACTCTTGGTGGATCCCTAAGACTCCCTAACTAACTTCTGGGAATCCCTAAGACTCCTTTGGATACCTTCTCAGCATCTTATCCGAACATTAACCAACTCCTGGGATCCCTAAGACTCCTTTGGATACCTTCTCAGGATCTTATCCGAACCATAACCAACTCCTGGGATCCCTAAGACTCCTTTGGATACCCTCTCAGGATCTTATCTGAACCATAACCATCCACCCCGGGATCCCTAAGGTATCCAAGGCTGAGAAGGTATCCAAAGGAGTCTTAGAGATCCCCGGGAGTTGGTTATGGTTCGGATAAGATCCTGAGAAGGTATCCAAAGCAGTCTTAGGGATCCGCCAGGAGTTGGTTATGGTCTGGTTAAGAGCCTGAGAAGGTATCCAAAGGAATCTTAGGGATCCCCAGGAGTTGGTTATGGTTCGGATAAAATCCTGAGAAGGTATCCAAAGCAGTGTTTGGGATCCCCAGGAGTTGGTTAGGGAGTCTTAGGGATCCCCAGGAGTTGGTTATGGTCCGGATAAGATCCTGAGAAGGTATCCAAAGCAGTCTTAGGGATCCCCAGGAGTTGGTTATGGTCCAGTTAAGTCAATTAAAACTCCCAGCTCAAAGTCTCTATGACGGTGCGTGACCCTTACTGGACTTAATTTTCGTGGTGTGGGGGTGACGGCTGTAAACTGACTCACCACCAGGTCAGCCTTCACGGGGCAGGCAGCGACGAGGTGGCCCTGCGTGCCGCAGTAATAGCACCGACCCTCCTGGGCATGCCGCTCCACCTGGGAGAGCTGAGCCCTTCCCAGCTGCATGGGCTCCTCCTGCTGTTTGGAAGGGGGTCGAACTTGTTACTTGCCACGATACTGAACTTATTGTAATAAACTTGTTATACAACTAAGACAGTGTTGGCGGACTTTCTCTTCAAACATCTTCGCTGCATCACCACAGAAGACACAACACATACTCAACAAATCAGAGACGTCTCAGCAGCCAAAGGGTGGTGAAGTGGAGGAAGTAAGAGAGCAAGTCCTTTAAAATGGACGGAGGGGGAACAACTCCTCAGGCTCTCGCATGTCAAGTGGTGAACTGTGTCTGGGTGTCTGTCTAGCTGTCTGTCTGTCTGTGTATGTGTTAGAAGGTTAAAGGGATTCCACATGTTCTCACCACTCACCCGATGACTAATGTATTCAGTATTTTGTTAAGTTTACTGTCATATAACCGCTACTATTGTATATAAATAAAGAAACAAGGAACTGCTCTGCGCCTCTCTGCTCTCTGTGGCTTAGATGTTGCAGTAGCAGGGTGCCCTTTGTACAAAGTAAAGCTCTCGTGTCTGACTCTCATTTGTTCTGGTCTCTCACAGGTGTTGAGCAAGTTGGTAAACTCCTCACATAAATCTTGGTCCTTCGAGCCGGATAGTTGATCAGGGAACCTGACGAGGAGCTCTCCGACCTGCAGACCGTCGACGGCCAGTCACCAGGTGACTGATAAGCCCCGGACCGTGAATTCGGATCCGGGCCAGGGTTAGAACCGGATCTCCGGGGATCTCTGATCAATCATCCGAACTACAGAGAGTCCAGAGGTGAGTATCAGACACATAAAGGGAGTGATTGGTGTTAAGACTTTGACCGTAACAGAAAGTCATGAATAAGTAGGAATTTGGCCAATTCCTGAGATCAACGTATCGATCTCCTAAGAATCCAGTTAGTGATTCAAGAATCCAGTTAGTGATTCAGGAAGGGTGAACGTATGGACCCTAAGTGTGAATGAGAAAGAGTGAATGAAAGAGTAAGAGTAATTAAAAGGGACTAGGATTTCCCTCTCTACTCTGTTGTTATTTTATTTGCAGAAAATTTACGTACGCACGGTGGTTTGAGTAAGCTTTCCCCACATCGTATTAGTTGATGTAGAAGCTTGGGAGAGGAACTTCACTCTTATCACTTCATGTGTGAGACACTTTTCTGCAAACAGTAATAGTTTATGAGTACTTTGATAATAGTACATTGGAGAAATAGTAGTGGAGTTTCGCTGAGATTAAACTATTTGTTTCAGAAGCGCTGAAGAATTTATCCGAGAAATGCGCGGTGTATGTGATAGCTACAGGCTGAATGGACACGAGACATATGACTGTTTGAGAGATGTACTGAAAAATGACTGGTGCAGAGTAGCAGAAGACTTTAATGGGTCAGATGCAAACGGAGGCCCCAGACCTCATGGTGACAACGACCTACAAATAGCACTGACTGCCCTATACGACCGTGTACGAGCAATGTGGCCACCTCGTGTAGATTATTCAAAAATAGGTGAAACACAACAAAAGGAGGATGAAAGCCCTGCAGATTATAGATATAGACTGGAAGTAGTGTTCCAGGCTAACTCCGGCATTCAACCCAATAACGACGCAAATAGCCCCTACCAACAGCAGCTAAAAATGCATTTCTTACGGGGTCTAAGGCCCGAAATCAGGTCAAGAATAGACAAAACATGGGTCCACAAAAACACTGGATCCGTAGCTCAAGCGGTAGAGCAAGCAATGCACGCAGATAGCGTTGTCAAGGACAAAAACAAGCGCGCGACCTTCACAGTAGATGAAGCAGCAGGAACAGTTACAGTTGCTTATCATGACAAAGCATACAGAGGTAGAGGTAGAGGAAGAGGCAGAGGCAGGGGTCGTGGAAGATATCAGCAGAATCGTGATAACGACCGCGAGACCCAGAAGGAGAGAGATACACGTGAAAACAACTGCTATAAATGTCATAAGCCAGGACATTTGGCAAGAGATTGCAGACACAACGACTCACAACGAAATGATGCATGACTAGTCAAAGAAACAGAAGTCGATCATACGCAAACAGGACAATCAGTAGACACAGACATGCTACTAGAGAAAAATGAGCCATCTGAAAATGACAAAGTCCACATAAATATAGAAGTACTGCTAAAATCACAACAAAATAAATCGGCTCCAACTAGGAGAATAAGCTTTAATGGAAGAGAATATGACTGTCTATGTGACACCGGTGCTTGTTCAACTGTGTTGACAAAACCGTTTCCAAATTGCCAGACGTCCTCTAAGACAGTTTGGGTAAAATCAGCCTCTGGACATGTTACACCATTAAGATTTACAAAACCTGTAGTCATAACAGACACAGAATCAGGAAATCAAACCAAAAAGCCGATTCTAATCGACCCAAGTTGCCCTGTAAACCTATTAGGCCGAGATGTCATGGCAGCACTACGTATAGCTGTCTATCCAACCGCAGACGGAGAAATGAAGACAGAAATACTAAGTGAAGAACATTGCCATGTTGTCCAAGGCGTAAAAGAACCAAACTATTATTGGACTTTAGATCTCACAGATCAATCAGAGGCAGAGTCACTCATAATAATGGCAAAAACTCAACTTCAATACATGCAACTAGACACACGAAAACTTAAAGTCATGACAAAAGAGGGACTGCACTGTACACTACGGTATAAACAGGAACCAGGGCCCGATCCACCCTATGATGAGATGGTACACAAACTTCCTGTAAAAGGAAACGTTTGCATGCAACACATGCTGGTATCCCCAACGGGACAATCATGTGTTACCGTAGCACTTAACCCAAGACAGCAAACCGTTAACCGCAACTCGTATCCACATATATCACTAACAACAAGTGACAAACATAGCTGGAAGGAAATGAGCCGCGTTGTACAACAAGCTAACCGAGATACATACACAGGAACCGACCCCGGTGGGTGGCAGACAGGTAGACATACTGGTATACGACGGTCCCTCCTTAACTCTTATACAACAGCGACGCCAGCCACCCACCTTGATGCAGAGTGACCAGAGGACAGCTGCATACTTACCCTATCAGAAAAAGACCAAAAACTTCTGGAGGGGGTCCCCACAAGCTTGTGGTCACAGGGACCCACCGATGTAGGCCTAATTAAAGACTATCCACCATTGGAAATAGAGTTAAGGCATCAAAATTACCCACGAGTACGACAATATCCCATATCAAAAGAAGCAGAAGAAGGCATTAAACCTGTAATAGCAGACATGCTAAAAGCAGGGATTTTAGTTGAAACAACCGCTCCTAAATGCTTAACTCCAATTTTCCCTGTAAGAAAAGCGACATCAGGTTGGAGAATGATACAAGACCTGAGAAAAGTGAATGATATGGTGAAACATGACCCAGTTGAAGTAGCAAATCCACATACTTTGCTCAACAATATAACTGCGAAAGAACAATGGTTCTCAGTCATAGACTTATCAAACGCCTTTTTCTCAATACCCATACATAAAGACTCACAAGGCCTATTTGCATTTAAGTATGGAAACAAAACCTATACTTATACCAGACTGCCACAAGGCTTCACTAATAGTCCAACAATCTACTCACAAGCGCTAGAAAACTCAATGCAGAAATGCCCAGCATTAGATAATGGTAAATATCTCCTGTATGTTGATGACATATTAGTAACTGGACATGATAAGGCTTCCTGCATGAGTAATACGATAACAGTACTGAAACACTTGCAACGTGAAGGCCACAAAGTAACACAGGGGAAAGTACAGCTTTGTACACAGCGCGTGAAGTATCTAGGTCATATTCTCACCCCTGGAGGACGAAGACTAGATAACAAAAGACAGCTAGCCATAGCTCAAACACCAAGACCTGAAACAAAAAGACAAATGATGTCCTTTCTAGGACTATGTAACTACTGCAGAACATGGATTTCAGGTTTTGCAACATTAGTGCAGCCGCTACAAAATGCAATACACGGAAAAGAGATGGCAATGAAAGACCGAATAGAATGGACACCAGAACAGGAGCAAGCATTCACTGCACTAAAGGATGCTTTGCAAACACAGGCCATGCTACACACGCCCGATTATGATGCCCCATTCTGTTTAATGGTCACATCTAATTCGGGGTTTTTGAGTGCAGCACTCACCCAGAAGCATGGTGATAGACACAAACCTTTAGCATTCTATTCTAAAAGATTAGACCCAGTAGCTAGTGGTCAACCATCATGTGTACAGTTAGTAATGGCAGCTGCAGAAGCGGTGGAGCAAAGTGCAGAAGTTGTGCTCACTCACCCATTAAAAATAATGACCACCTGTAATATACCACTCATTCTATTGCAGACTCCACTGCCGTTCGTAACAAACACAAGACTATTAGGATTAATAGCCACTCTCATGTCGCAATCACACATATCGTTTTCACAACACTCAAAAGTGTCACTTCCGTCTCTCTTAGCTACAGCTGCTGACGGAAGATCACGATTGCAAAGCTAGAGTGGAAGAGGAGACAAAACCTCGTACTGACATTTACAGTACGCCAAAATCAGAGCAAACATGTTTTTGTAGACGGCTAGGCGAGCAAAGATAATACCGGACGTAATAAAGTAGGCTATGCTATAACATCCTCCATATGTACGCTAGAATCTGGTGCACTGCCACCTTCATTTTCTGCACAGACAGCAGAACTACACGCAGTAACACAAGCATGTAAATTGATGGCAGGAAAAGCTGTGTGCATATGGACAGATAGCCAGTATGTGTTTGACTCAGTGCATCACTATGCCCGTGTGTGGGCAAAGAGAGGCATGACATCTGCAAATGGCAAACCATTAACACATAGTGCTAAGATGATGGAGTTACTAGAAGCTGTTAAATTACCAACATCATTATCCTTATGTAAATGTCGTGCACATCAAAATGACGACTCAGAAGTAACAAAAGGAAATAACTTAGCAGACCTAGCAGCTAAAGCGGCAGCCCTATCTAAAACTACGATGGATGTTAACGCATTGGCGTCACAAGTCACGGAGATTGATGACGAAATCCTGAAGGATTATCAAAAACAGGCACCTGTAAATGAACAAAAAACTTGGCACAAAAAAGGAGTAACATTAGTAAATGATATCTACTGTGTTGACAATAAACCCATCCTACCTAAAGCATTGCACCAGGCGGCGTGTTTAGTGAGTCATGGGAAGACCCATGTCTCAACAGGAGGGATGGTAACACTAGTAAATAGAAACTACTACACTGTAAATTTCGAAAATTCAGAAAAAACGTTTGTATCTAAATGTATGATATGCCTAAAAAACAATTCACAAGGACAGTGCAGACCAAAGAGAGGACAATTTCCACACCCACCACATCCATTTCACACTATACACATGGATTTTATAGAGCTAAGCGACTCTAAAGAAGGAAAATATGCATTAGTTATAATTGATGTGTACTCCAATTGGGTGGAAATTTATCCAACAAAAAGAAATGACGCAATAACTGTAGCAACAAAACTATGTAGCCATTATTTTCCAACCTACGGCATACCAAGAATTATCAGATCAGATAATGGTACTCATTTTGTAAATGACGTCATAGCCAAAGCAGGAGAGACGTTAGGCATAACTTTAAAAAATCACTGTGCATACCACCCACAGAGTGCAGGCTTAATAGAAAGAACAAATGGAACTATTAAAACAAGATTGCGAAAAACAATGGCAGAGACTGGCAGAAAGATAAGTGAACGAGCTACCTGGATACACTTGTCACATTGTAACTGGTCACAGAGGCAGTTAAGGGATCATCTAGTGAAACAGTCTAGAGTACTCACAGGACAGCTTACGGGACACCAGACGGGGGAAGCCTGCTGGGTCCTGGGGCACAGACGAAAGTCTGGTACTGTGAGCTAGTGAAGAAATCATCGTGGAAAGCTCCAACGAGCTAGATCCACCCTAGTGGTTCCTGCAGGTAACTGACCCGTGACCATTTATATCTAGCCTTCACCATGTATGGAGAACAGAGACTCCTAGTGTGGCTCAGCATTATATCCTTGCTTATTGTGACCTCAATATGGTTCCTGGTTCCGGAGCCAACATCACAAACCAACAATAGTTACGACACCCATAGCCGAATAAAGCGTAGAGTGGGTCGTTTTAAGCCAAGAGGTGCTAAAGATGAAATGGAAGGAATACAAAACCCATGTGACACACCCCAAACGACAACCAAGGAAATGTATTAAAGGTTGTACCAGCATCCCTGTCAATAAACTGCACCATTGATGTAATGAATAATAGTAACCCGACCAACAGCTGTGCACGCTGGGATAGAGTTTATCCCCATGTGCACACCACTAAAGCTAAACCTATCTTTGATAAAACGGTAGCTAAAAATAATTTCACATGCATTAAGTACACTGGAACAGGGAAAAAGATAGGATCGGTCCCGTGGACATATTGCTTAGTGAATATAACCGCCCCATCTGATTTCAAAGCAGTCACCCGAGCTGACATATGGTGGTGGTGTGGAGGTGCCATAATATACGATATGTCTACATCTTTTAACATTTCAGGTCTCTGTGCAGTGGTTTCTCTCATTCTACCAGTGAAAATTTTCCCCATGTCAGCAGATCAGTTGTTGGAAGGAATGAACATGTCCGAACCAGTTTCGCAGGGAACTATGAATAGACGTAAACGGACCGTTATAGGCCTGTCTGAGCATGATCCAACCTATATTGATGCTATAGGTGTACCTCGCGGTGTTCCAGATGAATATAAACTGGTAGACCAAGTAGCAGCGGGCTTTGAGTCGTCAGTCTGTTGGTGGTGTACTATAAATAAAAATGTGGACCGAATAAATTATATACATTACAACGTACAGAGGTTAGGCAATTTGACACACGAAGGTTTCGAAGCCGTGCACCAACAATTGAAAACAACCTCACTCATGGCTTTCCAAAATAGAATAGCGGTAGATATGCTTCTGGCAGAAAAAGGAGGTGTTTGTTCAATATTTGGAGATACTTGTTGCACATTCATCCCAAATAATACTGCAACGGGTGGTAAATTAACTCTAGCCATGGATGGGTTGCGAACACTGAATAAGAAAATGAAAGATCACTCAGGAGTAGATACCACAATGTGGGATAAATGGATGGATGTGTTTGGACGTTATAAGGGCCTAGTGTCGTCAGTGTTACTTTCTATCGCAGTATTTGCTGCTTTGTTAACTCTGTGTGGATGTTGTTGCATACCATGTATTCGTTCACTGATAAATAGAGTAATTACCGCAGCCATAGAGGATAGGGGCACTGTGCAACAGAGAATGCCACTATTACAGGTGAACGATGATGATAATAAAGATTACAATAACCCATTGCCTCACGATGACTCAGACACACCTGGAGGTGTAGACTCGTCAACGGACTCGGACAGCGAGGCAGAAGACTCTGTGTGAAATGTTTAGCATTGACTATGAATGAAGTTATAACAGAAAATCGAGAGAAGATGTTATATACAGATAATGTTTAGTTGATCATAACATGCACACCTGTAAATACTGTATATAGTTGGATGGATGTTTCCCACAAGGACATCTCATTTTCAATTCTTTTTTGTTTTCATACTCTTACTTTGGAGTGTGCAGGAGGTTAAAACCCTTTAATGACACTGTGGTGGTATCTTTGTTATTATTTGAATCATCTGATGGGGAGGGGACAGGAAAAAACTCAACAAAGTGTTCAATAGGGCCAGGTGTCTTGAACTGCCCCCTAGAGGAAGTCACCCATTGCATGAGACTGTGAGGGCCTTAGACAGGATCAGGTGTTGCAGGAAAAACTGAAGTTTCTCCATCCATTTCAGTGGGGGTGTCTGTTTCTGCACCAGCAGTCCGCAACGCAGGGGTTGCCATAAAAAAAATCACCATGTGGGAAAGAAGTTGATCCAGATCCAACTTTTAGGAAAACAGAGCCCCGCATCAGACACTCAGATCAGTCAAACCTCCACAGACAGCCTGAAATGTCTCTAAGACTATCCAGGTGGACAACTCTGATAATCTACCTGTGTGTGTGTTCTGACCCAGCTTCTAAATCTGAGTCTATACATTTTCAATGTATAATTATACATATACATACAATACATATAGAGACATATATACATACATACTACTTTGTTCTCACCTATGTCACACAGCTTGAGGGAAACCCATCTATTTACCTACAGATAGTTGAGAGGTACACAGAAAGAAGGATTTTATAGTCATTGCATCGTTGGCAGGTAGACAGGTTTGATTGGTCACTTATCAGCTGCTCTTCATGAGATTCCAGCACAACCTTCTTCCTGATCATCAGTAAGATGTTTCCATGTGGACTTTGATACTAAGGGGCCCAAAGTGTGCCAAGAAAATATCCCCCACACCATTACACCACCACCATGAGCTGAACTGTTGATACAAGGCAGGATGGATCCATGCTTTTATGTTGTCGATGCCAAATTCTGAACCTATCTGACCCATCTGAATGTCGCAGCAGAAATCAAGACTCATCAGACCAGGCAAAGGCAATTTTCTATTGTCCAATTTTGGTGAGCCTGTGCGAATTGTAACCTCAATTTCCTAATCTTAGCTGACAGCAGTGCCAGCCGGTGTGGTCTTCTGCTGCTGTAGATGCTGCTGTATCTGCCTCAAGGTTCGACGTGTTGTGCGCTCAGAGATGCTCCTCTGCATATAACGAGTGGTTATTTGAGTTACTGTTACCATTCTATCAGCTTGAACCAGTCTGGCCATTCTCCTCTGACCTCTGGCATCAACAAGGCATTTTTGCCAACAGAACTGCCGCTCACTGGATATTTTTTCTTTTTCGGACCATTCTCTGTAAACCCTAGAGATGGTTGTGCGTGAAAACCCCAGTAGATCAGCAGTTTCTGAAATACTCAGACCAGCCTGTCTGGCACCAACAACCATGCCACGTTCAAAGTGAAAAAAAACAAAACACCTTTCTTCCCCATTCTGATGCTCGGTTTGAACTGCAGCAGATAGTCTTGACCATGTCTATGTGCCTAAATGCATTGAGTTGCAGGTGTTCCTAATAAAGTGGCTGATGAGTGTAAATGACTTAAAGCTTGAGGAGATCAACATGTGACATATTACACTATGTGAGTAACTTCTCAGCCAATAGCAATGCCAGAAAATAAAGTGATACATTAGTTCAGCCAGTCAGAAAGGAGCTAGTCCTGCCCACTGGCTCTGGAGTAGGTCCTTCTAACAATGTGTGTTTGTGTGTGCATGGAGCTGGGAGTGTGCAAGTATGGAAATTGAGAGACAGAGTGTGGTTGGAGTGGTGTTAAAGTGAAATAAAAGAGATAAATGGGAGAAAACCAGGAGACAACGTAATAACTATGCAGAATCATCGCTTGTTAAAAGAAGCTACATGTAAGTTAATTAAACATGGTATCTGCTGTCTCCTATTAGTTATACCAGTGGTCCCCAACCACCGGTACCGGTCTGTCAATCAATTGATACCGGGCCGCACAAGAAATAATTAATTATTTCCGTTTTATGTATTATCCGAGTATGGACGATCTTTTATTTTGAGAAATGATTCTCTCAGTGACGCCTGGGTCACTTGCACTTGCACGGTAACCACGGTAACGGTATCCACCGTGCTTATTCTTCTGATTCTTCTTCTTCTTCTTACACTATTGTTCTTCAAATCTTTGAGTGTGCCTGAAAGAGCATGCTCTTTACTATCCACTATATATTATCCACCACGTTTATTCTTCTGATTCTTCTTCTTATTATTATAATTAGTGTGGATGCCCAGAGGCACTATTGTTATCCAAATTATTATTATTATTTATAATAAACTACTAGCAAACTAAATATCTATGCAGTGATACCACTACTGAAGAGTCAGCCTTACCCTTACGCGTTGTGAGCGTTAGAGCACCAGCGAGTCCAGGGGTCGGCAACCTGTGGCTCTTTTGATGACTGCATCTGGCTCACAGCCAGGGGAGAAAGTAAGCCGGTACTGTCCGGTACTGCGTGTTAAGGGAATTTTTCAAGAAAACCCTTGAATTAGGAGAACCGGATTCAAAGTATCAAAAGTTTAAGTTGAATTTATTGTTCTTGTACAAGAGGAGCGTTTCACAGTGCAACACATCAAATGAGTTACAGAGCAAAAGGCTCCCTGAGGAGCTCTGACAATTGATTCTTATACCTTTTCCCTAAAAATGGGCTGTCTCAACCCCTGCCAATTGTAAACAGACAATTTACATATTTACTTCAAAGACTATTATTCCTCTATATGCCCCCTAATCTAATTGTCACCCCTCTTATCTGTATCTGACCCCTATTCCTAAATTCTACCTCGCCCTGTCTTGTGAGTATCATCAAAAGGAAGTGTACTTTACGACATGCAATAAATGGGAACACCTGAACATTGTAAAAGTTGAAGCATCTAAATAGCAGTGCAGTCTCAATTTTTATAACATTTCCCCCCTGTTTGTACTTTTTTAGAAAGGTACAAAATATAATTACAAGTATAAAAATTAATCAGTGTTCAATAGTTGTAAGCATCAATAGCGTATAGTTGTTACAAGTAATCATCAATAGCGTGGGAGTGAAAAACCTGTCTGACAGTTCTTTAACATTCAAATTGTTTCATACAATTACTTTCTAGACAGGAAAATTCTCCACACGGCCCCGCTGCCCCAGCGGCCACTAACTTGTGTTAGTACTTGTTACAATCACTTCAGTATACTTAATCACTCACAAAGATGTAAAATATAAATGCAAAACGTTCATTCGGATAACAGCAAATGTATACATACATTTATGAATCTAATGAAAAATAAATAAATAAAGGCGGGCTGATCGTCTCATCGGACCCTCTTTCCCTGCCTACGGGTGTTGTCCCTAAGACGAGAAATAAACAAAAACCTTTAAATGTATATACAATTTGCCATCAGTCCTTTTCTCTTAAGCATACATTACATCAGAACACTATAACTTCATTTCAGATTTTCTATATGTTCTTCATTCTGTTGTGGAACAAAGACTAAACAGTGTGTCATTCTCAGTAGGTGCTTGGTCTCTCATGGGCGCGTAAATTGACTCTCCTCCTCGCTGAGCTGAAAATATTCGTCATACTCGTTTTCATTCTCACTCAGTCCTTCGGTCATCTCATTTCTCTCAAATTCATCAACTGTGGAGACAGGCTGAATTATCTGACAGCTCGTCTGACAGTGAGGTCAGTCCTTCCAGTGCTTCTGTGATGATGCCATCAGGTGCTGTGTTATTTGGGATGAAGGTACAACATAGATCTCCAAAAATCTTACACACCCCTCCTTTTTCAGCCAACAGCATCTCCAAAGCTAATCTGTTCTGCCAGGCCATCAAACTAGTTTTATCTAACTGTTCGTGGATCCCTCTAAATCCATCACGGGTGTAATTAATAAAACGTTGTTGGTTATAGTAGATATAATTTATCCAATCCACATTTTTATTTATTGCAACCCACCAAGTAAAAAAATGATTCAAAACCTGCTGCCACCTGATTTCTAGCTTTAAACTCATTTGGTACTCCCCTGGGAACACCAATTGAATCTAAATAGACTCTAGAATCAAATGAAGAGGGTATTATCTTATCACGTTTAGTTCGATGCATGTCTTCTACAGTTAGTTTAGGAAACCGTGGACTCATAGGAAGCAAATATGTAGGCATCATTAAATGAATTAGAGCACAGGTACCATACCAAAGTTTAGGCAATTTAGGTCTTAACCTCTGTCCTCCACAATACCAGCATATATCTGATTGTGCATAGTCGTGGATAGTCCCCAGCTCATCAGTGATCCCAAAAGAATTTTCTCCTACCATAAATATGGTGCCACATCCTGTCAGGGATCCTGTGTTTTGTCCTCCACTTGTTCCCTGTTTCCTAGACAAACAGGTATAATTCCCCTCATATGGTGTGAACCATGGCGGGATAGTCTCAGTGGGGAACAGCTGGATAAAGATACTTGAGAGTGGTACAGTTATTCTTGGGAGAATCAGTTTTGTACAATACAAGCAAGCATTTAAAACCTTTGAGATCATTTCTAGAAATGTGGCCCATCATCACTATATATGACTTCTGGAAATCCAAATCTTGGTGCAATATGTGTTGCTAAAGCTTTAGCTACTGTTATTGCATCATGTTGTGTGGTTGGAATAACTTCAATCCATTTTGAGTATAAGTCTATGATCACTAGACAATACTTCTTATTTTCACATTTATTTAATTCTGTGAAATCCATACATATTGTATGAAATGGATAGTGAGCATTGGGCATTTTACCTGGTCTTGGTCGTAATCTGCCTTGAGCATTCTGTTTTCCACACACTAGACATGATGCACAAAAAATTTTCTTTATAATTTTGGAATCCATTAGCTCATCATACATCCCCCCTGTTGACGCATGTGTTAATCCATGTGTCAATACCGCTGCAAAACAAAAAAAAAAATTTCCGAAGTATGTACTTATTATCAGACAATGTCGCCCCCCTATTCGCCCCCCTGTTCGCCCAAGATCGTTTTTTTTAGTTCAGGTGAGCTTTGTTGCATATCTTTTAAGATGTCATGGTCTATATGTGTGATCTCTTCAGCCGTGTATATGTCTTCAAAATCTTGTCTAGCAGCAGCTATCCTTGCTTCCTCATCTGTTGCTATACTCATGTCTGTAATGTCTTGTATCTCTACATGTATGTGCGTGTGTGTGTGTCTGCATAACCTGCTTTTGGAGTTAGTCATGCGGTGCGCTCCTTTTCTCTCCTGTCCTGCCAGGGCTCCGCTCCTTCGCCTCCTCCCGCTCTCCATCCTTCCCTCCTCCCTCTCCTCCTTGGAGCTCTGCAATCTCTCGCGTAGTGTCCAAATTTCCCACAATTGTAACACACATCATTGTCCATTCTTCTGTTCTCACCACCTCCACGTCCTCTCTCCCTTCCTTGGTTATCTCGGACAAAACGTTCACCAGTGTTACTATCATAATACAAAAACACATTTGTACTATACCGCTTCGTCTCTTTGTGAGATTGCCAACGGAGGGCCATCTCTCTCATTTGTGGAGTGGCCTTAAACCTCTGGAAGAAGGGGTTGTAGGGTGAACGGTCGTGAGGCGGCGGAGCAGTTGGTGTTGCGGGAGGAGGAGGTCGAGGCACGGGATGAGGCGGAGGATCCGGACGGAGCCCATATGGCACATACTCGTTATCACCCTGAGGGTCTCGGGCAGAAAACAAGACAGGATATATGTTAGTTTGGTTTTCACTGCTCTGTTGAGCTTCTTTCTGTTCACTTACATTTTCCTCTTTCTTCTCAACTTTCTCTGCTCCTTCTATCTTCTTCCTCTGAATACCAGCTTGTCTGGCTCTAGCTTCTATCAGCCACAACTTGGCCTGTATCAGTCCATCTTTTCCTGACTTACCTTCCTCTTTCCCGTTCTCACTAATTGCTTTCACTAACTCTTCACATTCTTTTACATCCAATCTTCCTACAAAATCATACTTCTCCTGCCATCTTTTTAGATATTTAACATTATCAGGATTTAATGTTTCCATACGTTTGGCATCTCCATTATATCGTTCTATTTTACGACTCTGACAGATACCCATTTTTTATTTATTATTATTATTATTGTTATTATTATTATCATTATTATTATTATTAATATTATTATTATTATTTTTTTTTTCTTCAAAATAAGTAGAAGTTCTACTTCTTTTACGTATTTATATAAAACTCTAAAGCAAGCTTTTTTATTTATTTATTTATTATTTATTTAGTTATTTATTAATTAATTTATTAATTAATTTATTAATTAATTTATTTATTCATTTACCCACCCCCCAGTATTATCTTTAAGTCCCAGACTTACAAGTAACACTATACTGACGAAGTCCCTGACTTCTCCGACGTCTTTTTTGTTGACTCAGGCCTGAGGGATTTAAGTTTTTCCAATTGTCGTTCCAAAGACATTACACTCCAAGTCTTATGACTGAGTCACCCTGGGTCTCCACTCTATGTTCCCAATTGAACTGAGCTGACCAATAATCAAAATTCAACTTACCCTTTTGTTTTCCCAATCCTGTGGGTCCGTCTCCTTTTTGGGTGGTTGACCCCGTCACTGCCTCCTCTTTCAGCTGGTTCTGGTCTACGCCAAAACAAGGTTTTAAGAACCTTGCGGCGATTTTCTAAATCAATATACCTGCAGGATTTCCAGTGCCGTCACTTCCAGAGGAGAACAGGTATCGGTGCCCCACGTTGGGCGCCAAATGTTAAGGGAATTTTTCAAGAAAACCCTTGAATTAGGAGAACCGGATTCAAAGTATCAAAAGTTTAAGTTGAATTTATTGTTCTTGTACAAGAGGAGCGTTTCACAGTGCAACACATCAAATGAGTTACAGAGCAAAAGGCTCCCTGAGGAGCTCTGACAATTGATTCTTATACCTTTTCCCTAAAAATGGGCTGTCTCAACCCCTGCCAATTGGTAAACAGACAATTTACATATTTACTTCAAAGACTATTATTCCTCTATATGCCCCCTAATCTAATTGTCACCCCTCTTATCTGTATCTGACCCCTATTCCTAAATTCTACCTCGCCCTGTCTTGTGAGTATCATCAAAAGGAAGTGTACTTTACGACATGCAATAAATGGGAACACCTGAACATTGTAAAAGTTGAAGCATCTAAATAGCAGTGCAGTCTCAATTTTTATAACACTGCGTACCACTAAAACGTTCAGTGGTGGTACCAGGAAGATGGAAGGGCTGCCTGTTATAAAGCCTCGTTCAGAACCAGTCATGGCCGCACAGTCAGTCAGATAATAGATCTGCTAGCAATATGCAGTCTTGAAAACTACTTTGTCCGTTTAAAAATTCATTTTAACTCATTCTGAATAGTTTCTGAACTGTCCGTGCTGTGTTTTAGTCCATGCTGGACAGAGTCTTGGCATCTCCCTCTCCCCTTCCCCTCGGAGAGCCCAGTGGTCTAACCTGCCCAGCCTTCAAACATGTCCCACACCTTTAATATCTTTATGTCAAATCATTAGAAGAGTAAGCAGTTGTGTTTTGTGTTATTTTGTTCAATTTTAACGACACAGAACAGCTCGGAAAAGAAACTGCTGATGAGCTATCAAGAGTTCACTCAGAAGTATGTGAGTGCGCATGCGCGTCTACACCCTAAACACAGCGGTTGCTATGAGGATCGGTGCATGATCGGGACCATGCAGCACCAGAAGTCGCATTAATGTTAAGAAGTAATTTATTTATTACTAGTTATCTTCAGTATAACAATGTTATTAAAAAGAATACATTCAGGCTTAATTATACTCAATTATACTCACTAAAATTGTTGGTCTTACTTAAAAATGCACACATTTATTTGTATCCAGTGTTAAAAAATATTATATGGCTCTCACAGAAATACATTTTAAAATATGTGGCTTTCATGGCTCTCTCAGCCAAAAAGGTTCCCGACCCCTGAGCTAGTCTGTGCAACACTCCCATTAAGTCCCATACTAAAAACTGAGAGATTTTTCTTCAGGCAAGCAGACAAACCCGTTCCTTTACCATTCAGTGGCAGAAGTCACATAAAAAAGAAACCTACAGACCAGGAAAGCCTCGTAATACACCTGGCGAAGTCGTTTCTATGATAAATACAGCGGTCTGGTCGGTGCACGACTTTATCTCTCAGGTACGCTCTGCCGTTTGCAGCTTTACCCTCGGCCAGTGTCTCTCCCTCTGTCACTCAGACAGTGGATAGCACGGTTAGCACGCTGCTAACGCAAAGTGTGAACAAACCAGCGCACGTAACACACGGCCAGCTGATTGTAATGAGCGACGAAGTTAACCAGCCGAGCAGCAGACAGAACGACTGATATTTAAAGTATAAATATGCCAAATATAGCAGTATAAACAGTATGAACAGTATAAATATTGCAAATATATTTCATACAAATTTCCACAAATGCATCAGGCATCTCAGCAGAGGGCATCCACACCGTTCCACAGGAAATGCAATTTTTTTAGTTATTAGTATATTGGGATAACTATTGTTATCCAAATCTTTATTTTTATTATTATTAGTGTGGATACCCCCGTTTCTTTGCTGATAAACAAGTGCCACAGATTTTGTCCTAAAAATATGCAGACTATATCACCAGATGCAGCTCATTCAGGACATGATTAGTATTTTTGCAAGGTCTACCAATACTGTACACAGAAAAAATCATTTTCTGCAATAATTTTCCTCCACAAGAATGAATGGGAAATCACAAATGGCTCCATCTGCTGGACGGATATATGCAAGTCATGACATGTAGAGCCATGAAAGAACCTGTTTGTCCAGAAATCTATACTTCCTGCCGTTATCAGCGACACTCTCTCACTCTGCTCAGCAGTCTGACACACACGGTTAGCACGCCCCTAACGCAAAGTGTAAACAAACACGGAGCACACGAGTCTGCCAGCTGATTGTAATGACTCCCTTAACATAAAGACAGAGCAACCAGATTCCTAGAAACATAGGAAAATTGGTTGCCGTCGCAGTGATACCACTGCTGAAGCTGTCAGTATTATAGTTTTGGCACCAATATACTCCCATGTAAATTTAAGAGGAGAACTTTCCAGAAGGGCAGAGAGCACCTGCTCTTTAATACATGATTAATGCCAGAGTTTTTAACATTTAGCTCTCAATCTGGGCACAAAACTGGTCGAGAAGAAGCCCCCAATCACGCTTATTTCGGCTTTTGGATACGACACACCGTTTGGCATTTAACACCACCTGACTTTCTGTATTTCACTTTGAGGGAGAGCGCATGGTTGCAGCTGTGACTAATTGCTCTTTTGCTCTTCAAAAGGCATTTCAGGTTATGCAGATTGTCCGATTTCAATGAGACTTGACACATAGAATCTTCAGACAAAGCTGCATAAAGTTATCACATGGATTTTAAAATTTTGCTTCCGTTTACCAGTAGCACCCAATCAAACTCATCCGTGACATCGCCAAGCAGGAAGTAAGGCCATATCTCTACAACTGTTGTGACATGACGCGGAGTGCAACGTCACATCCTGAACTGCAAAGTTACAGTTAGTAACAGAAACATGTCTTCACCTTCACCAGTATGGTCGTTCTTCGCGATGGCAGAAGATGACAATGCTGTCGCTATATGCAAAGCCTGTTCAGCGCGGATTTTGAGAGGAGGAAAGAAGTCGTCAACCTTCAACACGACTAATCTTATTGCTCACCTGAAAAGCCGGCATCGCGGCGAAGAGGTATTTAAGGAGTATGAGGCAGCGGTTGCAGCCGCTAGCACTAGCACTACCAGTGTCAAAACTAAAGCAACAACAGCACGAAAATTCGATGCCCCCATTCTGCAGTCTTTCGAAAAAAGTAAAAGCTTTCCAAGAGACAGTGAAAAGGCCAAAGCCATAAATGACAAAGTGTTGTGGAAGACCCATCTTTTCGTAGCCTGTTAGCACATTTGGAGCCACGGTACACTCTTCCAAGCCGCCGCTTTTTCTCAGACGTGTCCCTGCACTTTATGATATTGTTGCCACACACATCCACAACCTTATCGACAAGAATGGACTACACGTAAGTTTTACCACAGACATATGGACGATGTTAGCCCTGTCAGTATGCTAAGTCTAACGGCACAGTGGCTAGATGAAGACTTTAATTTGCAAAAAGCTATGCTGCACGCACAGGAGTGCCCTGGATCACATACTGCAGCAATGATATGCCAGGTGTTTAACACAATGCTTGCACACTGGAATATAACGAAAGACCAAGTGCATGTTGTGCTCAGGGACAATGCACGTAACTATGGCTATGGAAGAGTGTGGACTTGCAAGCTTGGGCTGTGTAGCACACACGTTACAATTGGCTGTAAACGAGGCTGTATTGAGCCAACAAAGCATCGCAGACTGTGTCTTGATTAGCAGGAAGATAGTTGGACACTTTAAGCACTCCAATGTCGCCACCTCCCGCCTACAAAACTTACAGAAACAACTTGGCATGAAAGAGGCGAGGCTTTAACAAGACGTGGCCACTCGTTGGAATTCTACGTTTTACATGCTGACCAGCTTGCTACAGCAGAAACGAGTCCTGGCAGCATATGCAGTAGATTTCGACTTGCCCACGTTTCTGAGCCCAAATCAGTGGGATCATAATTGAAAACATACTCAGTATTCTTCACCCATGTGAGCAGCTGACAAAAAACATGAGCTCAGCTGCAGCCACTGCAGCTGATGTCATTCCCTCCATTGAAGCCCTGAAACGTCTGTTAAATAAGACTGTTGCGACAGACCATGGAATTAAAACGTCAAAGACCACTCTACTGCAAGCTGTTGAGCAGCGTTTCAGTCACATCTTTACAGAGTCCCTGTTTTTTCTTGCTACAATCTTGGACCCAAGATATAAAGATGACAACAGCAATGTTTCCCTGCAGACAATGTATGAAGAAATCCTTCAAGAAAACAACACAAAAGAGCTGAACCAAAGCCAAGGAGATCAGCAGGTAATTGATTTGTTGTTTAAATAAAGCTTTGGCTATCTTATAAAACAGAAAAATATATTAACATTAAGTATAATTTTGCTGTTGTTCTTTGTTATTCTTCTGTTACTTTAGATTCAAGCCTATCTCTCAGAGCCTACAATTCCTCGATCTGAGAGCCCCTTGGACTACTGGAGAAGCAACAAAATCCGGTTCCCACAACTTGCCTCACTCGCACGGAAGTACCTGCCCTCTCCTTGCACAAGTGTAGACAGTGAACGTTTATTTTCTGCTGCTGCAAATGTTATTGATGAAAAACGAAACCGACTTGGATGTGAGAAAGCAGAGATGCTTCTGTTTGTTAAAAAGAATCTCCCACTGATGCCCTCCCCCACAATACAGAAAAGATAATGAAGACAATGACAAGTTTGGGGGGCCCTGAGATCGGCCCTGAGAAGCAGGAAATGATCGGTTATCGGTATCGGTTGAAATTTTTAATATCGTGCATCACTACTTCTAACACAGAGTCATGACCACTTCTTTTAGAGGCCCAAGCATTTTGGTGAGCTTTGACCATTAGGGGGCGCTATAAGCAGCCTAAATGTATTTTTTCTCATATCTTCATATTCCTTTGGACTTTAACCTTGAATCCAGTGCTGACTGATAATCTCAGACATCCCAGTACATTTGCTAAAGGACTGTGTGCATTTGCATCAAAATCTGGCAGCCATTTTAGCAACAAAGCCGCCAAACAGGAAGTGAGGCCATATCTCTGCAAGAGTTTGATGTTTTGACTTCAAACCTCTAAGACGCTCATTACAACTTCTTTGAGAGAACCAATAATCAATAACCAATAATCTTTGTGACCTTTGACCATTAGGGGGCGTTATAAGTAGCCAAAATTTGTAAAACTCTCTCATTGACAGACACAAGACCACAAAAACATGCTGACAGCTATTTAATGCATGGGGGCGACGGGGCCAGAGTCAGGCAGAGTCAAAATTTCTTTAGAAATCTTTCTAGTTGAGTGTGCCTGAAAGAGCACTCATAATATCCCGTGGGCTTATTCTTATTGAGTGTGCCTGAAAGAGCACACTCTTTACTATCTTCTTTACTATTTACATACACAAACAAGGAGTCAAAACGACTGGCTCGGCAAGGACACGATAGGAAAGTATAGGTTAAGCATTTCACCAAACGGTTTGGCAGCTATACACCAAAAACCGTGCCAAAAAATGAATGGGTGTGTATTGCGTGAACTTTCCAGAGCTAGAGGGCGTGATGTCATCGCCAGAGTGCAGGGAGAGAGAAAAATTAATCGAAAAATAAATTTAGAAACTGCGACTACGGCCTCAAATGTCAAGCTACAGAAATCATTTATAGCTAGAAACGTAGGAAAATTTCTCGCCGTCGCATAGATACCACTGCTGAAGCTGTCAGTATTATAGTTTTGGGCTCACACACCAAGGAGCTTCACCCACTCCCCTCAACTGTCCCATTGACTCCAATGTTAATTTGAGAGGAGAAATTACCAGAAGCAGCAGGGAGCATCTGCTCTTTACCACATGATGAATGCCAGAGTTTTTAACATTTAGCTCTCAAACTGGGCACAGAACTGGTCGAGGGGTAGCCGGCGATCACGTATCTTTCGGCTTTTGGATACGACACACGGTTTGGGATTAAATGTGATTTGTTCGCAGGGAAGTCATTCAGAGACTTTCTGTGTACTTCTCTGAGGTAGACTGCTCACAGCTGTCACTAATGAGCCTGACCTGCAGCTGACCATGGTTGCTTGGCACTGTTTTTTTTTTGTGATCAAATTTTTATTTTCTTTTAAATGACAACAACCACAACAAAGGCAAACCATACAGACAAACCAGCAGCTAAGGAAAAAACAAGACAGAATATAAGGGAAGAAAAAAAATAAAAAATAAATAAAAACATTCCCTGGATCCAGAACTTCACATCCCACAAATTACACCTGCAGCCCACGGAGAGTAGTTAAAAGTGAGTTCCAAGCCTGAATTGCTAAATCTTTTGCTCCGTGGACCCTAGCTGTCGACATCTCCAAATAGGCAATATCCAGGTATGTTAGAACCCATGCCCGAAAAGAGAGCGAGTGCGGGGGTTTCCAACGAGTAGCGACCAGTTTTTTAGCGGCTGTAAGACCTGCCAGCAAGGCCCTTCTCTCGACCAGTGATAAACCCAGCCCTGACAGGTCATTCAGAATGAGTGTGGAAGGTGAACATGGCAATTTGATCTTAAACACCTTAGACAGGTTCGTAGCAACCATCTTCCAAAAGCTGGCCACTGGGTCACACTCCCAAAACATGTGAAAATAAGTGCCAACCACTTTGGAAGAACAGAAAGTACACATAGGGTCGCTTATAACCTTCATCAGATGCAGCTTCCTAGGAGTTAAATAAACCCTATGTATATAATTATAATGTATTTGCTGATGATCAGGGTTCCTAGATGATATGCTTATGCTACTCCACACCTTATCCCAATCAAACATAGGCTCCAAACCCGGAATATCTTTTCTCCACATCCTGTCCAGCGCCAGAGGACTATAGGAATGCTTTAATAAGAACCAGTAAAGTCTCGATACTAAACCACTTGTGCTTCCCACAGAGCCAAAGATTTTACAAAGTGGGTGTGGTGTTAAAGGCCTCTGCAAAGGGACCCCGTTGTCTTTTAAAGTCGATCTAAGTTGCAAGTAAAAGAAAAAGGAAGTGCGAGGCACACAATGCTTAACACAAATAGTCTGAAAAGCAAGTAAGCCTTCCTCTCCAAAGATGTCATCTAATGTACAAATGTTTCTATTTTCCCAATCAGGAAACCGAATGGGATGACCGCCAATCAACAATCTATCGTTGTTAAATATTGGAGAGTGTGGGCCCCAATTGCCAGAGCAGCCAGCCAGCTTCTCCACCTTTCTCCATGTCGATAGCAAATATGAAATCATAGTACCAAACCTTAAACGGGAGTGAAGGTGTGAAACATTAGAATGCAAAATGTTAGTAAAAGAGTATGGCGCTATCATCCGCTCCTCTAAAGCACGCCATGACACTTGAGCATCAGACTGAAACCAGGTCAAGAGGGGTCTAAGTGTAAAGGCCCACCCATAAAGCTTGAAGCTTGGAAGCGACAGGCCACCGTCCTGCCTTTCTCGCTGCATTGTAGTGAGTTTAAAGCGAGGGCGTTTACCTTGCCAAATAAATTTAGTTATTGTAGACTGTAACTTGCCCCAATATTGAGGGGGTGGGGGAAGGGGGAGCATCGAGCTAACAAAATTGACTCTTGGCAGTATATTCATTTTAATTATGGATATCCTGCCCCGAAGTGAATTAGGCAGGCTGGACCACCTGTCCAAATCCGCCCTAACTTTATTAAGTGTGTTATAAAAATTGTTTTTGATTATTGTCTGTATGCAAGAAGAGATATCTATCCCCAGATAAGTAAAGTTTTTAGTGACTGGAATAGATGCAGGGATGGGAGCATTACGCATGGTCTCATTTAAAGGTAGCAAAGCTGATTTCTGCCAATTTATTCTAAAACCAGAGAGCTTGCCGTAATGTTCGCAGGTAGCTAAAACATGTGGAATACATTGCACCGGATTGTTTAAATACAGTAAAACATCATCAGCGTACAATGAAATGTGATGGTGTGTACCTCTGATAGAAATTGGAGCGATTGTGGGTGAATGGCGAATGGTTTGTGCCAGAGGTTCGAGAGAAAGGGCAAATAACAAAGGGCTGAGCGGGCAGCCTTGTCTTGATCCTCTCGAAACTGTAAAAGGAGGAGAGCTAGTTTTGCCTGTAAGTACTACAGCTGTAGGGTTATTATATAACACCTTAATCATATTAATGAACGGTAAGCCAAACCCCATAGACTCAAGCACTGACCACAAAAAAGGCCACTCTAGGCGGTCAAAGGCCTTCATAGCATCTAGTGAAAGGACAGCAGCAGGAAAATCTAAACTTTGAGCACCATCTATCACATGTAATAGTCTTCTGACATTATCTGTAGCAAGCCTAGATTTTATAAACCCTGTCTGATTGCTATGTACCAAATCAGACATGTGGCCCTGGAGCCGTCGAGCCAAAATTTTAGCATAAATCTTCAAGTCTGCATTTAAAAGTGAGAGAGGCCTATAGCTAGAGCACTCGACCGGATCCTTTCCTTTTTTTAAGAAGCAGTGAGATCAATGCAGAATTAACATCCCTAAAGAACGAACCCACTTTGATTGAATATTGGATCATATCCATTAGCAGCGGGCCGAGCGAGGGCCAAAAAGTGAGATAAAATTCAGGTGGAATTCCATCCGGCCCTGGCGATCTACCTTTACGCATATCCTTAACAGCTGCCTCACACTCCTGCAATGTAATGGGGTTATCTAGCTTTGCGGAATCATCATTACTAAGACAGGGTAACTTGGCGTTATTTAAAAAACCATCACAAACATGCTTGTCAAAAGTACGTTCTGACTTATATAACTCCTGATAAAAGGAGGCAAAAACAACATTCACCTTTTTTGGTTCACTTTGTATAATGCCCTTCTTATCTTTAATACAAAAAATGTCGGCAAAATGCTCATCTGTTCGCAGTTTCATTGCTAGTAAATGACTAGGTCTTGAGGAATTGAAATAGTAAGTTTGCCGTGTTTTATGCATAAGGAATTCTGACCGGCACTTCAGAAGAGAGTTAATCTCTTTTTTGATCAGTTCCTTCTGTAGGGCTACGTTGTCGTTAAAATTATGTTGCAAAGAAGAGTCAAGGGTTGTATATTTTAATTCTAAAGCGTCCAATTTGGCTACACGTTCCTTGTTTCGTGTTGAGGCATATAAAGTGGTATTGCTCCTTATGAAGCCCTTCACCGCCTCCCAAAGTATCCTTGGATCAGAGACAGAGCCGACATTGAACTCCAAAAACTCACTAAGGTTAGTCTCAAACTGAGCTTTGAATGCTTCATCTTGCAATAAGGAGGAATTGAAACGCCATCTAGGGGCTTTAGAGGGAGATGGACGAACTGTAACCGAACAATATAATGGTTTGTGGTCAGTCCAGGCAACTGGAATATAATGGGCATATCGGACATTTTGAAATGACTCTTTTGAGGCAAAAATATAATCTAACCTGGAAAAGGATTTGTGTCTCCCCGAGTAAAATGAAAAGTCTTTTAAAGAAGGGTTTAACATACGCCAAATATCACCCATGCCTGTGTCCGTTGCCCACTGGCGCAATGCCTCAGATGCAAGATGTTGGTCCCTAGTCTCAGTGCCGCCTGTTCTGTCCATACCGCTGTCCCACACTGTGTTGAAATCCGCTCCCAAAACTAAATGAAATCCTGAGAGATCAAGCAAAGATTTAGTTAGCAGTCTGAAAAAACTTAGATCAAAAGCATTAGGGGCATAAGCAGAAATAAGTGCAATGTTTTTCCCATCCATGCGTATCTTGGCAATAGCTATCCGGCCTACGTCATCCGCCCAAGTGTCAATCATATCAAATTTTAGTTTACGTTTACACAGTATCATTACCCCCTTACTTTTTGTAGCTACCGATGAAGTTGCAATAGGGTGATAAAACTTATTAGCCAACCGACCCACATCTCCATGCAATAAATGCGATTCCTGAATCATGGCAAAATCTACATTTTTCTTTCGGAAAAATTCTAATACAGTAGTTCTCTTGTGTGGAATGTTAAGCCCCCTGGCATTTACTGAGATAAGATTTAGAGCTGTCATATGCTGGACAAGATGGACAAGTAAAAAAAGATGAAGCTGTCCCTGCAGCAGTAGGAGAGAAGTCTGGATCCATAAAAAAAACAATACACCCCGAAACAACAAGGAGTAAAAAACATTGAAAACATTCCAAGAAACAAAAAAAGGCGAGGAAGGTGAGGGAGTAAAAATCCGTCAAACCCTCCTGATAAATCCACAATTGGATAACTAACTCAAAAAACTAAGAATTTCCGGCCACCCAAAGGTGGCAACAGTCAACAGTGAGAACATTTCCTTCAGAAATAACACCTCCAGTATAGCATCCCTCTAACAGTCCATGGTGCGTCTAGACATCCCACCCTGCCTACACACCCCACCGTCACACATGCCTTATAACCTGGGCATAAATAACAGTGCCAAACAGTTAAACATGACCTTCCAATGTCCTCGTCCTGGAGCATTCATTTAAATGTCTATCATAGTCTTACCGAAGCCACACTGCAAGGTGCAAAAACCGGGGCGGGGGGCATTACAGCGCAAGGCCTGGGATAATCAAAGGTTTTTAATGCATTGCAATGCCTTCTTAGGATCGTCGAAACGATGCTTTATCCCGCTTGGCGTTGTGAACGAAAGCACAGCAGGATAGCCGATGCCAAATGGGATCTTGGCTGTATGAAGCAGACGTTTGCACTCCAGAAAAGAGTGTCGTCGGTCCTGCGTGGCCTTGGAGAAGTCTTGATAGAAGCTTATTTTCTGGTTCTGCCAGCGGACGTCTCCCATTTCCCGGGAGCCACAGGACCCCCAACAAGTAAATTAACAAAACGTGTGTTTTCATCCCGAATCGTGTGCTACTAAGTGTGTAAGAAATTCGTGTAAGAAATTTTCGCGAATATTTCCCCCCAAAAAACGAGGAATTTTTCCCATAAGAATGAATGGAAAAGCCCGAAAAAAATAAAAATTCAACAGACATACTACAGCCATTTTCAAAAATGAACTGCTCTGGCATACTTTCACCGAGAGACTTCATTTAAACTTTAAAATGGAGGTACTCTTGCCTTCTCTTCATCTATCCACTTCACTTATCGACACCTTTTACCGTTTTTAAACTATCAAAGCTCAAAGGTGAGAAGGTTTTTGGTCAGATTTCGGGGTTTATAATGGTTGTGTATTGCGCGGAATGTTTTCGCCAGAGTGGATGACATCATCAGCTAGAGGGTGGAGGGGAGAAAAAAATCGGTCAAAAAATAAAACGTAAACTGCTCCTGTGGCCACAAATTTCACACTACAGACATGATTTATACATAAAAACGTAGGAAAATTTGTCTTCTCGCTCCGATTCGTCTACGAAAGCTGTGAGTATTATAGTTTTGGCCTGAGACACAGAGATACGCCACCGGGACCCGTCCACCCCCCCATAGACTGCAATGTTAAAAAGGCGGGAGATTTTCTGGAGGAAAGCAGAAGTCACCTTTCTTTGAATCGATTACAATAGGTCATATTTCTTCATTTTACACACAAACTGCATATCTAGACGATCAGGGAAGTCTCTAGATGCCCAAACTTAAGTCGGTTCAATGATTGGAAATACGGTTTGGCCAGATATCCTTCCTGTTCGAGGCATGGTCTCAGCATTTTCTCTCTCTCTCTCTGCCTTCCAACTGAAATTCAAACTGCTGCTCTAACTGCCCGGCGGCGGCCATCTTAGCAGTTATTGTCAGTTAATTTGAATTTGTCTGTGTAAAATGACAGAGGGAGACAGCAGAGCACCTAGAGCATTAGCACTAGCCACTAACTGACAGACATTAACACAGGCAACTCAAGCAAGACATTTTCTGTGGTGACTGTCAATCTGTGTTTAAATCTGCTGTTGCTGTGCCTATGATGCAACACACACACACACACACACACACACACACACAAACCTAACAACTTCAAAATCAGTTAGTGGCTAGTGCTAATGTGCTAGCTGCTGTGCTGCTCTGCTCTCTCAGACAAGTTCATATTCACTGCCATTATATGCTAAAATGGCCACCTAGTGTTAGCAATTAGCATGTTGTTGCACCTAACAACCACACACACACACACACGCGCCTAACACCTTCCAGGAAAGGAAAGACATTTTCTGTGGTGACCATCAATCTGTGTTGTTTGTGTTTAAATCTGCTGTTGCTGTGTCTATAATGCGACATATATCAGCAGTCATCTGATTTGACAGTGAATGCAGCAGGACTGAAAATTAAAGACATGCTAATTGCTAACACTAGGCGGCCATTTTAGCAGTTATCGTCACTGAATTTGAACTTGACACATAGACCGACATAGACAAGCACACACATAGAGACAGACAAGACAAATACACCACACACACACCTAGCAACTTCCACATATTTTGTACTACAGAAATAAAAATTATATCACTAGATTCAGCTCATTTAGGACATTACTACTATATTGACCTTATACAAACCGTCTACAATGAGCTAGCGTGCTAGCTGCTCATTGTATGTGTTACTGTCTGTCAGTTATTAGCTACTAACTGACAGACAGTAACACAGACACTGAGACTGGCCGGCACAGACAAGCACAGAGACAGACAAGACAAACACACCACACACACATACACCTAACAACTTCAAAATCAGTTAGTGGCTAGTGCTAATGTGCTAGCTGCTGTGCTGCTCTGCCCCTTCAGACAAGTTCATATTCACTGCCACTATATGCTAAAATGGCGGCCTAGTGTTTGCAATTAGCATGTTGTTGCACCTAACAACCACACACACACACACACACACACACACACACACACACACACACACACACACACACACACACCTAACAACTTCCGCAAATTTTGTACTACAGAAATAAAAATTATATCACTAGATTCATCTCATTTAGGACATTACTACTACACTGACCTTTTACAAACCATCTACAATGACCCAACACACTGGCTGCTCATTGTATGTGTTACTGTCTGTCAGTTATTAGCCACTAACTCACAGGCAGTAACACAGACACAGAGAAACTGGCCGACACAGACAAGCACAGAGACAGACGAGACAAGACAAACACACCACACACAAACACAAACACACACCTTCCACAAGTTATGTACTACAGAAATAAAAATTATATCACTAGATTCAGCTCATTTAGGACATTACTAATATATTGACCTTATACAAACCTTCTGCACATTGTTTTCAAGACATGACATTTTCTAACATTTGCAGCTGATGCTAGAATTAGTGGCTAGTGCGTTAGTGCTAGCTGGTCATGTGTGTAAATAAACATGTTAAATATTACTATTTTGATGCTTTTTCACTATAGAACCCCGGCAACAGCCCACTCGGCACTTCCAAAATTTCCGCGGGAATTTTCTAGTTTTTAGTTTTCTTCTTCCGTACGTTTTTTGCCGTGTATCAAGTCCCACAAATCCTGTCATACAAACATGAAAATTATATCACCAGATGCAGCTAATTCAGAACACGTAGGCTATTATTTTACAGATCTGTACTATTAATATTGTACAAATTATTTAACTTTTTTTTTTACAATTTTCCCATCATAGCCTTCCTCTACTGATGAACACTGCACAAACGGACACTACAGAGCAAGGACAATCACCGGCCTAGAACTTTTCTGTCCGGTAAAGTATCAGGCCTGAACAGACGCGCGTAGCCGTACTCAGGCGTCTCTGGTTAGCATGCAGCTAACCGAGACTGTAAACAAACCGGCACACAGGAGTCTCCCAGCTGATTCTAAAGACTGACGACAGTCTGCCAGCTGATTGTAACGAGCGATAAGTTAACCAGCCGAGCAGTAGACAGAGCGACTGATATTTAAAGTATAAATATACCAAATATAGCAGTATAAACAGAATGAACAGTATAAATATTGCAAATATAGAAAGATTACTCAAATTTTATTACAAAAACTTGCGGATCGTTAACGTAAACATGGCACACAGAGTCTGGCAGCTGATCAGTCAGCTGATTGTAACGAGCGACTACAAGTTAACCGGCGAGTCGTTAACGTAAAGGCGGCACACAGTCTGCCAGCTGATTATAAGGAGCTACGACAATCTACCTTTTCATACAAATTTCAACAGTATTACACAACATTGTACCACTCCATACTGTTCTACTCATAGACACACATATCTGGCTACTTTCTAAAATTCTACCGTTTCATACAAATTTCTACAGTATTACACAAATTGTACCATTTCATAACCCCAAGTGTAGCATGCAGCTAACCGAGAGTGTAAACAACACAGGAGTCTGTGCGCTGATTGTAACTGAATTTCCACAAATGCATTAGGCATCTCAGCAGAGGGCATCCACACCGTATTTCCGCAGGAAATGCAATTTTTCTAGTTGAGTAATCTTTCACCATTTTCACCACGCCCAGATGTAACTACAGAATCACGTCAACATAAGGATGTGCAATATATATATATATATATATACACACACATACATACATACATACATGTATATATATACACTGCTCACATAAATTAAAGGAACACTTTTATTTTTGGGCCTGGCATGAATTGAATTAAACCTGTCTGATAATTTTCTGGTTGGTTAAGCAGCTGAGGGCCTCGTTAATCAATTTCAGCTGTATTGATGTTCATGGAATTAACAACAGGTGCACTTGTAGGTGGCAACAATTAGAAAACCCTCAAAACAGGACTGGTTTTACATGTGGAGGTCATTTCAAGTTTCTCCGTCTTGATCTTTTTTGGCTGGTTTTCCACTCATGCTGATTTTGGCTTGCATAATTATCTCTACTGACAGTATGAGGCGATTCCTTAACCCTACAGAAGTTGCACAGGTTGTCCAACTTCTCCAGGATGGCACATCCACACGTGCTGCAGCAAGAAGGTTTAATGTGTCTCCCAGCACAATCTCCAGAACATGGAGGAGATTTCAGGAGACTGGTGGTTATTCTCAGAGAGCTGGACAGGGCCGTAGAAGGTCCTCAACCCCTCAGCAGGACCGATACCTGCTCCTTTGTGCAAGGCGGAACAGGCTGAGCACTGCTCGTGCCCTACAGAATGACCTCCAGAGGGCCACTGGTGTGAATGTCTCTACCCAAACAATCAGGAACAGACTTCATGAAGGTGGCCTGAGGGCCCGACGTCCTGTAGTGGGCCCTGTGCTCACTGCCCAGCACCGTGGAGCTCGACTGGCATTTGCTCAAGAACACCAGAATTGGCAAGTCCGCCACTGGCGCCCTGTACTTTTCACAGACGAGAGCAGGTTCACCCTGAGCACCTGTGATAGACGTGAGAGAGTCTGGAGAAGACAAGGAGAACGTTATGCTGCCTGCAACGTCGTTCAACATGACAGGTTTGGTGGTGGGTCAGTGATGGTCTGGGGAGGCATATCCATGGAGGGACGCACAGACCTCTACTGCCTAGGAAATGGTGCTCTGACTGCCATAAGGTATCGAGATGAAATCCTTGAACCCATTGTCAGACCCTACGCTGGTGCAGTAGGTCCTGGTTTCCTCCTAATGCACGACAATGCCCGGCCTCACGTGGCAAGAGTATGCAGGCAGTACCTGGAGGATGAAGGAATTGAAACAATTGAAAGGCCTTCACGATCCCCTGACTTAAACCCAATAGAACATCTCTGGGACATTATGTTTTGGTCCATTAGGCGCTGCCAGGTTGCTCCTCAGACTGTACAACAGCTCAGGGATGCCCTCACACAGATCTGGATCTGGATCTGGAAAGACTCCTCATATACGTGTGTGTGTGTGTGTGTATACACACACACACGTATATGAGGAGTCTTTCGCTGAAGAAAGTAAGTAATTCACTGTCAGTGGATTACTAACTTCCTGCCTGACAGGAAGCAGCAGGTAAGGTGGGGCACAAGGTAAGGTCACATCCGACACCTGGACTATCAACACTGGTGCCCCCAGGGGTGTGGGCTCCCCACTGTTCTTCTCCCTTTACACAAACAACTGTGCCTCAAGAGAACCAACTGTTAAACTCCTGAATTTTGCAGACTGCACAACTGTCATCTGCCTCATCCAGGATGGTGACGAGTCCTCATACAGATGGGAGGTAGAATGGCCATAACCAACCATGTCTGCTGTGGAAACCTTCAGGTTTCTGGGATCCACAATCTCCTGTGGAAGTGGAAGACCAACACAGACTCTATCATCAAAAAGGCCCAGCAGGGCGTGTCGGTTTGCTCAGTTTGGTAGAGCAACCACCCCATGTACAAAGGCTCAGTTCTTGCCACGGCAGCCCAGGGTTTGAATCCAACCTGCGGACCTCTGTTGCATGTCATTTCCCATCTCTCTCCCCCCACATTCCTGTCACTCTCACTGTCACTTTGGAAAAACAGAAGTACCCTGTAGAAGGGACAAACAAAACTGATGACACATCCAGAAGAGCAAGACATTTATTACACATACTGTAAGGAAGTCATAGAAATCAATTTAAAAACATATTGTCTGAAAACTTTGTTTCATTGTTGAGATAGATAAATGCAGCACTGTCATATTCATGTACTGGAATATGTACACGTACTGGATACATATTGGTAAACTTTTATTTTACAACCATGGCTGCCATTATCACCAGGCCTCATGTATATATAATGTTACATCAGAAGATTAACAGGTAACAAAATTATTTATAGCCCCTAAAAATACATACATTTACTTCAACAACTTTTGTGTTTTTGTTGTCATTGCCATTGTTAGTGTAGTAAATAAGAGAAGAAATGCAGGAATTTCATATCTTAAATCGCTCCCCTACACCAGTAGTCATACATCCGCTCCATCTGAATCTGTGTATCTGTATCTTTTACAGCTTTCATAAAAACAGGCTTGATCAGTTCGGGTGAGCATATTTTACACATTCAACATCCCTCTGCATAGACCTATTCTGCTGTCCTTATTGAAGTGATCAGCGTCTTATTCTTCTCATGATTTCAAGCAGGTACTTGGAGATGGGAGTGGGCAGAGTAAAATACAGTAGTGACGCATTGGTTGTGCAGAGTCAGCTCACTTAGCAGCTTGCCAAATAATAATGCCAAGTATGACGAGCATGATGGAACAAACCATAGCAAGGATACAAATCTTCTTCCGGGATTTTTGCTATGATAACAAAAAGTAGAAAAGTATGAGTTACTTCACTGAGAAATAGAACCTCCCATTGCAGAAAGCAAACAGCTAAAGTTGTATGCAAGACAAATTGCACCGCCTTTCTACAGGTTTTCCTTCAAAGCCACACCTCCAAAACACATTTTAACTTGCAATGAGTATATAAGGAGAGTCTAAAATGCATTTTGTTGCTACCATTGTCCAAAGTAGTGCATTGCATGATGATCCTCCTGTCTGAGTTCTGCCATGCCTGGGGGTGTGCTAACTTTGTCTATAGTAGGTAATACACTGGCTATATACAGTAGAAATTATAAAAGAAAGGAGAACAACAGTGAATACATTTCAGTCTCAGAAGATATAATAAACTACCAATTTGGAGCTCTAATTAATAATTACTTTTCTCTGTAGCAACATATTCCAATTGCTGATCACATAGGCTGATTTTTTTTTGCAGTTGGTGTAGCAATATATAAAAAAATCAAATCAAATCAAATTAGCCCCCTTTCATAATCAAGTTTCTTTCTCAATCAACTTGAGGGAGAAAGACTTGGTTATATCAAAATTAAAAGCCAGTACTAAGAAGTCAAGAAGCATAAACGCATCATAATATAATTGCATTCTGCAGATGTTGGAGTGTGCTGGAGCCACAGTACCAGACTCTTCATGCATTTGTACACTACATGAAGGAGTTGCATGCCATTTCCTGCATCCACTATGGGCCATTAGAGGACACCCAAAATTTACATTCACAAAGCCTTTGTGTAAATGAAATGGAGATTGTCACTTCCTGTTGTAGTAGGAGATGCTATGGCTGACTTAAGGAATTGCTAAAAGAGATCCAACTTGATTCGACCATTAGGGTTACAGCAGTAGATTCAACTGAATTTTGGGGAAAAAGTCAAGAGCTCAAAGACAGCCAGATGTACGGGCTGTATCTGTGGGACACGAGCCAAATGGAGGTAAAGAAAGGGAAATATAGCTTATTACTGTGGTTTAGAAAACAGAAACATGCACGATAAATGATAAATGCACTTAAGATGAATAATGAATAAATATTAAATTAGTGTTTTATTTTGGATACATTATAACATTTTATTTTTGGTGAATGCTTTGGTGATCAGGACATAATAGACAGAAAAAAATCTGTGTCGTTAGCTTTGGGGCAATGTAAAGGTTTCTAAGTACAGAGAAAAATCTGTTGGGTTGCCCAATATCACCTCTGCTCTTAATTATGGTTCCAGCTGTCCCTTCCTGAGTAGGGGCACTTTTATTTCTTTGCTTTAACACTTAATGAGCCTACTAACCTGGTAGTAAGCAGCTCTCTGGAGCTGCTCTGTTCCTCGTTCTACATGAACTTCAGCATTTTCCACATTTGCCTCAATGCTATCTGCAGGGAAGAATATACAAAAAGGTCAGTCAGGAACTTCTGAAGGAAACTCAGGTTTATGGCATCCATAATGAAAGCAGAGTATATCTCTTCCAATTTGGCCCTCTTTGCACAACATCTTTATGCATTTTTAGGGCCCGAGCACGCACTGTGTGCGAGGCCCTATTGGATTGCAAGTGTTTATTAGGGCCCGAGCACGAACAGTGTGCAGGGCCCTATTGGATTTCGTTTGGTCGTTTTCTTCTCCAAAGAAAATCACATTTTCGACGGCCTATATGTACTTGAAAACTCACGAAAATTGGCCTACCCACACAAAGTCACCACCTACATTTTCGTTTTCGGAGGAGCCCCTGGACACGGTTTGATCTACGTGTACGAAATTTAGCAGGAGTATGTAACATACTGAGACACACAAAAAAGTCTCTTGGTGACCTGGGCTATATTGAAGCGTACAGCATCCATTTTGTTTCAAAGTTGCCGTTTTCTTGTTTTTGGGGTCATTTATAGGGGTCGTATTTGAACGAACTCCTCCTAGAGCTTTCATCCTATCTGTTTGAAACTTGGCTTGTGTTCTTAAGGCCTCGACCATGAAAAGTTCGAAAATTGTGAGTTTTGAATTTACTGCGTGAGAGGGGCGGGGCCACGAAATTTGGCGTGTTGTCATAAAATTTCGACGTGCTATAACTTTGCGGAAAAAAAATACTCCAATCTTCCCCTCTGATATATAATGGTAGTCTGCATTGACCATATCCACCTCAAACTAGGTGTCGATGTTGTCAAGGGCTTGGTGTTGATATTTGAGAAATAATTTCAACTTTTCATCAGAGGGCGTGCCGTGACGGCGCGTCAAAGTCAAACATGATGACTTTTTCAATAAAAAAAAATGGAACTTCATTGACTTTTTGGGCTAATTTTCAGGCAAAGCTGTTGGGCTTTCATATACTTTTGCAGAGCTGTCTGAAACCTCTTGTGGTTATTAAGAACAAGATTATGCAAATGTATGCTGCATAATTAATGAGGGGGCGGGGCGAAATCACTCTATAGCGCCCCCTTGAATTTTTCTTTGAGGCAGCCCATATCAGGACCAGGATGAACAGCCGGAGGCCCGAGGGTATCAACATCCCCGGATCGAAGTCCAGCTCGAGCCAGCCCTCTGCAAAGCGACCCACCAGCCCGAGCCAGAAACAAAGATCCAGGGAGAGAGTACCCTGAGCTAGAAGAACCAGAGGAAGACTATCCCCTAGACCAACGGCACCGGAGACTGTCTCGCTCAGCTCACCCAGTATGGCAGCTACGCAGCCTCGACGAGAAGAGGAAGACGCAAAAAGCCCCCTGCCTCGGAGGAACCAAGATGAACTGGAGTCCGACGAGCAGGATGAGGATTTTGGCAGCCTGTCCTCAATCGCCGGGCAGGTCACGAAGGAATGCAGAGAAATGGGAGTTGCGCACAATCTAGGTGACAAGGCAAGAGTTTCAAGAGTTCAAGAAAATCGAAGCCCTGGTGTGAGGCAAACATCCGGAAGAAGATACAAAAGAGTATTTGAAAGAAGTGTGGAGACTCACTGAGGGAAGCACTGACAGTAAAGATGGCAAGAGGCTATGGCTCAGCTACGTCACTCACCAACCCATCGACAGGCCCGTGAAAAACTACGAGAGGTTGGTGCTGGAGGATATCGTTGTTGAAGATGCACACATTGCCAGAACTCGAGCTGGCCTGGAGCAAGGCCCTGACGCAGCTATGGTACGGCCTGAAACCAGTGCTGGCTCCTATGAGGTATGTGAAAGCCCTGAGAATGGTGAGAGCTGGAAAAGAGAACCAAAGAACGAGCAAAACCAGCAAACCAGCAAAAACCTCAGACCAACACAGGTTACAACCAGCAAAACACCCAGACCAGCCAAAGAGGGACAGCCGAAGGCCCAATCCGGATCAACACCACAGTTGAAGCCAGCGAACAAGAAAGGTGGATTCCTACCCGCTGAAGAGTACAACAAGCTGACACCAGAACAGAAGAAAGCCCTCCGGGAGATCCAAAAGAAGTGTGAATGGTGTCCAAGGAGCGGGTCACCCTACGGAATGCCTACTGGGTGGGGGACGGCATCTATGCTAAAGTGGATGGGGAACCCTACTTAGTAGAGCCAGGGGCAGAAGTGTCCATGACCCGCAAATGCCTTGACACAAGAGGACACATAAAGATCATGCTGGCTAACAGAGAGACGGACAGAATGCCATTTGGGATCTGGAAAGGAGTGGTGTGGTTTAAAGGTCCCTACAACCTCATAACTACCCGAGATTTAAGAGACCTCAATGAAACAAACAGACTACGAAGATCACTGAGACGTCGGTTAGACAGACTACAATCCGGGGTCATGAAACTGGCAGCGATCCGTGGAGAAACCCCAGCAGAGAAATGGTACAAACCTGTGGACATAAAAGGAGCCACAGAACAGACACTGAAGGAAAGTGACTTCTCCCCAGCGAGGAAGGAGAAGCTAAGACAAATCATCGCAGGAGCAACAGTCGACAGATTCAAGAATGATTGCAGGGATCTTGGATCCAAATATGTCCATACCATTGAGGGAGGAGTACATTTGCCGGTAAGACAGTATCCTCTGAATCCAGAAGCGGTGGAAGAAATGGACAAAATAGTGAGAGAACTGAGTGCTTTGGATATCATTTGAGAAGAACCAGATCCAATCACTAACAGCCCTATTCAGGCAGTCAAGAAACCTGAGGCAGCAGGAGGCGGTTGGATGCCAGTAATCAACCATGCCTACGCGGTAGGAATTGGAAAAGCAGCAACTTTAGACTCCAGGAATCCAAGTCAGCCGAGTTCTCAAAGACTGCGACGTATGTGGTTGATACAATGCAGGACAGAGGGGAAAAAGTCTGGATGGCCTCACCTCTAAGAGCACTGTGCCCTGGGGATCAGTATGTATGGATGCAGCTGGCCCAATGGGGGTTACAGGGAAGAAGGGCAAGAGGTACCTTCTAGAGCTAGTGGACTATATCAGGATACGTAATCATCAGAGCAGTAAGGAAACTCAATGGCAGCAGTGTGGTCAGCATGCTGGATCAAGCGTGTACTCTTTGGGAGTGCCATAGGAACTACGAACAGACAATGGATCCCATTTTCGCAATGCACAGGTGGACCAGTGGTGCCAACAAAACAGAGTGATGAGAATTTATTTATTATATTTATTATTTATTATATTATTATATTTATTTTATAGCAAATGGCGTGGTGGAACGAACCACTGGCCTGGTGAAAAACTGGATTGGGAAGGAAGCCAACACCAAGGAATTGAGTACCGAAGCCCTGGAGATAGGGAATGCCCTGAACGACAGATATCGAAATGACAGGCCCTCCCCTTCAGTGGAACTGACCAGATGCCCATTCACATCAGAGAAAGTGGGGCAGGGTGAAGAACAGAAAAAGGAAGTTCCAGAGCTGAAAGTCCCATTTCAAGTTGGACAGGTGTGGATCAAAGCACGAGACCATCCAACAGACACTGCAGTCAAAACTAAGTACGAAGAGTAGAGAAGATCTTAGACAGTAACACAGAGTTGCTGAAAGAGAAGGGAATTCAGGGAGTGGAGCAGCTCAAAGCTGATTCCAAGCTAGAGAAGAACCATGAACCAAAAATGGCTACTAACACACAGAACCTACCACACTACGTCAGGGTAGCCGCTGTCTATGGGGTGGTGGCCCTAAGAAGAACAACCTCGGGACTCTGTCAGATTCCTGTCAGAAGAGAAAGAAATCATAGAATGGAGAGAAGTGAAAAACACCTGTGTGGTTTGCTTAAAACCATCTACCCTCTCTGTCCAATGAGTAGGACCAGTGAGTGAGAAACCACCCAAGCCAGACAGAATGAGAAGGGAATTCAAGCACATGTATTACAAACCAGTGAAAGTCACGGATGCCTATGTTTGTGGATTGTGCCGGATACTGACTACTAACTACTAAGTTACCAAGACTGATCATCATGACCCAATGGGACCCGCGGGGGACGAAACTGGAGACGTCAGAATGCAGCTGCCAGTGGGATGGAACCTACATCCAGCACTGTAACAGTTGTGCACTCCTGCTAAGGAGTGGAAGACTGCTGCAGGTGAGTCAAGCCAAAGGCTGCCAAGTAAGAAGGTATATGGATGCTCTAAAGGCCTTTGAATCAACACAGAGGGATGGGAGTTGGAGCCCAGCACCCTGCGGAGCCACGCAAGTGCCAGTCCATCAGCACCAGCCCTGTACCCGAACGTGGAGACCCCGGATTCAGAAGGATATTGCACGATAGCTGAGGTTTGTAGCAGAAGGCGACCCCTCCTGGAGGAAGCGATCTACCATGGATGACCTGACACTCCACAGTAGACAAGTGGCATTCCTGTTTGCCATGATTCAAGTCCCATTGGTACTGAGGGTTTTCAGAGGTCCAGCCCGACTAGGTTACACCACAGGACTTGAGAAGCTGTCAGATGATGACCGACAGCAGGCCCATGAGAACGGATGGGAAGGACCCTGGGAGCTCACCACATGGGGAAAACTCATTAAAGAGGTGACCCAGGACCCGAGCATTCAAACAGAAGAGTTACCTGAGGTCCCGAAGAGATTTCGAAGTAGGACACTGCTACAGCACGGCAGGGTATTTTTGCAGCAATTGGGAGTACATACGTGGCTCGGATTGCCCATTTCCAGACTAAACAACCTACATAGACGAGATAGTGGATGGCATGCAGATGCAGAAGTTTGTCGACTGTGATCGCAGGGGACCCAAAATCCAACTGGAACCAATGTGTCCAGCAAATTTGCCGTGGATACTGAATGTAGCCTACATAGCAGTCAAAAAGGATCTGTTCAAGTTAAGGTAGGGACCCGACTATGTCAATCCGGAGCAGGTGATATACTTTGACATCTAGCAAGGAACATTGAAGATTTGGACCAGTAACCCGGGAATGTACCGACGAGAGAGACAGAGCCAGGTTACGCTGTGATTGAGAATAAACTTCAGAACATTCGAGTCTCCAGTTGGCCAGTTAGACCAATGAGGCTGCCCATTATCAGCGTGCACTCCCACGCCGTACAGCAAACATGGGGATTAGAACACGACACATGAGCCCAGGTGACAGTGCTCTCTCCAACAAATCCGTACCACACTCAACAACCTCTGTAAACAATGTTGACTCAGACCCAAGGGGAAAGGGAAATGATTCTGGAAAGCATGTGCAGAACTTGTCATACGCAACGGACGCAAGACAGACACTACAGGACCTCTACCCAAACCAGAACAGGAGCTGATCGCCTACTGGAAGTGGGCGTGGACGGGGTTGGACCCTGGGATTTTGTTCAAGTCATCAGTATATACAGACCTTCTCAAACAACAGGTAACTAGAACATCGAGGGGCAGCCGAGAAGGGCCACTACCTATAATTGTGTGATTAGAAACAAAACCAGGAAGACCCCGAAAGTATAGAAACAAAAAGCGGAAACAATCGGTTGAGGATGGATGGACTTTTCAATATTTGACGCCCAAGGCTGGAGGGGGAGGCCAACATTAAGAAGGTCTTGCCCACCAGGCCAAGAAGAATTTGGACAAGAAGACATTGACGAACGGCAACGACAACCACGGAACAAATGCTCAACTGGACAAAAAGCTTGCATGTATGTAACGGCTCTGGCGAAAGGAATGGCAGTAATGGCTGGGCTGATTGCTGTCCTGGCCATTCTCTACCATTATGGCAGTCACCCTTGGGCCCTAACCCATACCAGTGTCCAAAACGTAACAACAAAAGCTGTACAGCAGGCCTGCTGGACAGTAATCAAGAACCATCTTTTTGGTATGGGAAAAGAACCAGACCTCACTCAACCTCACCATCAAAAGGGGAGAGAGAGAATGGGCGAACTGGCAGTCCAGGCACGGGGATTGATTTGAACATAACTAAGAACAGTAATGTAACTGATGGAGCGGACGTGCTGCATGTGCTAAAGCTACAAAAGAAAGAAACAGAGACTGTGAGATGTACATGGATACAAGCAGGATCCGAAGATCCAGGATGGTACTGTACATGGGGATGTAGACGACTGACTGGCATAAAGGACAAGGTGTACTGGGTGGAAGAAGTCGTATTCCCAGCGCCAACACGGAATGACACATGCTTACTGTACTCCCTAAGTGGACATTCTGGGGGAACTACAATCTCACATGTGAACTCACCTGTAGCCGGACTCCTGAAGACCAAGGGAACAGGACTACAGTGGGACCAAAACAGAACAACACGACGAATGGAACTACCGGCGCTACTGTCTCAAATCCAACGGCCCCGCCACCAGGTACAACTGCGCCGATAGGAGCGCCCTCACAGGAATCCTCTCTGAAATGAATAGATCCAGACTTCAAGCCCAAGGAGGGCCATACCCACAGTCAGGAATGTTACCAAAGACTGTGTGTACAAACAACTGAAAAATCTAAGCTTGTGTTTTTGGAATGTAGGGAAACAGTGTACTGGGCCACAATACATGGTCATAACCCCAGCCACCAAGCCATGGTTCGTGGACCAGAAGGGAGCGTATGGTACTATACCAAATGCGTACCACGAAGATTGGCTACTTGGCTATTGACACCCTACCCTGGATATGGGTCACGCCACTTTAACACTTTGTAGGAGCCTTCCCTGAAGGGCAACGATGGACAGGCTTGAGGCTTAAAGGGTCCTATGAAACCAAGATGTATGTTCAAAAAGTTCCACTGCCCGACAAGTTGACATAGGTGCCCAGCGGAGACTACCAGAGAGTGGACCAGTGTGCGGCAGAGAAGATCTTCCAAGACCTGAACAACACAGAGTTCGTAAGTGATGGCAAGTCTCCTAGGTGTCCCATTAATCAGGTTAGGATGAAGACGTGGGGACATTGGGTCTACAACTGCTCAGGAGTGAAGGCCAATATAACCATTAAAGGAGTCCTACAAGCCTGGAAAGAAGGGTACCAAAGAGACTCCGAGGTGGGGGCAGGAGAAGTACAACATTGGCTATTGCTGTGCTTGACGAACACCAGTAACTACTGGGTTAAATATCAGTACCTCGGTTATTCCAAGGACCAAGACATATGGCCAGGGGTTTGGAGCAAACCAACACCTGTGGTGGACGATCATGGACTATGACCTGCGACAAAGTCAACAGCACCTGCACTGTAAGCCTTGCAAGGAGGCACTGTCAACATGTTCCAGGATGGAAAGAGCATTGTCAACCACACTACAAGGACGAGTACGACACCCATGGGAACCAAGTGGTTTGGAAGAAGAAAAAAGGCAAATGGATAAGAGCAGTTCCTCCCAGGGGGTGTGCTAAGGTCATCTGGCTTGTCTTACCCACAGTACATTCCAGGACGTGCTTTGCGGTAAGCGTATTCTGTCACTTCCGGCTATCGGTGTTACTGTCACGGTGCTCTCTGCTCTGCTCAACTTTTCGTATATTTTTCACATCAGTGACTATCTACGTAACTCTACACTACCTTTAGACTTGTTCTGTCTTCACAAACAGGTTTCTTAAACTCTAGTAACCGCAATCCAATAGTTTTACCTGTCTCTCTTAGTCACACTCTCTAGCCTAGCTATAGCAATGGCCTCTCTCCTCTCTCTTCCTCTCTGCTTTCCTCTCCTCCTCTCTCCTGCCCTGTGTGCCACATGTTCAGCTACTCCTTGTCCTCCTTTAGCGATAATGGTACCTGTAATAAATGTAGCTTATTTGTTGATTTGGAGGCGAGGCTCAGTGAGTTAGAGGTACGGTACCGCACCACAGAACAGTCAGTTGCTGCTATAGTTAGCAAGTCCCTTGTAGCCGGTGCGGTACCACTGAAGGTAGCTTCAGCTAGCCGTTCCCCAGTAGTTTCCGAGCAGTCGGGAGGCTGGGTGACTGTCCAAGAGAGGCATAGCCCCAAGCTGAAGCCCACGGTACACCACCAACCGCTTCACGTTTCAAACAGATTTTCCCCACTCAGCAACACACCTGCTTAAAAGCTAACTCTGGTCAATGGCAGCTCCATTTTGCGGAATGTGAAGTTAGCGACACCGGGGGCCATAGTCAAATGCATCCCGGGGGCCAGAGCGGGCAACGTCAAGTCAAATTTGAAACTGCTGGCTAAGGCTAAACGTAGATACAGTGGATACAAGATTGTTTTCCACGTCGGTGGTAATGACACCTGGTTACGGCAATCGGAGGTCGCTAAAATTAATGTATCATCGGTGTGTGAATACGCCAAAACGATGTCGGACTCCGTAGTTTTCTCTGGACCCCTACCCAATGTGACCAGTGATGACATGTTTAGCCGCATGTCATCATTTCACAGCTGGCTGTCAAGTTGGTGTCCAGCAAGCGATGTGGGCTTCATAGACAATTGGACACCTTTCTGGGGAAACCTGGTCTGATTAGGAGAGACGGCATCCATCCCACTTTGGATTGAGCAGCTCTCATATCTAGAAATATGGACCAATTTATTAGACGACCAAAACCGTGACAACGCAGAGTTGAGACCAGGAAGCAGAGCTGCAGTCTTACACGCTTCTCTGCGCCTCCATTAGAGCAGCTGCCCACCCAGTAATTTAGTATAGAGACTGTCTGTTCCCCGTCCACCTACATTGTTTAAAGATAAAACAAACAGAAGAGGGGTTCATCATAAAAACTTAATAAAACTTAAATCAACATCTCCACCAGTCCAAAATAAGAGCATTAAATGTGGACTCTTGAATATCAGGTCCTTGTCCTCTAAAGCTCTTTTAGTCAATGAATTAATATCTGATTATGATATTGATTTATTTTGTCTCACTGAAACCTGGCTGCAGGTATGAATATGTTAGCTTAAATGAATCCACTCCTCCCAGTCATTGTAATACTCATATTCCTCGAAGTAATGGTCAAGGAATTTGTTATAATATATCGCGCTCCTGGCCCTTACTCTGAATTTTTATCTGAATTTGCAGAACTTGCATCAGGCTTGATCCTTAAAACAGAACAGAAGTAATCATTGTAGGTGATTTTACTATTCATGTGGACAACCACAATGATAGCCTTAGTACTGCATTTATCTCTTTATTAGATTCAATTGGCCTCTGTCAGAGTGTAAATAAATTGACTCATCGTCTGAACCACACTCTTGATCTCGTTCTCTCATATGGCATTGAACTTTATCATCTAATAGTCTATCCACAGAATCATCTTCTTTCTGACCATTTTTTAATAACCTTCGAGTTCATATTACTGGACTATAACACAGTACTCACACCGGGCGCGCAACGGCAGCGTTACGGCAGCGTAGCGCCAGCTGTATTCACGCGAGAATCCCGAATGTACGAGATGCCGCGATAAACTGTGTATAAAAGAAACAACACCAACAAACAGCTAACTTTGCTTCTCCGAGGGCGGAAGTTTATTATGCTGATTCTGTGTCAGATTTCCTGTCTGGTCCAATCTGCTCTGTTAAATTGGCGCGGTTTAGCAACGGCTCACGTCAAAAATAGAAGTGCTACACAAAGATAGCGCTGCGGAGCGGAGAGACGCTTCTGAGACATTCCGCAGCGCGCCCGGTGTGAGTGGTCCCATTGATTCTAATGGCAGCGATCAGCAACGGCTGACGCGACGCAGCCGTAACGCGCCGCTGACGTCCCCGGTGTGAGTTAGGCTTATTTTTGTAGAAACTCTTACAGCAGATGTTTATCTGACAGTGCTGTTGCCAAATTCAAGCAAGTGATTCCTTCAGTATTGAATTCAATGCCATGTCTCAATGTAGCAGAGGACTTGTCTGCTTCCATTAGCCCCTCACAAATAGATCATCTTGTTGGGAGTACTACAGGGTCATTACAGACAGCACTTGACTCTATTGCACCTCTGAAAAAGAAGATGCCACTTCTATTCAGTCTATATATGCTTCCTCTGAGGGAATCACTCCATTAATTTTCATTGTTATGCTGAAGACACCCAATTATATTTATCGATCAAGCCTGATGAAACCAATCATTTAGCCAAACTGCAAGCGTGCCTTAGGGATATAAAAAGTTGGATGACCTACAATTCTCTGATGTTGAACTCAGATAAAACTGAAGCTCTTGTAATTGGACCCAAACAGACGGGATCACCTTGGCCTCCAGCTCCACCGTAAAGAATTTTGGAGTCATTTATGATTAGGATTTGTCCTTTAATGCCCACATAAAACATATTTCAAAAACTGCATTCTTCCACTTACGCAACATTACCAAAAACAGACGCATCCTGTCCCAAGCGGATGCAGAAAAACTAGTCCATGCATTTGTTACTTCTAGGCTGGACTACTGTAACTCTTTATTATCAGGCTGCCCCAATAAGTCTCTTAGGACTTTGCAGCTAATTCAGAATGCTGCTGCACGTGTTCTGACAGGAACCAAGATCAGAGATCACATCTCTCCCATTCTGGCTTCCTTGCACTGGCTACCTGTTAAATCTAGAATGGAATTTAAAATTCTTCTCCTTACGTACAAAGCTCTTCATGGCCAGGCACCATCATATCTAAAAGAACTCATAGTGCCTTACTACCCCTGTAGAACACAGCAATAATGACAGTAATGCATTCTGCATTCTGAGAGCGCAACCATCTCCACTACAAATTAGTTGATTAATGAGTTATTGCTGCTGTGCATCTGTGTCTCTCTATCTCTATCTCAGGTTCCACAGTTACAGTCACATTTTTTCCCTGTTAAAAGGGGTTTTTTTTGTGGGCAAGTTTTTCCTCACTCGAACCAAGGGTCTAAGGACAGAGGGTGTCACTCCCTGTACAGATTGTAAAGCCTCTGAGGCAAAATGTGTTTTGTGACTTTGGGCTATACAAATAAAATTTGATTTGATTTGATCCTGGGCTGTTTATAGCTGATCCAACGATCATCATAGCAGAAGGACATGCCTTAAGAAAGAGTCTGTGTGAGGGCAAGGAGACCACAAGGTACAAAACGGGTTGGGACCGAATCGTCTCTACAACAATGGGACCTGTCATTCACCAGAAGAACAATGGATGCACTGCGGGACCGGAAGGGAGGGCAAGAGTGCACCTGGACTGAGAGAGTGGGAATGGTGTTTAACGGGGTCATAACAGTGGAGCCACCGAAATCGTCAAAGAAGGATTTGGAGTGGTGAAAGGCTGGATAGGTAGCTTGTTCACAACGCTATGGCCCCATTTGCTGATGCCTGTCGGTCTCGTGATAGTGGGAGCAATGGCGATCACCCTGGTCAAGGGTGGAGCTAAAGCTATTCTACGCCCAGGAAGAGGATCCTCGCGGAAGAAGGAAGACAAGAAACCCCTCCTCCGGAAGGGGCAGGAGCAGACCAGCCTGTAAGAACTGGGGCATGCCCTAGTCATTTAGTCACACAAATAAGATAACAATTGTGAGGCCCTGATCACCATAGGCCTATTGGGTTCTGTGGCCTTCTTACCCAGTCACTACAAAAAGAGGAAGAGGGCGTTGGCTGAACAGGCTCTGCGCCATTGTCCTCTGGTGCCTGGGCTGGGGTACCATTGCAGTTCTGTATTGGACCAAACAAGTAGATCAAGTGGCTGTGGTGATGTGGCTTACGACCTACGCTGCCTGCTTCCCCAAATCTGGAACTGTCACCAGCCCTGGGCTAACTTCACCGATTGCGTTACAATCCCCCTGGCTGGCCTCATTGGCTCAAAGACATGCTGCGGGAGTGAAATAAGGAGACTCCGGGAGGAGTACCCTTAAGCTTGCTTGCTAAAAATGCTGCTGAAACCAAAAACTGCATATTCTTATCATAACAGAATGGAGCAGTATCCACTGCGGACTCACCCTGAACCAGGCTAAACTCCTTTGGGATGTTACGCCAGCATTATGGTATACCGAGTGCTATACAAGCCATTTCCTATCCAGTCTGCAAGAGGCATTGTGAGCCACAAAGATGGGCTTTACAAGCCAATGATACCAGTAAGCTTCCATGGAACTCGAAGCCAGTGCTGAGGTGATCTGGAATTCAGTAAAGGCAGAAAGAAGACTAATGATGACTGCCGTGGAGTACCCAGACTGCATGTGTTACTCTTTCTACAACAAGGTGTGGGAGTATCTGGAGGGGATGCAAGTGTCCACAGTACACCTGACTGACGGACGGGTGGGTCGTGGCAATAGGACCACAGCTAGCCCCCCCTCCAGAGAGCCATGACGGACAACGGCACACCAACAAGCCGCTGACCAAAGACGCAGGAACACAGACCGAGTGGTTTGTGTGGTGTTGGGAAGACAGAACAGGCGAGATTGCTGAAATCAAACCAATGGCAGTGGAAGAAGCTATGACAAAAGGTGATCCAAAGACCAAACCTGCACCAGGGCAATGACCCTCCAGCCTCCCCGCCATGCCACTGCATATTCCATCGGCACAACAGGATGAAAGCCCCTCATCCATGGAAAAACAAGCCAAAGCTGTGGTTACTGCCATCCTGACCCAGTTGGGTTTCAACGACAAGGATGCCACAACCGCAGTTCCACTGCTGGAGGATGCAGGACGACACTCCATGCATGGATGAGCTGTTGATCATCGATGGGAAAGGTCTCCTGAACCTGCTCACACATCACCAGCCATGTCTGTGGAGACAGATGTGCTGCTACCCGAGGAGGACAGTGAGGAAGAGGATTTCCTGTTTATCAAAGTCCAAAGGCAGCTGGTGATCTCAAGGAGGGAGTGTCAAGTAAGTTGAGATCCCTGATCCACTGAAGTGGCTAAAGAGTTAATATTAACATCTTGGGAAATGGACTGTAAAGGATTTCTCACAGTCCAGCCTTGCAAATGGGGAAGTGAAACCTTGCCGGCAGAAGGACTGAGAATTGGGGAACCAAGGGTTCCACCACTGCCCAAAATGGCATAAACCCCTGGACATTTAGGGTCTCTCCTTCTGAGTATGTAAGTAATACACAAAGATAAAAATGAGCTAAGCTAAAATATGATCAATAATGATTCTGTATTGAACAGTTTCCTCCGCAGAGTGGTAGAAGAACCGCTACTCCTCCACATCAAGAGAAACCAGTTGAGGTGGCTCGGGCATCTAGTGAGGATGCCTCCTGGGGAAGACCCAGGACATGCTTGAGGGACTATGTCTCTCGGCTGGCCTGGGCCCTTGGGGTCCCCTGGAAGAACTGGACGAAGTGGCCGAGGAGAGGGAAGTCTGGGCCTCCCTGCTGAAGCTGCTGCCCCCGCGACCTGCTGATTTCTGTAATAATTTCAATAATAAGCTGGGTGAATAATAAATAGTGTTCCTTTCAAGCACACTGAATAATAATAATAATAATAATAATAATGATAATAATAATAGAAGAAGAAGAAGAAGAAGAAACGAAAGAATGATAGTATAATGATAGTATATAGTGTGCGCTTTCAGGCACACTCAATTACAAACAGTGGGAACCACACACCGAATTTGCCTGTTCATCATCGCTGTGTCTCACAAAGACATGGGACAGATTTTACACTGGTCCAATGTCTACACATGTGTTTCTTGACCCAAGCAATTCTGTTCTTGTTGGTCATCCTTAGTAGTGGATTATTTGCTGCATAGTTTGACCATGGAGGCCAAATTTACAGTCTCCTCCAGAAATCAACTGTTGGATGTGCCTTTGTGTTGTATTCTCTCAACAGTTCATGTTCATGTTGTCTGCTACTTGAACTCTGAAGCTACTTGAACTCTGCTTCAATCTGAGGTGCCATTAATTGGAAATTTCTGGAATGAACTCTGCAGCAGAGGTAATTCCGGGTCTTTCTTCCTTGGGGCAGTCATCAGTTCATGATAGTTTTTTTTGAGACTGAGACTTAAGAGATATTCATAGTTCTTGAAATGTTCTGCACTGACCTTGATGTCTTCAATAATGATGGACTAGTTCTTGCCAAAAGATGGATTAATACATTAGTCAAAAATTACTGTCCTACTACTCACCAATCATTTCTCCCTGATCGTGGATCATCACTGCTAGGTCCTTGAAAATTTGGTTTACATCCATGATGTCAGACTGAAAGAGGCAAAACAATAAAACTCAGTCGTGGCAGCTATGTGTGGACATGTGTCATGTCATGGTGGTGTGTGTGTGTGGGGGGGCTGATAGTGTCCAAGTGTGTCCTATATGTATATTAATTTGATAATTAGAAATAATAAGCAAAGGCTAACCTCCAGCTGTCTAATATTTGTTTCTCTCTCCTTGATGAGCTCCAGGTCCTCCTCTGTGAAGGCCTCCTCTGTCTGGGTGGTTATCTGACTCCAGTCCTCTTGGCTTTACAAAAACAAAATGACAAAAAAAAGAAAAAAAATTAAAGCTGCAAGCAGCATTGGACGGGCCCTCGCACTCCCGCGCAACTCGACGGGCTGGCACGTCGGAAGGCACCAGGTGGAAAACACGCGAGCATTCGATGCTTTCAAAGCATTTCGTTCGATTGACCACACACATTAGCCAGAATTGGGACAAATGGTCAAATCTGATGGAGCGCCACGCCACACACCCACATTTGTAATTTTGATAACTTTTACTCAGGAAGTCTATATGAACACACCTACTGAGTTTGAAGTCAATTGGACAAGATCCCTAGGAGGAGTTTGTTCAAATAGGACCCCTTCTCAACCAGACCGATACAGTAAAAGTGGTGATTTTTATTCTTAAATATCTCGCTTCCTGTTCATTTTAGCCCATTTTGTAGGTCTTGCCATGTTCTACAATTCGGCTGAGGTTTCATAATTCTGTGTCCAAAGTTGTGGTGAAAAATTCAAGGGGGCGCTATGGAGCAAGTTCGCCCCGCCCCTAATTAATTATGCAGCTCTAGGAGGAGTTCGTTCAAATACGACCCCTGAAAATGACCCCAAAAACACGAAAACGCCAACTTTGAAACAAAATGGCCGCCGTACGCTTCGCCGTAGCCCGGGTCACCAAGAGACTTTTTTTGTGTGCCTCGGCATCTTACATACTCCTTCTAAATTTCGTACACGTGGATGAGACCATGTCGAGGGGCTCCTCCGACAAATGAAACGTAGGTGGCGCCGTAGAGCCATTTTTATACGTCCATGTGTGAGACCCCCAAAATACGTAATTTTACACCCGACTTTGGGGGGGTAGGCAAATTTTCGCAAGTTTTCAAGTAGGCTGTCGAAAATGCGATTAATTTCACGGAAGAATACTAATAATAAAAAAAAATTAAAGCTGCAAGCAGCATTGGACGGGCTGGCACGTCGGAAGGCACCAGTCGGAAAACGCGCGAGCCTTTGAAGCTTTTCGTTCAATTGACCACACACATCAGCCAGAATTGGGACGGAGTGCCACGCCCACATTCTTTCATCAAAATTCATAATTTTGATAACTTTTACTCAGGAAGTCTATATGAACACGCCTACCAAGTTTGAAGTCAATTGGATAAAATACCTAGGAGGAGTTCTTTCAAATAGCCTGAAACACCAAAAAAAACTGTGATTTTCATTGTCCATTTTAGCCCATTACTCCAAGAGACTTTTTCGTAGGGCTTTCCATGTTCTACAATTCGGCTGAAGTTTCAAAATTCTGTGTCCAAAATTGTGGCAGGGCTGCCTCAGAGAAAACATCAACTGAAACGTAGGTGGCGCCATAGAGTAATTTTTATACGTCCACGTGCGAGACCCCCAAAATACGTAATTTTACGCCCGACTAATTTGGGAGGGTAGACACATTTTCGCAACTTTTCGAGTACATATAGGCCGTCGAAAATGCGATTTACTTTGGAGAAGAAAACGACCAAACGAAATCCGAGCACACTGTTCGTGCTCGGGCCCCCCAAAAAACGAAAAAAATAAATAAATAAACATTAGCAATGCAATAGGGCCTCGCACCGCGTGCTCAGGCCCTAATAATAAACATTTGCAATCCAATAGGGCCTCGTGCTCGGGCCCTAAAAAGAAAAAAGGGCCTCACGCCGGCAGTGCTCGGGCCCTAAAAAAGAAAAATCCTAAGGATACAATAGGGCGTTCGCTGCCCGAACGTTGTTCGGCGCTTGGGCCTGTAATAGTAAAATCAGTTTCTTGTTTCAGTCATTACAGACACACAATCTCCCCCTTCTTAACATAAGATACACGATCCTTTTGTCGCTGTAGGTTGAAACCCCTAGACTCTTTGCATCTAGGTGCTAGATTCTGCAAGATACCTCGGGTGTAAAACAGGGGGTCAGTGAAGGTCACAGACAGAGTAGCTAAATTCAGCTTAGTATTTATCTGTGGTATTTATTCTATTTGGAAACTTCCTCGATCTTGAGAAAGCTTTAAGTTGGCTGGGCTGAAGTCAAACTACTCGGTGGAGTAGTAAACCGGGTTCCAACACATATCAGTGTCTACCGTTGTGGCTGATTTCTATTAATTAGTTATACACTGTGTATCTCCATGGAAATTGAGATACAAGGAACAAGCAAAATAAATTATTTTAATTTTAATTGTGTATTCTTAGAGAAAATTGCCTCACAACATGAATACTAAATACTAAAATATATTGTTTAATTGTTGTATAATTTCAATATTACCATGAAATGGGGAACTTTACCTCATTACTGGCTGTAACAGACCTTTAACATGGCATGTAGCATGTATTTAACATGACAAGCATGTTTCATATAAGTAATTTTTAAATCTAGTTTATTTTTAGGGCCCGAGTGCCGAACTACGTTTGGGCAGTGAAAGCCCTTCTGTATCCTTAGGATTTTTGTTTTTTTAGGGACAGCGCGCCGAACAATGTTCTGGCAGTGAAAGCCCTATTGTATCCTTCGAATTTTTCTTTTTTTTCTCTCTGTGTCTCTTTGGGCCCATTTTTCAGGGGCTAAACATGCTAAAAACTCACAAAACGAAAACCTCAAGCAGGAAAGTATCAAAGTCTCACAAGCGCTCCTATAAAATCTTGTACGGAGCCTTTGCCATTGACAAAATTTATAAAAAGTAACATGGTTTTTGGGGGCAACATGTATCTCCCCCAAGCCTACAAAAGTCTCTTGGGCTACAGTGAAGCGTACAGCGTCCATTTTTTTTTTTCTTTTTCAAAGTTGGCTATCCTATCTTTTTGAAACTTGGCATGTGTGTTCTTAAGGCCTTGACAATGAAAAGTTATCAAAGCTTTCTCCAAAATCTGTGACTCCATTGACTTTTTGGCTGATTTTCAGGCAAAGGTGTTTTCATATACTTTCTCCGAGCTGTCTGAAACTTCTTGTCCTTATTAAGACCAATATTATGCAAACTCCGGCTTCATAATTAATCAGGGGACGGGACATAATCACTCCATAGCGCTATCCTCTATAGCGGCACCTTGAACTTTTCTTTGAGTCAGCCGCACCACAGTTTTGGACACAGAGTTATGAAAACTCAGCTGAATTGTAGAACATGGCAAGACCTACAAAAAGTGAGATATTTAAGAATGAAATTCACCATTTTTGGTGGTTGAGAAGGGGTCCTATTTAAACGAACTCCAAAAGCCCTATTGTGTCCTTAGGGATTTTATCCAATTGACTTCATACTTGGTAGGTTCTTTCACATAGACTTCCTGAGTAAAAGGATCAATATCGGTAATTTTGATGAAACTGTGTGGGTGTGGTGCTCCATAAAATTTGACCCTTTGACCCAATTCTGGCTAATATGTATGGTCTATTTTAACAAACTCCTCCTAGGGATTTCATCCCATCTAATTGAAACATGGCGTGTGTTCTTAAGGCCTTGACTATGAGAAGTTATCAAAATTCTACCACATCCACACTATTTTTATGAAATAGTGTGGGTGTGGCTTTTTTCTCAAATTTGCTCCTATGAGAAAAATGTGGTATCTTCTTGTATTTGTGTTTTTTTTTGTGTTTTAACAAACTCCTCCCAGGGACTTCATCTGATTGACTGAAAACTTAAGCGTAAGCACATGCCAACGTTCTTAATATTGTATTGATGTTTTATGCTCACTTGTTTGTGGTGGTGTGTAGTGTCATGATATGGTTACTAAATAATTAAAGGTGTTAAAAATAATACTAAAAATAATGCTAAAACATTTCATTTTGAGGTAATTAAAGAGGTTAAAAAGAGTTGATATTTGTGTTAGTAAAGTGTACTTGAACAAGGTAAGATTATAAGGGTTAGAATATTGTACATGGTTCGACTATAAATTAAATTAATGTGAATATGGTAATCTTTGATGGTCTTTGTTTTTGTCATCTATCCTGATAGCTCTTACAGTGTGTTCAAAGAGTGAAAGGAGCTACAGAGTCATTCATTTATGTTATTAATAAAACACTAAGCGGTCAGTATGAAAGAAAGAGTTAAGACTCATTCAGCCAGGACTGCTACACTGGCACTTCCGTGCCCTATTATATTCTTATCTGGATCATTAATGTGATTATTTCATAATGCCACTTACTTATCAAAAGACACAAGCTTCTCATCCCGAGAACTGTCCTCTGTCTGGGTAAAGATGGAAAAACCCACTATTGGCAATGTCAAGTCAGCAAAGTACAGATGACAAAGACATGACTCACATTAATCTGACCATTGCTTACTCTACTTACTGATAGGCGGGATCCAGCTCTTGCTCTAGCTATGGACTCCTTCTCTTTCTCTGCAGCACGGCGTTGGACTGCTTGGAAGTTGTTGAGAGCTGTTGAGAAATCATTCATCAAACGCTCCCTCTGGATCTTTTGCTGCCTCTGGACACCAACATACATTGGGAGACAGACGGTAAAAGATTAGTTAGAATCACAGGGAGGAATTCCTATAGATAGTGTCATATTTAAGATTTCTTTTACCATCTCAAAAATATGCCCAAGTATAAGTATATGTTGTGCCTATCAATTTAAAATGAGCAATATCCAATAGGTACCCCCAAGACGAAAGAAAAATAAAACAATCATGAAACTCACTAAGGCAGGGACAACCTGTTGCCACTTCCAGCCAAAGAGAATACAAATTCAACCCCTCTGGTACTCCTCAGTGGTAGTAAAAACAACACTGTGGTAAACAGCAATGCATGAAGCCTGCTGATGCAATTGGAATAATTTAGGTAGAAAATAAATAGAAAGATAGTAAATGGACTTTGGTCTTTTTTGTACGTTTCTACTTGAAGCCTGTAATTTTTTAATTAATGTGTTCTGAATTTGTCAGACCAAAGAAAAGTGTTAGTAAGCACAACACCAAATGTGAATGGTTAAAAATATAAACAAGGAGCCTTCCAGTTAGTGATGGAAATTCCAGTTGTTTTTAGTCAGCCAGATCATTTGACTCAGCCCAGCAAGAAGAGCCAGCTCTTTCGGCTCCCAAATGGCTCTTTATTTTACACACATGCCTTCTATAATTCAGCCAAATTTACGACTTATGATTTGTATGAGTACACATACATCACTTGAATTATTCATTTTGAAGCATTAAAAAGCAAAAAAACCCCCAAAACAAACAGATAGAAACACCTATAAATAACTGTTGGAATGGAATTTTCTATCCTTATGTTACACAGGGTCACATGTGGGCCTTGAGGTCTCTGGCAGTACTAGTTGGAGCCCGAGCGCCAAACTACATTTGAACAGTGAAAACCCTATTGCAGGGGTGGCCAACCAGCCAGTGACGTAGAGCCAAAATTTTTACTGTGGTACTGCAAAGAGCCACATTATGTACGTGCACACACACACACACACACACACACAGAATGAAATATTAACAATTTAGCATGTCACAAATGTCACACACCCCACACTATGAAACCGGAGATGACAAAAATGAGTTTATCTCATCCCAAGACTACAGGCCAGACTTTGCTGAGTCCTGCCTACTAAGACCAGAGGCCAGTTACTTCATTCACTCTTTCAGTCACTCGCTGATATAATTATAACACAGGACTTTGGCAAGTCCACATGTAAATATAAACATTTGCAATAGCATCCAAAAAACAGAATATGTACGATTTTTAAAATTATATATATATATATATATATATATATGCGTGTGTGTAAATATATATACCTTATTGTGAGACTTCTGGCAGACGTTTTTTGCCTGACTTTTCAGCGTGTTTAATTTCTGCTTGCTAAGTTCAGTACCTTTGGGGGATTTTTTGTCGACGTTTGAATGGAGCGTGTTGAAATGGTGCTGAAGATTTGAAGCCTTGAAATGTGCTAAAGAAGTGTCACATAACACAGTGGTCCCCAACCACCGGGCCGCGGACTGGTACCGGTAAATAAGAATTTTAAATTTACGTCTTGGAACATTAGAGGAATGGAAAAGCTGACTAAACTAAAACAGGTTATTACCGGGCTTAAACAACTTAAGTCTTCATTAGTGTTTCTCCAGGGGACTCATTTACTCAGGGAAGACCTGGTGAAAGTACGTAGGAGATGTCCAGGCAAAGTGTTAGCATCTTGTTTCCCATCTCATTCCAGAGGGGTTATGGTGTTAATTCATAATCCGATGCCTTTCCAAGTAAATAGAGAGAAAATATCAATCTGGTTAATGTACAGTGCCCAGCATAAATGAGTACACCCCCTTTGAAAAGTAACATTTTATACAATATGTCATTGAAAACAGATCTGCGAAAGATAATCATTTCTTTACACCAGAAAGGTAAAGGCTACAAGAATATCAGCAAAACCTTACAAATTAGTAATAATACAGTTGCAAAAGTCATTCAAAAATTTAAGAAAGATGGAACTGCAACCACTGCACAGAGACGTCGAGGTCGACCACGGAAGTTAACACCACGACAGGAGCGTCTTGTGATGAGAAGGGTTGAAGAAAACCGGCATGCAAGTTCCCTGCAATTATCTAAGGAAGTAGCAAGTGCAACTGGAGTAACTGTTTCTCGTGACACAATACGCCGTACAGTGCAGAGGAATGGCATGCATGGGTGTCGTCCTCGAAAGAAGCCTCTCCTAAAGCCCAGTCACAAGAAAGCCCGTCTAGAGTTTGCCAGGGCACATGCCGACAAAGGTGAGCGCTACTGGGACTCTATACTGTGGAGTGATGAGACCAAAATCAATCTTTTTGGAACCGATGGCTTCAAAACTGGGGTCGCAAGGGTGAGGAATACAAAGAAAAGTGCATGGTGCCCACAATGAAACATGGAGGGGGTAGTGTCCTTACGTGGGGCTGCATGAGTGCTGCTGGTGTTGGGGAGCTGCATTTCATTGATGGCATCATGAATTCAGAAATGTACTGCTCTATACTGAAAACTAAGATGCTTCCATCACTTCTTGCCCTTGGTCGTCGTGCCCTTTTCCAACACGACAATGATCCTAAGCACACATCTAAAGCCACTGCTGGCTTTCTGAAAAGGAACATGGTGAGAGTGATTCCATGGCCAAGTATGTCACCTAATCTGAACCCAATTGAACATCTTTGGGGAATTCTAAAGAGACAGGTTGAGCATCATTCTCCATCGAACATCCAATCTCTGAAGGAGGTCATTGTGTAGAAGAATGGAAAAAGATTGATGTTGCCAAATGTCGCCAACTTGTGCATTACATGCCCAGGAGACTTGAAGCTGTCATTAAAAATAATGGAGGCCATACAAAGTACTAAATGTACTAAATTTAGTAGTTTTTGTTCATTTTTGCACCACACTAATTTGACTAAAATTGAAAAATATGTCATCTGAGTTATATTATTAACCTTTGTTTTAAGTCAAAAGTTCAACAGATGTTATCATGTTAAAGATAACCAGTGCACATCTTGGAAATGTTGTTTGTTTTCAATGACATATTGTATAAAATGTTACTTTGGGTGTACTCATTTATGCTGGGCACTGTATATGGCCCTAATGATGATAACCCTTCATTTTTTGAGAATTTATTTCTGTTGATGGCCACCCTCCCTGGTAAGTTAATATTGGCAGGTGATTTAAATTGTGCCTTGGACCCAAAGCTTGATCTTTTGTCAGGGTTACATACATCCCATTCTCAAACAAGAAAGAAAATACAGCAATATATGAAAGACCTGAATCTCTGTGATCTGTGGAGGACTCAAAACCCCAACAAAAGGGAATTCTCATGCTACTCAGCAGTATTTAAAACCCACTCCCGAATAGATTGTTTTTTAATTTCCACATCTTTGTTACCCAGTATAACTAATTGAGTGTGCCTGAAAGAGCACTAATATCCCGCGGGCTTATTCTTATTATTCGTCTTCCGTTTCTTCCGTTTTTTCTTCGGTTCCCTACTGCTCCCAGAGTTTTTGTCGCACATACACAAACAAGGAGTCAAAACGACCGGCTCGGCCGGGGCATGATAGGAATGTTATTTCAAAAAGTTCCACTGAATGATTTTGCCAGTATACGCCAAACAACACACCAAAAAATGAATGGGTGTGTATTGTGGGAACTTTCGAGAGTGCGTGATGTCATCACTAGAGTGCGGACAGAGAGAAAAATTAATCGAAAAATAAATTTATAAACTGACTGCGGGCTCAGATGTCAAGCTACAGAAATCATTTATAGCTAGAAACGTAGGAAAATTTGTCGCCATCGCTTAGATACCACTGCTGAAGCTGACAGTATTATAGTTTTGGCCTCACACACCAAGATTCTGCACCCACACCCATGCACAGCCGCATAGACTCCCATGTTAATTTGAGAGGAGAAATTACCAGAAGCAGCAGGGAGCATCTGCTCTTTACCACATGATAAAAGTTTTTAACATTTAGCTCTCAAACTGGGCACAAAACTGGTCGAGAAGTAGCCGCCAATCACGGATATTTCGGCTTTTGAATACGACACCGTTTGGCATTTAATGCCGTCTGTTCGCAGGGGCTTCATTTGGTTTCTCTCTCCCTCTCTGGACATTTCCACCAACAATTTTAACTTGTCTGTCCAAAATGACAGAGACAGCAGAGCAGCTAGCACGTTGACACGCTAGCAATTAGCATTAGCATGTTAGAAATTAGCATGTTAGCCTTGACATCTATTTCATTGTTAGTGGCTAAAAAGCATGCTCATTGCTAACATTAGCAGCCTATGCTTAAATTAGTGGCTAGCGCATCATGCTAATTGCTAACATTAGCGGCTAATGCTAATTTTAAGTGGCTAGACATTAGTGGTAGTATTAGTGGCAGCACAGCATTTGCATGTTAGCAGTTAGCAATTAGCATGTTAACATTGAGATCTATTTCATTTTTAGTGGCTAAAAACCATGCTCATTGCTAACATTAGCAGCCAATGCTAAAATTAGTGACTAGTGCATCATGCTTATTGCTAACATTAGCAATTAGCATAATTTTAAGTGGCTAGTTGTATATATGATAGTATCGTATTGTCTGATCACGCCACAATCTCACTATCCTACAATGTCGAATAATTAAGTAGACACTCTTCTAACTGGCGCCTACACCCTAAATGGCTACAAGATTCTGATTTTATAAAATTGATCTTTACTTCTCAGTAAATACAAACCAAACAACTGCAGCCATTAGATGGAAAGCTTTTAGAGCATATATTAGAGGACAATGATAAGCTTCACCAGTTCTAAATTTAACAAATTTAAATGGACAATGAATGAATTAGACTTTAAAATTAGAGAATTAGAGAGGGAGGTTATCATAGATGATTCAACACAAAAAAACAGGAATTGCTGACCCTTAAAGCAAAATACGAGGCGCTTTCCATGCTTAAGGCTGAAGATGGTCTAATAAGACTGAAACAAACTTTTTATGATCAGGGTGAAAAGCCGGGTAAATTGCTAGCTTGGCAGATAAAGAAACTTGGAACGAACAAGGAGAATTATCTACAGATCCCACAGAAAAAATCTTTGTTTCATATTAATTCTGACAGCCCACTAGACCTGGTTAACCTAAGACCTGTTTTTCTGAGAGTACAAAAACTGAATTGGAGAGGGAATTAAATTTAAACGACATTTCCATCGCCATTACAAACATGAGGAGGTAAAGCCTTGGATCCAGACGGGCTTCCGATGGATATTTATAAATTATTTAAAGCGCAATTAATAGCCCCATTATTAAATGTCTATTTGGAGTCCTTTAAAACAGGTAGCCTCCCCGCTTCACTATGTAGTGCTCTGATCGCTCTTATTCTAAAACCAGTCAAGGCTTCGACCGAAAGTGGTTCTTGCAGACCCGTATCACTTTTAAATTCTGATGCAAAGAATATAGCTAAGGTCCTGGCTATGAGACTAGAGAAGGTTTTACCAGTCATTATACATGGAGACCAGAGCGGCTTTGTGCAAAATCATCAGGGGTTCCACAATGTGAGGAGAGTTGTTATCCACAAGTGTGAAGAATCCCGATACCGCAATACTATCACTTGACGCAGAGAAGGTGTTCGACTGTGTCGAATGGCCCTTTCTACTTGAGATTCTTAAGCGTTTTGGATTTGGTTATTTTTGCAGATGGGTAGAAATTCTGCTTTTTGATTCTTCTGCAATGGTATCTTCTAATAACCTCATCTCTCAGCCTGCGAAGAGGTGGCGAAATATGCCAAACAGTGTGTCGTATCAAAAAGCTGAAATATTCGTGATCAGGGGCTTTTTGTCGACCACTTCTGTGCCCAGTTTGAGAGCTAAATGTTAGAAACTCTGGTCTGGTTTGTCAGGTAAAGAGCAGATGCTCCCTGCTGCTTCTCAAATTAACATGGGAGTATATTGGGCTGGAGATGGGTGCTGCCAAATCTTCATGTCTAACGCCAAAACTATAATACTGACAGCTTCATCAGTGAAATTTTCTTACGTTTCTAGCTATAAATGATTCCTGTAGCTTGACATTTGCGGTGGCTGTGGCAGTCTAATATTTTATTTCTCGACAAATTTTAGCTATGACATCACGCACTCTGGCTCTTGAAAATTCCTGCAATGCACACCCATTCATTTTTTTGGCGTATACAGTGAACCCCCGTTTGTCGTGGGACGTACGTTCCACCCGCGCTAGGTGAAATCCGCGAAGTAGCGTCACACCACCACCACCCCCCCTCATTTTTTTACATACATACACAATGCACTGAGGACGCGAAAGGTGAAGCGCGAAGTAGCGAGGGATCACTGTACCGGCAAAAACGTTCGGTGAAACTTTTTGAAAACCACTTTCCAACCATGCCCCGGCTGTGCCGGTCATTTTGACTCCTTGTTAGTGTATGTGTGTATTTGAGTGTGTCTGACTCTGGCCCCATTGCTGCCTGCTGGCTTCTGCCTGCCGGCTCTAATCAGCAGAGCAGTTACTGCACCTGTTAGAATGTCAGTTGGAAATGCTTACAGAGAGAGAGAGAAAATGCTGAAACCACAGATTTTTGTATTAGCCACTCATGTTAACAATTAGCATGATGCGCTAGCCACCAATTTTAGCATTGGCTGCTAATGTTAGCGATGAGCATGCTTTTTAGCCACTAAAAATTAAATAGATGCCAATGCTAACATGCTAAGTGCTAACATGAGAACTGCTAACATGGTAATGTTACCACTAATGCTACCACTAATTTCTAGCCATTAAAATTTAGAATTAGCCGCTAATGTTAGCAATTAGCCTCAGCCTAGCACTAATTTAAGTATAGGTTGAAAATGTTAGCAATTAGCATGTCTTTTTATCCACTAAAAATTAAATAGATGCTAATTGCTAACATGCTAATGCTAATTGCTAGCGTGTCAGCCCTAGCCACTAACGTGCTAGCTGCTCTGCTGTCTCTGTCATTTTAGGCAGGCAAGTTCAAATTAACTGCCTTCGTCTGACGATTCTGTGTCAAGTCTTGTTGAAATTCGCAAATGACCTGAAATGCTTTTTGAAGGTTTGTTATGAAATTCAAAATGGCAGAAAATCCAATCTGGCGCAAATTGACGTGGGGTCTCTTAGGAAGGGGGGTCTCTGAAGGGTCTCTTATTTTGAAAGACTTTTTGTCTTTGTGGGTGTCCGTGTGTGGCTTGAGGTTGCCAAGCAACCAGGGTGAGCTGCAGGTCAGAGCAATTCACAACTGCAAGCTCTCCCTCAGAGTGAAATACAAAGAAAGTCTCTGAATGAAGTCCCTCGAACAGGCAGCGTTAAATGCCAAACAGTATGTCATATCCAAAAACTGAAATAAGCGTGATCAGGGGCTTCTTCTTGACCAGTTTTGTGCCCAGTTTAAGAGCTAAATGTGGTAAAGAGCAGGTGGTCTCTGCCCTTCAGGAAATTTCTCCTCTCAAATTAACATGGGAGTATATTGGGCAGGAGATGGGTGTTGGTGACGAATCTTTGTATCTGAGGCCAAAACTATAATACTGACGGCTTCAGCAGATTTCCCTACGTTTCTAGCTATAAATGTTTTCTGTAGCTTGACATTTGCGCCCGCAGTCGCAGTTTACAAATTTATTTTTTGACGAATCTTTCTCTCTCCCTACACTCTAGCTATGACATCACACACTCTAGCTCGCGAAACTTCTCGCAATACACGCCCATTCATTTTTTGGCATGGTGTTTGGCGTATACTGGCAAAATCATTCGGTGGAACTTTTTGAAATAACATTCCTATCGTGCCCCGGCCGAGCCGGTCGTTTTGACTCCTTGTTTGTGTATGTGCGACAAAAACTCTGGGAGCAGTAGGGAACGGAACACGGAAGAAACGGAAGACGAATAAGAAGAACTAGAAACATTTCTGAAGAAATTTTGAGTGTGCCTGACTCTGGCCCCATCGCTGCCTGCTGGCGCATCCCTGCTAATTGCTAATTGCTAACATGCCAATGCTACCACTAATTTCTGGCCACTAAAAACAGCAGTAGCCACTCACGTTAGCAATTAGCATGATGCTCTAGTCACTAATTTTAGCATTGGCTGCTAATGTTAGCGATGAGTATGCTTTTTAGCCTCTAAAAATGAAGTAGATGCCAATGCTAACATGACAATTGCTAACATGGAAATGCTGTGCTGCCACTAATGCTACCATTAATTTATAGCCACTTAGAATTAGCGTTAGTCGCTAATGTTAGCAATTAGCATGGTGCGCTAGTCACTAATTTTAGCATTGGCTGCTAATGTTAGCAATGAGCATGGTTTTTAGCCTCAAAAAATGAAATAGATTTCAATGCTAACATGCTAATGCTAACATGCTAATTGCTAACATGCTAACTGCTAACATGCAAATGCTGTGCTGCCACTAATGCTACCACTAATGTCTAGCTACTTCAAATTAGCATGGGAGTCTATGCGGCTGTGAGTGGGTGTGGGTGCAGAATCTTGGTCTGTGAGGCCAAAACTACAATACTGACAGCTTCAGCAGTGGAATCTAAGCGATGGCGACAAATTTTCCTACGTTTCTAGCTATGAATGATTTCTGTAGCTTGACATTTGCGGCCGCAGTCGCAGTTTATAAATTTATTTTTCGATTAAATTTTCTCTCTCTCTCTGCACTCTGGCGATGACATCACGCCCTCTAGCTCTGGAAAGTTCTCCCAATACACACCCATTCATTTTTTTGGCACGGTTTTTGGCGTATAGCTGCCAAACCGTTTGGTGAAATGCTCAACCAAAAACATAGCCATCGTGTCCTTGCCGAGCCGGTCGTTTTGACTCCTTGTTTGTGTATGTGCGACAAAAACTCTGGGATCCTTGGTGAACCGACGAAAAAACGCAAGAAGAAGAAGAAGAAGCCGGGTGGATAGTAAAGAGTGTGCTCTTTCAGGCACACTCAATAATAATAGGAATAAGCCGGGTGGATAGTAAAGAGTGTGCTCTTTCAGGCACACTCAATAATAATAGGAATAAGCCGGGTGGATAGTTAAGAGTATGCTCTTTCAGGCACACTCAATAAGAAGAAGCCCGCAGGATAGTAAAGAGTGTGCTCTTTCAGGCACACTCAATAAGAATAAGCCGGGTGGATAGTAAAGAGTGTGCTCTTTCAGGCACACTCAATAATAATAAGAATAAGTCGGGTGGATAGTAAAGAGTATGCTCTTTCAGGCACACTCAATAATAATCGGAAGAATCGGAATAAGCCGGGTGGATAGTAAAGAGCAGATGTATAAAGTACTGAAGTAAAGGAGTGGAGTAGAAGTACAAGTGCTATATTAAAAAACTGACTTGAGTAGAAGTTGAAGTGTTCGTTAAACACCATACTTAAGTAAAAGTACTAAAGTATTCAAAATGTTTTGTACTTAAGTATTGCAAGTAGAAGTATGTAAAAAATTGCTACTCAAGTACTGAAAGTAAAAGTAGAAGTAAAAGTACAAGTACTGTTGTTTATATTATTTCAAATATTTATTAAGGCACAACTTCTTTGGCCAAAGCAGCAGTACAAGGAAATAAAAGGCCACATACAAGTGTTAAAAAATTAAAACATCTCAAAGGCCAGAGGGCCTTCCTATTCCAAGAATATAGCTAAGTGACAAACCTGGGCAAGTCAAGCCTAATGGTCAACCTTATAATAGCACAGCCCAGAAGCATCCTTCTCAGAAAGCCAAAGGGCTCTTCCATCATCAGGTTAACCACTGCCTCCAGATTAACTTATTCAGGGTTGTCTCTTAACCAGCTACTTAGAATACCCCCCCCCCCCAGTAGGCCACATACTTAGCATTTATGTAAAAACACGAGTAGAGCATTTTACAACCCTGAGCTCTCAACAAAAACAGACCCCCCCACAGCATCCCTCCCTTCTCTTCCCTGCTTGTGCATTTTTCCCCTCCACTGTGCATAGTCCCTTAAGCTGATCTGTATAAAACAGTCAGTTAGGCAGTTACAAATCTTTTGTTTAGTCTCAAAAGTAGTTGGTTTTCAAAATTGGAGTCCTGCAGCCTCGCTCTTCTTGGGGTAAAGACTAATCCTGCGATACTAAAAAGCCTCTCGCAGGCTGCTGCTGCTGGAAGGGGTGTGTTTAACTTAACAGACATCTTACACACAGCTGGAAAAGACTTGAGCAAATCCAGGTTATCTGCTGAACAGGACAAGTAGGCTTCTAGCTGTTTGGCGCCGTCCTGCGCCTTTGAGCCCCTCATGCCAGAAAAAAAGTCCTCTTCATCAGATGAGCTCGACCTGTTGACCTCACCAGACTGCAACACGAAGTCTTCAATGTGTTGTTTGATATAGTCCATTCCTAAAATATAAGAGTACATTATAAACAATAGTCTCAACCGGTCATAACAGTAACCACAGATTTTAACATGACATGGTCAGTAAGAAATATTGATTTTAATGGAAATGACGGCTTTATGCAGGCTAAGAAAGGGCTAATGCATGACTAATATCCATGTTAGTAAGCACTTGGTGTATGATTGATATGCGAATTGTGTGTTACCCATTTTGATTGTCTCATCTTCCTGTGTCCAATTTGTCCGGAACTTTGGAAGCAGAATAGCAGCGGCTACCAGCTCTGGGTCTTCCATCATAGGGCCAAAGCGACCATCAATGCCAGCCTGCAGAGCATCGACAAGGGACTTGCAGTATTTTAGCGAGAGCTTGACCCTGTCCAGCTTAATTTTCAGGAGCTTGATGGTTGGGAGGAGCCAACCCATCTGGACTTTGGTTTCCGCTTGCAAGATGTTAGTTGTTTGGGCAAGTGGAGTCAACACAACAGCAAACTCTGACAGTAAACAGTATTGCTACATGATTGGTTCATTATCATGCAATGGAATGCTTTACCATTTATTCAATTAAGTTGTTTTACAAATAGACAATATGTACCGGAATTGAGCTTGAGAGTACCATATAATTAAAAAAAATAAAAAATGTATACTTACATTGGAACATTCAAATCTGTGCAGACAGCTCTCATGGCTGCCTCTCCCTTCTCTTTGACGATCCGGAGCAGTCTCTCCACAGCCATGAACACAGTTCCACCTTGTTGCAACCGGTCGCACAAGCTGGAGGGAGCAAGCATCTTCCACACTTTCAGCTGCTATTGAGGATCTTGACCATTTATTCCAAAGTGCATTGCATTTGCCAAATGTTGAATAGTATAATTTCTTGTATGTGTCATTGGACACTGCCTTGTTTGCATCGGTAGTGGCTATGAGGTTGAGAATGTGGCATGCACAACGCTGGTGCTTTGGAAGCTGGAATTCGAAACCATCATCCTCATCCAAAAGGGAAGATGCGTCAACAAACTCTACCTCCTCATCTTTGTCTGCTTCTTCCTCCTCCTCCTCCTGAACTTGAGCACCGGTATTGTTATTTTCATCTTCAGCGAAGACTTTGAAGGCTTTGATGAAGTTGGAGCCATTGTCCGTGGTTGTTGTGACTATCTTCCCCCGTATTTCAAACTCTGCATGGATATCATTGAGTGCATTTGCCAAAAGGTCAAAAGTGTGAGAGCCTTTTAATCGTTTACAGGCCAGGGCAGCAGAGACCCTTTTTAAACTTTCAGGGTCCAGCCAATGGGCCGTGACCCCAATGAAACTACGCCTTCTGGCTGACCAGCAGTCAGTGGTTGTTGCGATGTAGTCCACAGATTTCATGGCCACAATCATTTTGATCTTCATTTGTTTGGCAGCATCATCAATCCTAGATGTGAGTGTGATTCTTGACATTATTTTGGTATTTGGCACCAGGTCGAACACAAAGTTCCGGAAAGGTTCTTGCTCTACGATGCTCAAAGGCTGAAGTCCATGGATAACATAATTCACAATGGCCTTGTCAACAGATCTATGGGGCATTGGCCAGCTCCCCAACAGTGTGGGCTGCTTGATGAAGGGGGAGGTAATTACAGTCTTCCTCTTTCGTTTACCTGATGTGAGGTCCTCATATCTTTTCAAGTGGCAGTCATGCTTGCTCTGAAACAAGACAAACGCATATAGCTTTACTTTCTCAGAATTATATCATGAGCAACATAGGTGGTGTGATACTACTGATAAAAGATAAATTACATTTAAAAAGGGGTTTATCCTTATAATTCTACAATACAAGCCTTGCTTGATACATCCACAACACATCATGAAAAACAGGAGTAAGGGAGGACCACTTGAAATGCAGACTAGTTGAGATGCTGGGATTAACTGTAACCATTTTTCTGAAGCCCTTGAAAATGCACCAAATCACACTATACGGTGGTATTGGGTGTTGTAGGTTGTAGCCAAGGTTGTCCATTTTACAAATATAAGAGAAGAATCTATAGTTTTCTTCTAGCTAAGTGTTGCCACGCTAAAGATGGGTCCTGCAATGAGGCTACAGTTAGCCTAACTAGATGCTAAGTACCGTATTTTCCGCACTACAAGGCGCATCGGATTATAAGGCGCACCTTCAATGAATGGCCTATTTTAAAACTGTTTTCATATATAGGGCGCACCGCATTATAAAGGCGCATAGAATAGAAGCTACAGTAGTGGCTGGGGTTGCGTTATGCATCCACTAGATGGAGCTGCGCTAAAGGGAATGTCAACAAAACAGTCAGATAATTCAATCAAACTTTATTAATAGAATACAAACCAGCGTTCCGACAACTCCGTTCACTCCCAAAATTAATAAACAGCTGTTTTATTATTTTTCCCGAGGTAATGTCAGTGACGTGCGCCTTATAGTGCGGAAAATACGGTACACAAAGATTACAAGTCGGAATTGTCAACTATAACGTCAAGATTAATTGATTTATAAAGTGCAATGTGCAGTGTGTAAAATGTGTGCGGATAGCCTGCTTCAAGCAGAAGAGTAGAATTTGCCAATTGCTGCAAGTAAATACAGTGGAAAACATCCTTGTGGTCCACCATCCACCACCACAAGACAGTAGCCTCATGCTGCTAACGTTAGGACCCAATGTCGGCTGATAATGCAGTCTACGAGCACAGACGGGAAGAAACCTGTAAATTCTCCTCTTAAACTCTTAAAATTAATTTTTAAAAGAGTCAATTTGACTGTCGACAACCTTTATTACGACCTACAACACCCACAACGACCATGTTGTGTGATTTGATGCATTTTTCAGGGGCTTCAGTGGTTACAGTGAGTTAATCCCAAAGTACCTAGCATGCCTCGTTCATCACTTCGAGTTTGTTACCAAAAAGGTCGGAGGAGAAATGGTCATAAATTGACCTAGGTTACATGCATCACAAAATGTCCAAAATAAGCCATTAGTCAAATAGCAAATTAAAAGAGTCTGCGAGCAGGCTTATGTTGAAAAGTCACATTCACGGCATGTCGGGGCATGCGTGTCACACGAACAGATAACGGATAGCTAGCTGCTAGCGCTTAATAGCTCAAGCTGATGTGTCATAATGTGTATTAGCTGTATTTGTAACTTACCTTGATATGTTTCTTCAAATTCGACGGTGAATTTTTGAAGGCCATTATTTCACAATCTTTCGGGAGGCAGAGTAGGCACTTCATTCGATAAGAATTGTCTTTTCGTCCGACAAATGAAAACATGGACTCTAAGTAGGGCCAGGGCTGGTCGCTTTCATCATCCTCGCCACGATCATCCGAAGTCGAAGAACTTGGTGTTGGTAGCGTTCCTGGGTCTTCTTCCATCTTGAAGTCGACTGACGCTGAGTGCTCACAATGCATGCAGGTTGCAGTGCGAAAGGCCGATGGGAGCATGCGGTCTTCTTATACACTGCCACCTATCGCTCTGGCATTGATAGGCTATGAGTTTGGTATGCTTGGTAACATTTTTATAATAGTAACGAGTAATGATTCAGCACATGAAAAATGTATCGGAGTAAAAGTATTAAATTCATCAAAAATATGTAGTGCAGTAAAAGTGGAAGTTGCAGAAAAAAATAATACTCCAAAAAAGTACAGATACTGCATTTTAGTACTTAAGTACAGTACTTAAGTAGTTCCACTTTGTTACTATACATCTCTGGTAAAGAGTGTGCTCTTTCAGGCACACTCAATAATAAGAATAAGCCGGGTGGATAGTAAAGAGTGTGCTCTTTCAGGCACACTCAATAATAATAATAATAAGTCAGGTGGATAGTAAAGAGTGTGCTCTTTCAGGCACACTCAATAAGCGCGGTGGATAACATATAGTGTGCTCTTTCAGGCACACTCAATGAAAGGATGCCTGAAAGGATACAGTGCTGCTCAAAGGTTTGTGAACCCTACAGCGATCATCAGATTTTTTTGTAAAAAATACTAAGTTACACCCCGATTCACAATACTAATATTCCAAATAATGGACTCAAACAAAAGAAATGGTTATATTGTTATTCATTTTTTAAACAAAAAGAAAAAATCTGATTCAATGGATGCAAAAGTATGTGAACCCCTTCAGTTAAATGGATATTGCAACTCCTAACCGCAACCAAACGGTTTCTGTAGGGACTCATGAGTCTCTCACATTTGTGATGGAGGATATTTGCTCTTACCAATGTTCTTGCCTTCTAATATTTCTAATTTCTTCTTCTAATATTTTAGAAGGTCGTCCACTTCTTGGCAGAGTCTTTCAGTGCTCTCCATTTGTTGGTGATCTGCCTCATGTTAGAATGATGAAGCTCAAATCTTTTTAAGATGACTTCACATTTCAATCAGTGATGCACAATTTTGTCCCTTGGATGTTATTGGTCCATTTCAATGGTTAATTTAGCTACCAATTTGTCCTGCCTCATTCCACTTAACTGATTGTTTTATCCAATGCAGCTCAGGGTTGACAAACATTTGCATCTACATAAAATGACCAACATTCAGTTTTTACCACACAATTATTTATAATAAATAAATAATTATTAATAATTATAATTATTATATATTAAGAGTATATTGAAATGATATGTTATTTAGGTCACCCGCCTGATCTCATAACAAAGGCTTTTTCAGAATTAGATGAGTTGGACTGTGCTCAGTCAATTGCTGGCATGGACTTGAATTGCATATTAGGCCACATTGATAAATTACTTTAACTAAACCTACTAAATGCGCATGAGCAACAGCTGATATATGTGAAGAACCAGGCTATTTGGACGTGTGGTGAGCACTAAAGTTAGCAGCGCTGATCAGGATTTGTTTAATGTGGACTTTAATGTCCACATAAAACAATTTCAAGGACTGCTTTCAGACGCATCGTGTCTCAAGCAGATGCAGAAAAAGTAGTCCATGCATTTGTTACTTCTAGGCTGGACTATTGTAAGTCTTTGTTATCAAGCTGCTCCAATAAGTCTATTGGGACTTTGCAGCAAATTCAGAATGCTGCTGCACGTGTTCTGACCCCTCTAGACCACTGCGCTCTCAGAATGCTGGGTTCCTTGTGGCTCCTATAGTTTCCACAAGTAGATTGGGAGCCAGAGCTTTCAGCTATCAAGCTCCTCTTCTGTGGAACAAACTACCTTTCTGGGTTTGGGAGGGAGACATGGTCACCACCTTCAAGAGTAGAGTTAAGACTTTCCTTTTTGACATGGTACTGGGTGAAGATGTAGCTCTCTACAAAATGTACAAAATGATGTACAAAAATGTACAAAAACAAAATGTACTTGGGATAGACAAATGTAGTGAACACTTACTTGCTCTGAGGGTGATGACGGCAAAGGGATTGATCCCAACTCTTTCAGGTGCTTATTTGTTTCTTTTGCCAACTGGTTGGTATAGTGTTGAATCTGCTGCCTGTCGAAACACCAACAGTTTAGACTTGCTATTGACTACTAGTCAGTGTGAAGAGTGAGTACAAACACTAAAAACAAAGCATTTACAAAGCAGATATCATGGAGGCATACTCCACATTTTGGACAAACAGATTTTTAGAACAGTGGCAGTCACAACTGTCCATAATGGATAAGGATGGCTAGCCAAAACTGGCAGAGAAAGAGAAAAGAAAAATATATTACTGGAAATAAGGTTGGTACATACAGACGATCCTGGAGTTCATTTGTGTCCTGTCTGGTCCCGAGCTGGTTCACCATGCTCTTGATCTGAGCAGCTGTCATGAAACAAGACACAAGTCTCATTCTTGTATTGAATGAACTCATCTACGTTTACAGATGACACCATATGGAATGGAATGTAGGATCTCTCTCTCTCTCACCATCAATGCATGTTACTAACTAAACTTCTTCCCCAGAGTTTCTGTGCTTTCTCGTCCAGCAGGTTCTCATGGATCATGGCTACTGCTGGTCAGCTGCTGACGTCAACCATATATAGCATTACTCATCATTATTGCTACCATATCTCCACTACAGTTTAGTCGGTTAACGATTTACTGCTGCTGTGCATCTGTGTCTCTCTATCACAGGTTCCACTGCTACTGTAATCATTCTACCATTTATTGTAATTCATTGTCATTGTACAATATGTTTGTGTTGATTGTTCTGTACATGTGACATCCCTTGCACGTCTGTCCGTCCTGGAAGAGGGATCCCTCCTCTGTGGCTCTTCCTGAGGTTTCTTCCACATTTTTTCCCTGTTAAAAAGGGTTTTTTGCGGGCAAGTTTTTCCTCACTCGAACCGAGGGTCTAAGGACAGAGGGTGTCACTCCCTGTACAGATTGTAAAGCCCTCTGAGGCAAAATGTGTTTTGTGACTTTGGGCTATACAAATAAAATTTGATTTGATTTGATCACAGAGAAGTGGCTAAATAAACTCATTTCAGACACACAGGTAATTTTGGGTGGCTTTCAACTGACAGAAAAGCAGGGAGACAGGGAATGTCACATAGAAAAGCAAACATCCATGAACCACAGGCCAGAACCGGGTTGCTGCAGAATTGATTCAGCCTTTTGTACGTGGGGAGCCCACTCTACCAGTTTTTCCACCTGATATACAGTACTGTGCAAAAGTTTTAGGTAGGTGTGAAAAAGAATGCTTTCAAAAATTGTTCATTTTTATCATTTTTTAAAATGCAGTGTGCGTTCCTGTCGCTCTTCAGCTGTCTCTGTAAAACAGGGGTGTCAAACTGTTCCACTAAAGGGCCGGTGTGGCTGTAGGTTTTTTCAACCAAGCAGCAGCACACCAGACTTGACTCATTTAATCAACTGATCTCAGTCTTCAGAGAGTTGATTGGTCAAACTGTGTGCTCTTGTTCGGTTGGAACAAAAACCTGCAGCCACACCGGCCCTTTAGTGGAACAGTTTGACACCCCTGTTGTAAAATAAAACAAATCACATGTAAAAAAACCAAGGCTACTGGTGGTCTCGCTTTTCCAAATTTTTGCTTCTATTATTGGGCTGCTGACTTGCGCTGTCTTGTATTTTGGTCTTTTTACTACATCCTACCTGACTGCTTGACTGGGTATTAGCGCTGTGAACGATAAACCTATGCAACCGGATATTCGGTTTAACAAGTGAGAGATACAGCTGCATCGGTAGCATTCCAAGATGAATCGGTTGAAGAGTCCTGGATCGGGTATCACAAGACTTGGAATCAGTTGGCGGCTTCACACACTTTTGGGAAAATCCACCAGGCTCATTTGCAGCACGTTGCGTGAGCGTGGCATATTTGGTCCGTCCTGCATGCAACTTCAAACCCCACCAGGAGCCTTTCAGAAGCGAGCGTTTAGCCCGTCAGACTTTGTTTACTTGCTCAGATTTGGACATTTTCCGGGTGTATGCTCTTCTAAACATGCTTCTACATGTGTAAATAAGTACATGCAGTTAATTTGTTTCGCTTTTGTCTGTTTTTATGACCGGCAGTTTGCACAGGGTATTTTATTTTGAAAATCCACCGGATTCTCTCCAACAAATGATGTTCATTCAGCCAGACTTTTTTTGGTCCATATCTAAAAGTAAATACACTGACATGTGATTTTCTTGTTGTTCTTTTTTTTTTTTTTTTTTTGCCAGTGCCATCAAGCAACAATGCTTGGGGATATGTGGTCTTTTACATATCTGAAAAGAAAATATTGTACTTTACTGTAAAGGATAGTCACTTTAATATAATTGGCTTATTTTATAAAATATCTACAATAAATATTAACCATAGAATCAAATCAAATTGTATCGTTCTTTCACTGTATCGATTCGTATTGAATCGGCCTGTAATAAAAGCTTCTTTTTTTTTTTTATCTTATCGTAACTTGTGTTTCTAGATGCGTATCGACTTGTTTATCACAGAGATGTGCAACCCTAGTAGAGACCCTAGAAGAGATGGGGCTACAGTCGGATGATAATATGTCAATGGCATGACTTGAATTCCCACTTCCCTCACTGAGACTCATCAAAAATTCGGTGGTTAAACATCCTTTAAAAATGTGGGCACAATTTAGGAAATATTTTGGATTTCACAGCTTCCCTCTCCTGAGCCCCATTGCATCAAACCATCATTTTAAACCATCCTGCCAGGACTCTCTCTCTGTCTCTCTAGCTCATGTTTTTGGAATGATCATTGAGCATTACACAAGTCTCGCTTATCTTATTGACACCAAAGCTTCAACCTCTGTGCAAAGTGAAAGGGATATGGTTCATCATAGTCCTAATATAAGCAGTAAAGTAACTAAAATATTTACATTTCATAAAAATTATAACTAAAATAAATAAATAATAAATAATTAAATAAGTTCAGTACAGTGAGGGAGGTATTAGACTAGCACAGCATTCTCCAAATCACTTTGTTAGTTACTGAGTGAGTAACCATTTTAGACTATGGCCACAGTCTTGCTGACACTGTAGCAGCAGTGAAGCACTTACTGTTTTGTGTGATCTTTTGGATGTTGGAGCTGCATGTCTGTATTAGGGTGTTGAAGGCCTGTGGCACGGGGTGGTAGGTTTCTGCTTTGCCATATGACATGTCTGCCAGAGCGTGTTTGTGCCTTAGGAGTTGTACTTTGGCTGCTGATAAACACAGACAAAGAGATCATCAACAGACAAGGCAATAAGTGTGTAGGCCACAAAGACTTCAGTACAGCAGGTTTTATTTTTCAGTGAGGTTTACCAATTTGTTTTTGACATTATGACAGATTTTGCTGTTTTCTCACCTTATGGTGCGTATTACATAGTTCGCTTTCAGTTACCGATTAATGAGGATTTCATTGAGAGATTAAGCGTATCTAACTTGGTCCGTATCTGTAACAGCTGTTAGCTTGCTAACAAGTTCGTCTGTTCATGCCGAAGAACGAAAAACGAAGAACATGTACAGAAACCATAATGGGGACGAGTTGTTAACATGATTTGTATAAACACTGACAGTCTGCACATTACACCATTTAGTTCAACCGGCTATCGACGTCCTCTGGTAATCTACGGAAAGTTATGGGAGGCAGTACACAATTCTGCATTAGCTTTCTAGCTAACTGACGCTACCTTGTAGGTTTTCAGTTGTTTTTGGTAAACTGGCTATCTTGAAACAGTTTGTTCCACAGTAAAAAAAAAAAAAAAAAAGGCTTAGACACACCAAATGTGCTGTCAACAAGAGTAAAGCATTGAATAAAAAACATACTTGCGTATTTGGCAATTCAAAATGAACGTTATGTGTCTCCCGTCGAGTACTGTACTTCCTGATCCGTGACGTATTCGCGTAGAGTGACGCAGCATGGAAGCGACATGAGTGCTTGAACGAAAGATGCCAAACTCGGATCTTTTTACGGACTCGAATCTTTTGGAGTCACTCACTAAACAACTCCGGATCTTACGAGTCCTGTTAGTCATTTGAGTCCGTATGTCCAAGTATATACTGTAGCGACCCTGCAGTAATGTTGCAGTGTTATACGTTCATGGTTAGAGTTCTGTGATTTCCCATGGTCTGTGAATGTGTCTGAATGGATGTGAGAGCGAGGGGTCGGGGGAGCAGGTGAGAGAGTGAGCGCCGGTCCGAGAGTGTGTGGATGGAGGACGACGCGAGAGCAGAAGTTGATAAGTATGAGCGTGATTGTTTTTTTGGTTCCTTTGGTGTGGTTATGGCCGATAGTAACAAGGCTCTGTAACCAACTCGTTATTCATTGCGTCTGGTCGGACGCTACAATACATTCCACCAGTGAAACACAAGCCTCACTGTCTTTGACTAAAAATAGACTAAATAAATTCAAATTTGAGAACTATTCTATGAGGATGTGCAGGAAATGAAACTTTCAGTATTCATCTTATTAAAAAATTCTCCAACATTAACTATGATGTTTTAAGTAGTGAGAGGCACCTGGCTGCAGACCTCCATTATCAGGCCCCTCCACTGGCAGGCCCCGGAAGGGATGACGTTTTTTGTGGGATGGGGAGGTGGGGAGGACATTTTGAGAGGGTCATTTTTAACCTGTCCTTTAAATTGGAGAGAGACACCCCCACAAGACAGTTTGGCTGCAGACCTGCACTGTCAGGACCCTTCGTTGCAGACCAGCACTGTGAGGTCTACTGCACTGTGAGGACCGGAAGTTGATTCGAAGCCTTTCAAAACAAAAGCGAGTATGCCGGAAGCACGTATTCTTCGTTTGTTTTTCGTTCATTTCTTCGGTCTTTATTTCATGTATACAATGTAAATATGTTTATGTGTATTCGTGTATTCAATTAAAATGAATTTAAAAAGTGAAAACAACGCAAAATATCAAGATAAAAAACAAACAAAATATTATGTATATAAAAAAGAAAGAAATTAAATTACAAAACGTTATGAGCTGCATTGTCAGGACCCCTTTTCAGGACCCTTTGTTGCAGAACTGCACTGCACACGTATTTTTCTTTCCCCGTGTGAAGTGTGGAGACCGCAAGGTGAGTAAAAGTCAAGTGACAACAACCTTTCGTCATACGAAGCAACAGAAATAGTCTTTATTCACTAGAACGTTATGTTGCACGCTACATATTACCATGCAAAGTTATATTAATTTGAAAGAATCGGGGTTTGGACTTTTGGGTAGTTTTTAGCGTTGTTGTTGTATCGATAGTGCTCACTTACATATGCCATTTTCCTACTCAAAGACCAAGAAAACTGTTTGTATCATATAATTTTTGTATAATTTTGTTTTACTTATTACGACATTATTTGTCTCTTACAGATGCATATTTCAATCGTAGCTACCGGCACTACGCTACGCTGCACATCATGCTGCAACCATTTTCACTGCCCTCTGTGCCTAAAATTTAAACCAACAAAATTGTCCAAGCTGCAGACCCACATAGAGGCACATAGGAAAGGTGGCATTTTATATAAAGGTAAGCATAATGTATTAGTTTAGTTTTTCCTGCAGGACATGGCATAAGAACTGACTCTGTGACAATTGCTTGTTTTTGTGCAGGAGGTGGAGGCAACTGAAGAAGAGGTAGGCTTGATCTGCAGTTCCATGTTGTTCAATTTTGTGAGTGACTTTTCATGCTCTGAAAAAGCTTACTTTTTTTTCCTTTAGACCAGTGTGGTTGTCCTAGTCAAACATCACTGCAAAAAAGCAGCGGAATCGGTGCAAGATAATAAAAACCTGTTTGCAGCCAGAGTGGAGATGCCCAGGATTTTGCACATGAACAGCACACAAAGTGAAGAGGCTGCACAGCAAATGACAAAGCTGTTTGAAACCGTGCATCTAAATGAAGAGGAAACAGAGTTAATCCTGGAGCCTTTTAAGTTTGTGTTTTATAAGATTGAGGATATGTGGCTCTTCTGTGAAGAGATAATGGACCAAAGAAAGTACTTGGCGTACTGTGAGTACAGAGAGGACAAATTATAAGAATAAAAAGAAAGAAAGTTGTGGGAAAAATTGTGGGAAAAGGTTATTGTTGTTGTTGTTGTTTTCTTTGTGCGAGCTGTAATCATTAATCATTAAAATCATTTTTTTTAAAAGAAAAAGACATTTGAAAGTTTGTCTCTTTTGTCTTCTCCTGTAACTGTTTTCTCCTAGTCGCATATGTACGAAAAAAGAAGAAGGGCGAGTAGCGGTGAGTTTCTGATTTTAATTATCCACAGAAAGTAAATGCATGATTGCTCGTGTTCATCGTCAATATAGGTGCCATTGAAGTAGTCGTTATAGGTCATTAATTACCGAATGTTACATGTCGGTTTCGGTTGTCGTTTTGAAGCTAAGTTCAATAACTTCAAAGTTAACTTTCACCAATGGTGGTTAGCACCAACACCTAAGGATTCTTAACTTTCAAGTGCATAACGTAAAGTTCGCATTTCTTTGTAAACTCTCCATGCATTCGTTAGGCATAGTCACAAAGTTGAAAACATCTTTCTGAACTCACGGACGTGATCAACACGGTGCAACACACCGGGATGTTTCGACAAGCTAATTAGTGCTATAACCTATTTAAGTGCACAAGTGGAATCAAAATGTGGCAGAACTACATGGCACATTTTTCTTTATTTTTCCACCTCTGCTGTATACTACAGTATATAAACAAAATGAATAGTAACTGAAATGCTTCTGTACCATCAGTACTTTGATACTTGAGTATATCTAGCTTGTAACTGTTGCAGAAATCATCGAGTCCAGTTGAGAGGTTTGCTGTGATAGTGTGTTTATTAAGAAGCATGTCGGCACACTGGTAAACTGATGGTCCTGCCCAAGAGCAGCTGGTATGTATTCTTAAAGGACAGAAAGAGTGTGATATATTAGACAGATATGTACTTCAGCTCTTGAAGCCTGACCGTCCATGTTGCTACATACAAATTTAAATATAGTGCTTGTTATGATATTGATTGTTTTTTCTTCTTCAATTATCAGCTTGAATACATATTGAACACTGACAGCCCAGCGGGCGAGCTCATTGTTAAAACAGGAAAAAGTTGCCTGACCCAAGCTGAGGGGCTTGGATTGAACAAGGAAATTGAATCAACTGTGAGTTAACATTTGGACCCATTTAATTAATAATAAATAAATTATGTCTGCATATCACTGCCATGTTTTTGTTTGGTTTGCAGATAGGAAATGCATGCTTTGACGTAATTGAGAAAATTGCTCAATCACAGGTATAAAACATAAATATTATTTTCAGAATATGCTTCATTTTTATATTGCATGGATATTTGCTCACATTTGAAATGTATTCCACAGGGGAAAAGTATTTTTGTGGCTGACCTCTATTGAACTTTTCCTTTGTATTAGACTGATGCTTCAATCAGAGACGCCATTGTCATTCCTGTATGGAAACCTGGGCATTTCCTGCAAATTTTGTATCAAATGTTAACAAAAGTATCTTTCTATTACAGTACTGGTGTTGTGTTGTCTTCACAGAATATTGAGTTCAAATGTTACTAAATACAATTACAGGTTTTGAAACCAACACAGAGCGAAATAGTCTTTCTTGACTCCAAATGTGCACAGGCACCATATGGTGATAAGGAGATGAGGGGACTACTGAGGTCACTAACACTAACACTAACTTTTTTTGTGTGTGCATGTGTGCGTGGAGTTCATCTTCCAAAGCTGTTCTAAAGAGTTCTGAGATGTGTTTGTTTCAGATCATGTTCAGATCTGTGTGACAGCCTTTTTATGGTGCAGCATACGTGTAATTGTAGTTTTGTGTATCAAATCATAGTTATAAATTTTAGATTAGTTTTTAAGATTTAACATGATAATCTATTAACATTTCATACAACTGAGACAAGAAACTGGCACCATTAAAAAGTGTTGAAATGATGTGTGGAGTGACTGCATGGAAAGGGATGCATGGATGATCCATCTCGAATTGGAACCAGTGACACATGTCCATGAAAATCATATTGATGATTGAATGACTAATATTTATCTTTAATGCAACTGTCTTTTAGAAACCTATCGCAGTCACTAAATCCTGCCAGCTGGACAGAGAGAACTGGACTACAAATTCAGGTAAGAGTATAAAGTATGTATATTTCTGATATCTAGGGTTTTCCATGGCAACCCTATGGGATTGACTATGCCATATTCATGTTGATGATAGTAGACATCATTACATTTGCCATTTACAGCACACTGGGTTCTCCCTATGACTTTTCTGTTGTAAGTTGAATCATGCAATCAAAGTAAGCTCAAGTGTGAGTTTCTTTTTGTTGTTGTTGATCATTTTCCAGATGGACATGCCACTTTTGCGACAGTGGTGGTGAATCATACTCTTGAACCTTGGAAGGTGAGACTGTGAGACTGAGACTTGTTATTTGACCTGAAATTGTTACAAGAAGTTTTTATTTATTTCTATTGTTTAATCATTTTTTTTGAGACATGGAAAGCTGTTCGCCCACTGAACAGATTAATCTAAAGCCATCTGTGAGGGGAAGTGCCACCTGTGTTTAGGCTGACAAAAAGGAAGGTGGATGACATTACTGACGTCAGATTTTTATTTTGTTTGAGTTCTGTCTAAGTTTCTCTTGTTTCAGGTATATAGGTAAATAAAGTGTCTGATAATGCAAAATTGAATTTAAAAATTAACATTTGTTAATCTCTACCCAATGTCTACCTCGACATCTCTAATAGTTCTAGGGAGACCTATTAGATGAGGGCAATGATGGGATCTTTTCTTTTTTTTCTTTTTTGGAGCTTGTGTTTTGAATATTACAACTGATCATTTTGCTTATGTATATATTTTCAGGAAGAAGATCAGCTGTTGGAGGTCTCACCTGCTGTCAGACCTGCCCATGTGAACACACCAGTGGAAGGCGTAAACTTTTTCACAATATCTATTGGTCAGATACTGTTGGTGTGGCAGCTATAGTACAGACATCTTTCTTTCTGTCTCTTCCACAGGACTTGGTTGAAGATCGCGTTCTTCGTGATGCAAACATGCAACAGAGTGGGTTGAGGCCAACAATCCGCTGTTCTCAGCTAAAGTGGAACTGCCTGACGTTCTGAGCATGGGGAGGAAGAACAGGCAGAGGCTGCTCTGCAATATGGGAGGTTGTGGAAAGAAGAACTGGATGACAATTTTTACAACCCTGATGACGTGCATTTTCTGTGAGGAAATAATGTACAAGAGTGACTTTGAGAGTAAAGGGCTACAGAACATTTGATCATGTTGTGACTGTGTGTGTGTGTTCTCTCATTGATCACTTAGATATAAAGAGTTAGAGTAGTATTTAGTGGTACTTAGGCAGCGCAAGAACATACTTATCATAGACATAGAACCAAACATGAAATTTATGGTGGTTATTAAAAAATCCAGAATAATACAACAGAAAAACTAATTGAAACAAATATATAGAAAAAGAGCAGGACAATAAAGTCAAAATTAAATGATAATGAAAAGGCAGTGAAGTTCTCTGTATAGTACACAATAAAATGTATAACCCTATGACATCTTATGAGATTTTGGCTTATGAGTGAGTAATAGCTTAAGAGAAAATGTGTGCAATGACAAAAGTTTACTATACAAATAAAAACAATATATACAATAGACTATAACATTAACTATGGAATTGATAGATGTTATGTCATTGTTTACTAATTAAGTCATTTGTGAGGAAAACGATTCAACCGGAAGTGCTTTCGCGATTTTATTTTGAAATGTATCCCTTGCATTTCCGGTCCTGAGAGTTGCGGTAGGGACCTCACAGCGGAGGTCTGGAGTTTTATTTTGAAATGTATGCCGTTCATTTACGGGCCTACAGTGGAGGGGCCTGACAGTGGAGGTCTGCAGTTTTATTTTGAAATGTGTCCTGTGCATTTCCGGGTGCATTTCCGGGCCTGAGTGGAGGGGCCTGACAGTGGAGGTAGGGCCTGACAGTGGAGGTCTGCAGCCAGGACCTCTTGGAGAGGGCTGCCGCCCGCAGGTCGGGGTGTGTATCAACATTGAGCCACGCCCACGTTAAGCCCCGCCCACTTGTCTTCACATTGGACCGCCGAAGAAGAAAGTGTGCAGACGAAGAAGTTTGAAAAATGGAGGTAAGCAAGATATCTGTTTTGTTTTGACGTGCTTTGCGATATTTGTGACAGAGGAAGGAAGTAACACTATTTTATTTGTGAAACAGGCTATGCTCTGCTCTTGCGTTCTACACATTGATAATCCACTGTGTTCTTAGTTCCTAAATTACCAGTCCGTAATCTGGTGTAAACTACGGAGCATTTTACCGTTAGGCTGACCGAGTACTTTTGACGCGATATGAGACTGTAGTCAAGCCAGTAGCTCCAACATTGCAAATGCAGATATATTACAGACTTCACATAGACGTAGACGATTGAGAAAGTCGGCGCTAACCTTCTACAGAATGTGGAAATGTCCGGTTTTCAAAACAAACGAGGACTGCCAAAAATTTATTAAAAAGCCGCGTCTCATAAAACAGGTGTTGTACTATGCCCCTACACCCATTTTTAAATATGAGAATTTAGCTCAATAGCTTCAAGGTCATGTGTTTTTAATCACAATTTGAAAGTCCTCGTTTATTTTGAAAACTGGAAGTTTGTTGTAGTAGATTCGCGCTGACTTTTTTAGTTTTTTGTTATTTTGTTGTGATACTTGGTGGTGTATATATATGTATATATAAGTCGTATGTGATCAGTTGTTTTGGGCCAGTCTGGGCCAACAATACCAGGGCTGATTATTTGTCCCAGTCCAGCGAAAAAAAAAAAAAGGTGAAAAATTCTTTAATATTTTTGGTCTTGTGGATTTATAATTATTTTTGTGTCTATTCTTTTCCTTTCTGATATGTCAAGACATGTCAGTATACTCTTGGAATGGGATACACCAACCATATACCAATGCACCAACAGACTATTCCACTGCCCCTCTTGCAAATATGCGGCGGCAGCATATTTGCAGCCTTGCACCATCTGGACAGTGGTAGTTCTGTTTTAAATTACTTGTCCCGTTTGTTTTAATCAATTGTTCTGTTTTTATTTGATCAGAAATATACCATGCATCAACTAATGACAGATGAAAACAGAACCATATATCTTGTTTGAGTTGGGCAGTTCAGCCCATTATAAAAACTTTTTATTTGAAGTTCCAACCTCTTCCATATTCTTTTTCAACTTTGTTCCAAGAGTTTATGCATGCTTTTGAAAAGTTGATTGTACTTCTTCTTCTTCTTCAGACACATTGCACAAAGCCTTTCTCCTGGTCCCTGGAGGATGCTTGGTGTGAATGATGTTCAGGTGAGACATTATTTAATTGCAGTTGCTAATTTGTACAATTTTCTTTCTATTTTTTTATTAAAAATAAAAAACCTTGCTCACACCCCAGGGCCTAACAAAGCAAGGGTGCTCCAACAACTGTGTATTTGTTTTGATGGTAAGACCTATTCAGTATGTTATATTGTTGCTGTTATCTGTAAAATGTTTGCTTGCTACATTCAAAACACACTATTTGTATTGATAAATTGTATCCTTGTGAAAATGAATGATATTGCAGTATATTAACCAGTACCTCTTGACTTGCAGTACATTGTAATGGGAGCCAATGTGATTTCAGAGAGGTATGTGTGAATTGTGACACGTTACGTTACGTCACATATTTGAATCTTCTTGCATTTCCTTCTACAAAGGAAAACATGCTGCAGATAAGGAGATGGTGGTGCCTTGTTCTTCCCCATGCCGTAAGTGCCCTCAAATCACACTTTTGAATCAACCTTTGAAATCACCTGTTTTACTTTATTCAATGTCAGCTGGCCAGAGAAAATGTTTCATCGTGAATGTATGTTTTCAAATCTCCAAGGTCTGAAGAAGAAAGACTGAAGAATCGAAAAAGGCGACAAGACGAAAAAAGACTCCAGGTGAGAGGTCATGTGATGAGTTATTATGTAGTCAAACTATTTACTTGAAGACAAAAGTCTAACCTCTCCACTTATTTCAGGATGTGGAAGAGGTCCCACTGAAAAGGCTCAGACATTCAGAATCTGTCTCTGAAGCATCAGGTATTGTTCAAGCAGCTTTGTTGTTTACACATCCAGCAAAATTGTAGAGGCAGCAAAGTGGTGTGCCATAAAAACATTCAAGGGGAAACTTTCCCTTCCCAAAGTCATGTCAATGGACAAGGAAGGTCGCTTGAGAGCAGTGCAACTCCTTCGAATGCCTGAAGGCCTGGGTGAGGAGGAGAATGAAAGGGTCCGGGAACCTTTCATCTTCCTATTCAGTCTGCAGGAAGACTATGAGGTCTTCTGCAGGGAAATAAGGGACACAAGACATATGCAGGCATTTTCTGCTTTTGAAGTGTAGGCTATGAAGTGTAGGCTGCCTGGTCTGTGTCTTTTGTTTCCTGTTTTCTGTTTTTTTTCTCCCCATGAATCTTTAAGATTAAGTTTAGCTCCTATTTTATTTTGAAGTTCAAGTTCAGTGTCCTGTCTTCCTGTTCCTGTTTGTTGTTCAAGTTCAGTGTCCTGTCTGTTCGTCTAAGATTAAGGCAGGAATAAAATATATTTACATATCCTAGTGCGCTAATCACATATATTTTATATATATATATATAATTGCAATATTTACACAGAGCGGCCACTTGCCGTTCATATTTACACAGAGCGCCCCCATAGCATTGGGGGTGGGGTTCAATGTGGGCGTGGCTCAACGTTGAGGCACACCCTGATCTGCAAGCGACAGCCAGGGGTACTTGGAACATGCGTGCAGGTTGATGTGTGTCAATCAGATGAAGTTCCTGGGAGGAGTTTGTAAAAACAGAACATAAGAAGCAACCACTTAAACTAGCCACACCCACACCATTTCATCAAAATTCCAAAAAGGGTCAAATCTGACGGAGCACCACGCCGACACCGTTTCATTAAAATTCATAATTAGGGCCCAAGCACTGGCGGTGCGAGGCCCTATTGAATTTCAAATGTTTATTAGGGCCCGAGCACTGCAGTGCGAGGCCCTATTGAATTTCGAATGTTTATTTTTTATATTATTATTATTATTATTATTATTATTATTATTAGGGCCCGAGCACTGGCAGTGCGAGGCCCTTTTGAATTTTGAATGTTTATTTTTCTTATTTTTTTTATTAGGGCCCAAGCACTGGTGGTTCAAGGCCCTATTGAATTTTGAATGTTTATTTTTTAAAAATATTTATTTATTTATTTTTTTAATTAGGGCCAGAGCACTGTGGTGTGAGGCCCTATTGAATTTCAAATGTTTATTTTTTTTAGGGCCCGAGCACTGGCGGTGCAGCTAGTAGTTCAATCATTTAGGCCAGGAATGAAAGCATGATTTTCACAGATTGGAGTATCGATATATACACTTGGGGCCTTGATATGAAGTTTTATCTGCTCCCATGTACCATTGATTACAAAGCTGTTATTCAGGGGTGTGCCTAGAATTTTTTTTCTTGGGGGAGCAAGCTAGAGGCACAGACTGTGAAAGGGTGGCACACTGAAATGACATTTTTTTTAAATCCCCCAGTCTTAGATCATTATAAACAGTAGGCTGAGGTATTTGTTTCATTGGTATCTAAGCCTACCTCTTTGTTAACTTACAGAGACAGAAACCACCAGTTGTGTGTAGTTATCAATGACTTTATTACAACTCTAACAACATGTTAGAAAACTATAGATTATCTTAGACACAAACATAAGCAATACAAATACACTTTCTGATTCACAAATTAGTCTCACTATACATCAAAGCGCACTGCGCTCACAACTGGCACTGCTAACAGGCAAAGCTATAGCTATTCAACACAAATGGAAAAAGCTGATGAAAAACATCTTTGTATGCATCTTTTTTTGGCCATTGACCTTTAAGGGGCGCTATAAGCAGCCAAAATGTATTTTTTCTCATATCTTCATATTGCTTTGGACTTTAACCTTGATTCCAGTGCTGACTGATACTCGCAGACATCCCACTACATTTGCTAAAGGACTGTGTGCATTTGCATCAAAATCTGGTGGCTATTTTAGCAACAAAGCCGCCGAACAGGAAGTGAGGCCATATCTCTGCAAGAGTTTGATGTTTTGACTTCAAACTTCTAACATAGAGTCATGACCATTTCTTTGAGATGCCCAAGCATTTTGGTGACCTTTGACCATTAGGGGGCGTTATAAGCAGCCAAAATGTATTTCTTCTCATATCTTCATATTGCTTTGGACTTTAACCTTAATTCCAGTGCTCACTGATACTCTGATATCCCAGTACATTTGGTAAAGAACTGTGTAATACATGCATAAAGATTTGGTGGCCATTTTGCATTCAGTCAAACACACACTTATGATTACAGAGGGCACACACTTTGATTTATATGAAACTTGATGGATATGGCTCGGAGACAATGGCTGGCTGATGGTTGAAGTTTCATCTCTGACGTCCATACTCTTTTGCCTTAAATGCCAATCCAAATCAGCGGCCAAGTCGCCAAACAGGAAGTGGGCCAATATCTCTGTGATGCCTTGATGTACAACCACGAAACTTGGTGTATGGACTGTATGGCTTGCCTGCTATACTGCTAGGCACCCCCATCGCTGCTTGCAGCTATATCTATATATTTATTACACAACAAATGTCAAGACCACACACCACACACAGACAAGACAAAAGGCTTTCAAAATAAGAGTCCCTTCAAAATCCAAGACTTAGTAAAACTCCCTTATTGACACACACAAGACCACACACAAGCACACACACATAGCACACATAATTTTTTCTAGTTTTTTTAACATCCTTAAGGCATGCTTGAAGTTTAGTTTTAATTTTCCATTCTCCTCCCCTCTGCTCCCCTCTCCCTGCCGGCCACTCCCACCTCATCAGCCAACTCTGTTCACCTGTGCACTCAGGTGCTCCTCATCAGTATCAGCCTGTATTTTAGCCTCTCCTTCACAGACTCATTGCGAGATTGTTCTCAGCCTTCGTGCTAGACCTTCCAGCAATTTCCTTTGGACTGATCTCCCGTTGCCGACCCTGCCTGCCTTGGACTAACCTGCCCTGTCATTCTCCTAGTCCGCCAATAACCATCTGACAGGGAGAGCTCGCCTTTGGGGAACTGCTGAGTGGGACAGACAAACTTCTGTCCTTCCAGTCATTTGCTGAGGAGCTCCGGAAGGTGTTTGGCATGGGGGGTTCTAGGACTGACGCCGCCTGAGTACTCATGAACATGCCCTTGGGTAACCAGACAGTGGCCATTGATTTCCGTGTTCTGGCTCGGCAGAGTGACTGGGACAGTGCAGCCCTCCGTGGCGCTTTCCTGCACGGGCTTGCGGATTGCATTAAGAGCCATATTATGCAAATTTCGGCTCCATAATTAATTAGTGGGCGGGGTAAAATCGCTCCATAGCGCCCCCCTTGAATTTTTCTTTGAATCAGTCCCGCCGCAGTTTTGGACACAGACTTATGAAACCTCAGCTGGATTGTAGAACATGGCAAGACAAAAGTAAAGGCAAAAGTATTTTGGAACAATGGGCTAAAATTAACAGGAAGGTAGCTATTTAAGAATAAATATCACCATTTTAGGTGTTTCGGGTTGGTTGAGAAGGGGTCATATTTGAACAAACTCCTCCTAGGGGTTTTATCCAATCAACTTCAAACTAAGCAGGTGCATTCATGTAGACTTCCTCAGGAAAAAGTTATGAAAATTATCAATTTTGATCAAACGGTGTGGGTGTGGCGCTCCGTCAAATTTGACCCTTTCAATTCTGTAGAACTCCATTGACTTTTTGGCTAATTTTCCGAAAAAAGAGTTTGGCGTTCATAGACTTCGTCAGAGCTGTCTTGTGCTTTTTAAGAGCCATATTATGCAAATTTCTGCTACATAATGACAGTGGCCATTGATTTCCGTGTTCTGGCTCGGCAGAGTGACTGGGACAGTGCAGCCCTCCGTGGCGCTTTCCTGCACGGGCTTGCGGATTGCATTAAGAGCCATATTATGCAAATTTCGGCTCCATAATTAATTAGTGGGCGGGGGAAAATTGCTCTATAGCGCCCCCTTGAATTTTTCTTTGAGGCAGCCCCACCACAGTTTTTGGTTGCTTTTTAAAGATGACTTGGTTTCCTACGAAATCCCTTCCTCCCTGGATGGATTAATAGAGCTGGCTACTAGGATAGATCTACGCATCCAGGCTCGGAGACGGGAGAGACGACACAGAACATCAAGACCTCAGCAACCAGTTGAACCACAGGGGCCTCTGCAACCACCAGCATCATTGCTGCTATTGGTCCACAGCAGGGAGAGCCGGAATTGATGCAACTTGGGTGTACCAGACTCTCCCCAGAGGAACGTGAGAGGTGTCGCAAGGCTAACCTTTGTCTCTATTGTGGCCAGGCCGGTCATTTCGTCTTCCAGTGTCCATTAAAAGACAGGGCTCATTAGTAGATGGGGAGTTACTGGTGAGCCACTCTTCTACTCCAAACGATCCCTGTTCCAAGCCAAGCTCCTCCCGCCTGGAGAATCTCACACCCTTGCCATTCTCATAGACTCTGGGGCAGATGCCAACATTATGGATGAAGAACTTGCTCACCAATTGGGGATAGGGCGTGTCCGGTTGCCTGGTCCTGTTTCCGCCCATGCCCTTGATGGTCATCTTCTAGGGAAAGTTACCCATCAGACCACCCCTTTCCAGATCCTGTTGTCCTGTAATCACCATGAGACCATCCAATTTCACACCCTACAGTCACCACGCACCCCACTCATCCTGGGCTTCCCCTGGCTTCGTCGTCACAATCCTCATATAGATTGGACAACGGGAGTCATCCTAGGGTGGAGTCCATCGTGCCACCAGATCTGTCTGAAGCAAGTCACCTCACCATGGCATCAGTCTTCCACCAGCGTCGTACCGGATCTGGGAGGGGTCCCACTCGAGTACCATGACTTCAAGGAGGTGTTCAGTAAGACCAAGGCTACTTCTCTGCCCCCTCACCGTCCCTACGACTGCGCCATCGACCTGCAACCTGGCACGTCACCTCCCAAGGGACGGCTGTATTCCTTGTCTGCCCCTGAGGGGGAGGCCATGGAGACTTGCATCAATGGCTTCTTGGCCACGGGCATCATTCAACCATCTTCATCTCTTGCTGGGGCAGGCTTCTTCTTTGTTGAGAAGAAAAACAAGACTTTGAGACCTTGCATCGACTACAGAGGACTGAACGAGATCACAGTAAAGAACCGTTATCCACTGGCACTCATCTCTTCCGCCTTTGAACTTCTTCAGGGGGCCACCATCTACACCAAGCTCGATCTTCGCAATGCCTATCACCTGGTGCGGGTTCGAGAGGGTGATGAGTGGAAGACTGCCTTTAACACCCCCACAGGATGTTATGAATATCTAGTCATGCCCTTACCAATGCCCCGGCAGTGTTCCAGGCCTTGGTGAACGACGTGCTCAGAGACATGCTGAATCGCTATGTGTTTGTCTACCTGGATGATATCCTTATCTTCTCCAAGTCCCATGAAGAACATGTTCACCATGTGCAGTCTGTCCTGCAGCGACTTCTGGAGAACTCTCTTTTCGTCAAGGCTGAGAAATGCGAGTTTCATGCCTCCTCTGTGCATGGCCCTCCTGGCCCATCCCGGACACCCGCAAGCAGCTACAGAGGTTTCTGGGCTTTGCCAACTTCTATCATCGTTTCATCTGCAACTACAGCTCCATCATAGCCCCTCTTACCAGTCTCACATCCTCCAAGGTGCTCTTCAGGTGGGCTCCAGCTGCAGATGAGGCCTTCCAGGTCCTTAAGGCCCGGTTCACATCAGCTCCCATCCTCCAGGTGCCTGATCCTGACCAGCAGTTGACCAGCAACCTGACCAGCAGCAGTGGAAATCGAGAGTTACTCGCTGTCAAGTTGGCCCTGGAGGAGTGGCGTCATTGGCTGGAGGGCACCAAAATTCGTTTCTTGGTATGGACTGACCACAGGAATCTGGAGTATATCCACACAGCCAAGAGATTTAACTCCTGACAAGCCCGGTGGTCACTCTTTTTCACCTGCTTCAACTTCGCCCTCTCCTACAGACCTCTCAACGGATCTCTCAACATCAAACCTGACGTCTTGTCTCGCTAGTTCCAGGAGAAGGAGTCTGCTGTCCCAGAGCCTGTTCACATCCTTTCTGCCCCTTGCATGGTCGCCACCCTCACCTGGGAGATTGAGGAGAGAGTGGGGTCCGCTATGGAGGATCAGCCTGGTCCCAGCAACGTTCCCCGTGATTGCCTGTTTGTTCCCTTGGCTCTGCGGTCTGACGTCCTCCAGTGGGCACATTCCTCCAATTTTTCTTGTCACCCGGGAATCCAGAGAACCAAGGACATGATTCAGCGACGTTTTTGGTGGGCCACTCTGGACGAGGACATCCGGGGGTTTGTCAATGCCTGTCCGGTCTACAATGAACACACGTCATCTCACCTGGCTCCTGCTGATCTCCTGCAGCCCCTCCCTGTTCCTCATCGCTCTTGGTCTCACATCTCTCTAGACTTTGTTACTGGTCTTCCTGCTTCTGAGGGCAATACGGTCGGTTTTTTTTTTCGTTTTTTTTTTTACAATATTTTTATTGAAGCTTCAAGTGGACATCAAGCTTTATGACAAATTTACAAACATTTTCATTTTTAACATAACCCCTCGAACAGTCACTCATTCACACAGACAATAAGTAAATAAATCAATAAAGTAAAATAAAATAAATAATTAAAAAAATTAAGTAAACATATATTAATAAAAAAGGCAGGATCATTTTATAATCTGTTTTGTTGTTCTAATGGAGTCTTTGGGGTATATTCCAAGTATACAGATTGTTGACGTCAAAGGAATATTACACTTAACCATTTGTGATAAACATTTAACTACATTTCCCCAAAATACCAAAATCTTAGAGCATTCCCATAGGCAGTGGATCAAAGTTCCCTTTTCCGTCAAACATTTAACACAAACATCCGGAATGTTAGGGGAGATATGGTGAAGTTTTGCAGGGGTTATATAAACCCTCATTAACCACTTATACTGAATCAGTTTTAACCTTGTGTTAATTGAATTATTTTGCGCTTTTAAACATGCTCTTCCCCAATCTTCTTCACTAATATTTTCTTGTGTGTCTGCTCTCCATGCATCTAGTGCTGATTCTGTTGAGTACTCCACCAAAAGGTTATAGAATCTTGATATATGTTTTTTACCGCTCAAGTTATTAATCACCATTTCCTCAATAATCGATCGCGGGGGTGTGGCCATGAATGTCTTAGATTTTGATTCTATAAAACTTCTTAATTGCAAATATTTGAAAAAGTGTTTTTGAGGAATTCCATATTCATGACAAAGTTGATCAAATCTGAGAAAGGTACCTTCTAAATAAAGATCTGAAACGGTCATGATTCCCTTCTCTGTCCATGACTTGAATCCCTATCCAATCTACCAGGTTTGAATTGTCTGTTGCCCCAGATTGGAGTAAATTGTGAGAAAGTTAATGTTTCATCAATAAAGTTATGTGCTGCATACCACACAGAGTGCTTTACATAATATTTTTGTATCGCATCTCATTAGACTAATGGGCCTGAAGGATGAACAACTGGTTGGTGATTTGTCAGGTTTTAATATCACAGTTATCATAGCTAATCGTAACAATGGTGGAAGAGTTCCCATTTCATATGATTCGTTAAACATATCTAATAAAGGTTGCGCAAGTTTCTGCTCAAACTTCTTATAAAATTCTATAGGTATCCCGTCGGGACCGGGTGCTTTCCCAGTGTTCATACTGCTCATGGCGTCATAAAGATCCTCAACTGTTAACGTCCTGTCCAGTGCTACCTTTTCATCTTCAGATAAGCTCTGAAACTGTAGCTGGTCGAAAAATGCTTGTTGTGTAGCTCCTGTATATTCTGATTTGTACAATATTTCATAAAAGTTTCTGAAGGTAGCATTAAGGTAGCATTAATTTCAATTGGGTCTGTTGTTAAATTGCCTGACATTGTCTTTATACTGTTAATTGTTCTTTCGGCTTGCATTTTCTTAACCCGCCAAGCCAGTAGTTTGCCTGGCTTTTCACCTTGATCGTAGTATGCTTGCTTGGTCCATAAGAGGTTTTTAGCAACCTTGTCCATTGTGAGCTTATTGTATTCAGCTCTCATTACTGATAATTGTTGCCGCTTGTCTTCGTCATTATTCTCATAAAGATCCAATTCTAGTGTTTTAATCTGTCCTTCCAATTTTTGCATTTCCTTTTTGTTCTGTTTAGTCTTTGAGCTTGTATACTTAATAATTTCTCCCCTTATATATGCCTTGAATGCTTCCCACCTTACACTGGCAGTTGTTTCATCAGTATTTAGTAGGAAATAGTTATCTTTGCAGGCTCCAATGAATCTAAGAAAGGATGGATCCTGTAACCAATATACCTGGAACCTCCATCTCTGAGAATGTTGAGCAAATATGCCTAAGCATATTTCCATTGAGGCAGGTGCATGATCACTAATCACTATACAATCATACCAGCAGTATGTGACATTAATAAACAATTCAACAGATATTAGGAAGTAATCAATACGTGAATATGTTTTCTAAGTAGAAGAGTGACAGGAAAATTCTTTTTTGTTTGGATTTTTTTCTCTCCATACATCGACTAGTCTTAGATCTTTTATAAATTCAGTCAGCTTTTTCCTTGTCTGTACATGCGAGGTATCAATTCCAGTAAGTCGATCCATTACTGGTGTTGAGAAATTGCTGAAGCCAAAGGTCAGTGGTGAGGTCAGGAAGAAAGAAAGTGTTCAGGAGCCTCTAATGTCTCATGCTGTATTATTTATTAACACTTGGCCAAGGAGAATTAGAGACATTCTCATAAAGCATTAGAAGTGCCTGAGTCAATCTCACATGCTGGTGGACAGACTTTAAACCCAGAGATAACATCACAAACACTATACACCCAGAATTAGGTAAAAGAGATTGCTTTTACCAAGGATGGTGTCTTCGTCAACATGATTAAGTCTGGAGACACAGATGTCTGTTTACGCAGATTGGAATGTCAGTGGCAAGCTGTCTATTATGTCTAAGCATGCAGCACCAGAGTCCTTCGACCCTGGCCACCACAGTGTTGAGATAGGATGGCACCTGCTACTGCCAGCCAAGGACAAACAACTAATACTGCTGAGGACCTCAAGGCCCACATGTGACTTCATGTAACCTTGTATAATATCTGTATGTTTGTGCTTTTATTATATTCCATTTAAAACTATGTATGTGTCACTCAGAACACCACAAGAATAGAAAATTCCATAACAATCCCCTCTTATTGATCATAAGATCAATACCAACTACCGAATACTAATAATTACCAAATTTAGAGACCACCAGAGAGTACAGTCAGAATGGGATCGAAACAAACATCACAAAACATTTGCAATCACACAGAAATCAAGAATATTTTGAAATCAAAATCATTCAAAAGACATCAATAAAAATTCTCTTTCCAGTAAAACAGTTGGTTGAGATTAATTTATACAATCAGTGAGAAACTTTAAGGACCCCTCTTATGTACCCCCTCATCCCATTCCCATGATGTGTGAATTCCACTTTCAGGTCAACATGGGCCTTTTTAGTGAGCGAAGATCCCCTATAACACCAAGGTGTTAAAGGAGGTCAACAGGGAGGTCACAGATCACGTGCAAATATACCACTGGGAGAGGAGAAAGATCACATTTATTATCTCATCTAACAGATACAACCTAGCAAGTGGTCAGGGATCCATAAAACAGCTGATTTGACTTTCTGGAATAAATTTCTCTTTTCCATCAATCACAACAATTATCATTGCAATCAAGATATTGTAAAATCTTCAACCCATGCACATTATGTACAGTAGAGGGTCACCACCACGGAGAGGATACTAGCACATACAATGCATGGTGGTATGGAATCCATCTTCTGTAGAATGTTTCCATGAACCGTAGATATCCATCATTGAAGTAGATTATAAACTGATTCATGAAATAGCATTTTCTAAATGATTAAATTGCATCTCTTATAACACTAAATCACCAGTACGATCAAAACCAGCACATAAAGTTAAAACTGAAATGGAACAATAGGGGAAAAAATTCATCTACTCAACCCCCTATTGTTCCTCAGATACCATCCATTTACAGACCACAAGTCTCCTCTTCATCATTTTCACCAAGAGGAAAATCATCCAGGCCAAAACCTTGAACTCTTTCCTCAAAACCTTCAAACTCATAATATCTCCTACCCACCGGATTAACAGCCACTGCGTGTACACACACTTGGGGTGCCTGAACCACTGACCTTGTGGTCTTTTTCACCAACATTTTAATCAATGAGGTCACACAAGTGCATAGAAAAAGAATAAGGAAACCACAGACAAATAGAGTAGTCAAAAATTTAACTAGCCCTGATCCCCATGACCCCAATGTACCAGAAAAATCTCCCAAGCTGAAACCATGATTTTCATGTAACTCTTTGATACCTTGAGCTGTGTCATGCGCCATATCCATGACCTCAGCCATCGCATCAGAGATGTAAGAGCAACATTCAGCACCTATAACCTTACAAGTTCCTCCTTGTGCTGCCAACAGGAGATCAAGCGCCATACGATTCTGTAAAGTACAGTTTTAACTTCCTGCATAAGTTGAGCAGTCACGTTGTGGAGTTCGCTCCATCTGTTGTGGCACTGCACAGTTACGTTTCTGCATCTGAACTAATTCCATGGACCTAACGCCGGACCACGGCTGCACGGAAACTAGGGCCTCTACCATCAAAGATGCAGTATACGGTTGGGGAACACCCACCGGATTCTCAAGAGGCTTTTAACAGTTTGTTTGGGCCATAACTATTTGCACTCTGTATTCAAAACCTAATTGTACATACATTTGCATATGAATAATGTGAAAAAGTATAGAATAATTGAAACCGCTTGGTAGGTACTGTTCATTAACCGTTTTTGCAACATATAAGGCAATTTCAGCATTATGTGAAGACTTTGCTGAATCTAAAGGGTAGGCAGGAGTATAGCACTCATCTACTTCATCTTCAAATTTCATGGCCAAATCATTCCAATTTAATATTTCGTAATCTGCTCTAGTGAATAGAATTGGGTGAGACATGGGTGAGTGTATGGAAGTAGGCATATTTTGACATAGCCAACACTTACTGAGATTACGATCACGAGCATAATCAATCATTAGACTGAGGGCCGAATTTGTTTTTGGCACTATAGGCTGAGAACCTTTACCTGTACCTTTATCTCGCTTTGTTGATTCTGGTTTGGCTACATTAAGCGTATTTACAGAAGAAAAATAACCAACATGGAGAAACCTATAAGCCCCTTCTGTTTCCCCCTCCTCAGAGGTCTTACAGCTGTACGCCTCCCCTGGAAAACCCTGATAATTAACATCCCACAACTTACAATCCGGGTGATTCTCCAATTGCAGTTTGGTGAAGCACCACAGCACCACAACAGTTTGTTTAGTTCGTAAGAGAGCAAGAAGTGCAGTATCAGTCTTTTTTGGGCACTTTTCCTTTCAGTTCTCTTATAACAACATTATCAGTTTGTGTTCCTGTTGTGTCAGGACTCACGTTGCTGCAGCTTCGACAGGGACCTGTCGAACTGATCTCATGTTCAGGATCAAGCTCAGTGTTCACCTCACCATGAACACCCAGCAAAGAACACCCCTCCTTCTGGGGTGAGGGGACAAGGACACCGACTAACCTCCCGGTTACTTGCCAGGGTTCAGCAGCCTTTCGCCAGCGGTTGGTGGAGCCAACCTGCACCTTGTGGCGTGAACCCATTCTGCTCTGCCCTCGACCTTTAGGGCAGTCCTAGTTGTCAGCAACACCTGATAGGGACCTTTCCACCTGAGAGACAAAGACACTTTTTCCAGACATTTGATTAATACAAAATCTCCTTCCTTAAAAGGATGAATTGGCTCCTCCGAAGGCTTCGGGAGCCTGTCAGCCACCTGAAAATGATACTTTCTCAAAATTTCAGTTAGTCTTTTTACATATTCAGTCATAAACTCATCCGTCCAGAGCAGAGAAGTTTTGTGTGGTGTCAAAGGGGGGCTTATCCCTGTGGACATTGGTCTCCCCATTAACACCTCATGAGGACTTAGTCCTGTTGTTGCGCTTCGTGCGCTTCGGATGGAATATAACACAATAGGCAGTGCCTCCAGCCACTTTAGGCCTGTTGTTAGCACTGTTTTGGTCAGCCGATCTTTGATAGTTGCATTCATTCTCTCAACTTGACCAGAACTTTGTGGGTGATATGGAACATGTAGCTGCCACTTAAAACCTAAGATATCTGACAGGCCCTGCGTGATTTTTGATATAAAAGCTGGACCTTTGTCGCTATCTATTCCCTGTGGCACTCCAAATCTGGGGATCACCTCTTTTAGACACTTAACAACTGTTCTAGCGTCTTCTTTCCTTGTTGCGAAAGCCTCAACCCACTTTGAGAATCGATCCATCACGACTAAGAAATACTTTTAGCCTTGACAACTTGGCATATGTCAAAGTCTATTTGCAAATTTACAAAGGGACCTGATGGAGGTTCCAGATGGTCATGCTTCACTGTGCTATTCTTCTTTCTGGTCTGTTGACACGTCATACAACTATCTACAAGTGTCTGTGAGACTTGTGTAATGCCTGGTGCAAACCATTGCGAACGAATAACATCATTTATCACCCCTCTTCCGACATGTGTTGGTCCATGTGCCACACGTGCCAACACATGTAGGAGAGCTCTCGGGCAAACTGGTCAACCATCCGGATGGAGCCACAAGCCAGACTCCGGGTCAACTGCACAACCTTTACGCAACCAAAGAATTCGCTCCCTGTCATCAGCGTGATTTTGCATTTTCACAACATCATTAGCAGAAGGTACTGGAATTGGAGAGACGGGTTATGTGGTGGTACATTGATGGACCATGGAGGAGGAGGAAAGTGCGGCTTGTTTGGCTGCAGCATCAGCCATTGCATTTCCTCGTGAAACAGGATCATTTCCTTTAGTGTGGACTGCACATTTTACAATCGCGAGCTGAGACGGGCGCATAGTAGCCTCTAATAGATCATTCACCAACGCGTGATGCTGCAACGGCTTACCAGAGATGAAACCTCTCATCTCCCATAATTGTCCAAAATCATGCGCTGCGCCGAATGCATATCGCGAGTCAGTGTAGATGGTGGCAACTTTACCAGAAGCAAGTATGCAGGCTCTAGTAAGAGCATATAGTTCAGCTGCTTGGGCTGAAGTTCCATAGGGCAAAGGTCCTGCTTCAACAATCATTTACTACTGCATAACCAGCCAGATGGTCTGCTAGCTGAACCATCAGTGTAAAGAACCATATCAGAATTTGGTAGTGGTGTTTGCAGTAGATCCGGTCTCGGGGATGTGCAGATTTCAATAGTGGCGATACAGTCATGTTCATCATCTGTATCAATCAGTGGGAGCAGATTAGCTGGATTTATTGGAGGTGTGCGTTTTAAGGTTATGTGGGGACTTGAGAGAATTACTGCCTCATAACCTGAGCGACGTGCTGCCGTCATATGTTGTGTTGCAGATGTATTCAAAATGTGTAATACTTCATGTGGAACATATACAACACAGTCATGAGCCAGTACAATAAGAGAAGATTTGTCGATTAAAATGGCAACAGCAGCCACCGCTCTTAGACAACTTGGCATACTGAGAACTACAGGGGTCAGTCGAGAGGAGTAGTTCGCAATGGGACGATAATGAGAACCATGTTTCTGTACCAGAATACCAGTGGTGAAGCCATCTCTCTCATGCACATGTAGATGGAACGGCTGATGATAGTCAGGCAAACCCAACGCTGGAGCCATTGCGAGAGCATTTTTCAGATCTTGAAAGGCTCTGTGCATTTCTTCAGTCCATTGTACCACCGATGGAGCTGATTGCACTGTGGCAGCTTGCAAAACTGCAAAGCTTGAGTCCATAGCTGCATATTCAAAAGTCCAGCGTCTGTAGTAATTAGCCATCCCCAGAAAAGACAACATCTCTTTCTTGGTTGCAGGTGGAGGCATGTTAACCAGCAGTTTCACCCTTTCTGGTGACAAAAGGCCCTGTCCATCCTTCAAAATATGACCCAAATATGTCACCTCAGGTCGGCAGAATTGCAGCTTTACCAGCGATGCTCTGTGACCACACTCAGCCAGTCTCTGTAGCAACAAGATAGAGTCTCTGTGGCAAGCTTCTTCTGATGGAAAAGCTATTAGGAGGTCATCAGCGTACTGCAAGAGAGTGGAGCCCCCTGGCAGGTGGAGCCCATCTAGATCTCTTTTTACCGCCCCTGCATACACCGTGGGACTCTCAACAAAACCCTGCGGCAACCTTCGCCAAGTGTATTGCTTACCTTTGAATGTGAATGCGAACAGATACTGGCTATCTGGATGCAATGGTATCGAGAAAAATGCAGAACTTCATCCAACCCACGACTGTGTAGTGTGTGGAGTTAGGTGGTAAAGAAGCTAAAATTGAATTGGTGTCAGGCACAATTGGAGCTGCAGGTACCACTATATTATTAATAGCTTGCACGTCCTGCACGAACCGCCATTCTCCTGGACGGTTTGCTTTAGGAATTGGTTGAATGGGAGTGTTACATGGACTCGAGGTTTGAACTAGCACGTCTTGATCCAGTAGAGACTGAATAACACTCTCATTCCCTTCAACAGCTCTGTGAGGCAAATTGTATTGCCTAATCATAGATAGCTTAGCAATAGGCTTAAGCACGACTTTATGTGGTGGAGCCGAATTTACAAAACCCACATGACTTTTATGTTTAGCCCACAAAATGGGCGGAACCTCAGACAATTCAGAGGGAGGTCCATACTGTGCAGAAAGAGGCAGCTGATGAGTAACAAACGTAGACATAGGTAACTGCATGTGTTCACTTAAAGACAACATGTACAGTTCCTTCCCTAAATGTGTTACTGTTTGGCATTGAGAAGCTGGTACAGCTACTCTCAATGCCTGGCACTGAGCCACCATATGTCCAAGGTGTTTCAGCTCATAGCCAGGTGTGACCGCCACAGCAATATGTGGATATGAATTTTCAACATTAAACAATCTCTGCTGTTCACTAGATAGCTGGACTGGTATGGCACATCCCTGCGAACAAACATTGTTCACGTTCCAACCCCTCTTGTCTATTTAAAAACTCAGAAACCAATTGTTTATACTGCTCAGAAGGGTTAAATGCTGCAGTACAATGACAATTTCCGCGTTTTGATTTGTCTCTGTTTTTGTTATTGCTTTGATCACCATGCTGTTATACATGCTGCATCATTTGTTTTGAGCTGGTAGCATTGTTATTGAAGGAGAAAACCTCGTTCATATGCATAGCCATTATTTTGTTTACAGTCGACTTCCAGCTTTTGGTGTTCCAGTCAATAACTGACAATTTGTAAGCAGCTGCAACATTTGGTCTTAAATTTTGCACAAAAAGTTGCACCAGGAAACATTCATTTTCATTTCGCTTTATTCCGGCATTAATATTCCATGTTAGTATGAATCTCTGAATGAGTTGAGGCACTGACTCTTTTGCTTCTTGAACGCAGTGAATTGCTTTTGAAATGTCAGTGCGTCTTCGTGCACACTTGGTTATTGCATTTTTTGCTTCAACATTTAACCAGTCGGTCAAGGTTTTGGTTGGGGGCCACTGGCCACCCTCAACAGCTTCAGGGAAAACAAACTCATCTTCACATAATCTACACATAATCCAGTCACCCTTATATGTGAATCGGATCAATTGTTGAACATCAGGTATCAGACAGCTGTAAACAATGCATACTTGCTCTAACCATATCCAATACTCATCTGGGTTTGTAATTGGATTGGGAGCTCTGTATGTCATATCCATGATTTCAGATGGAGTCCATCGCTTACAGACTGCTGTGTTACCAACCATTATTTTAGGAGCATTTATTGAAGAAGCTTGGAGCTCTTCTAAGAGAGGGGTCTCTGATGTTCTGTGGGTTTCTGTAACTCTGCTACCCCTAGTCAGAGGTCCTCTCATTGTACCTCTCCCTCGTCTTATATGTGTCCCTGAAAGAGCCTGCTTTGTTTTTGGTTTCACAGCCTGCACCTCTTCGTCACTAAGGTCTGTGTCTAGCTCCTCCTCTTTGGGCCTGGCTCGTTCTCCTTCTGAGTCTGCTTCACTTGACTGTCTGCTCTCTTCCTTCTCCTGTCTCCGCCTGTCCTGCCTGATTTTCTCCTTTTCTCCGAGCTGCCTCTCCATCTCTTCCTGCTTCTTTCTCGCCTTATTCTCGGCTACCTGAGCCTGTCTTGCCCTCTCCTCAGCAGCCTGTCTAGCCCTTCTCTCCTCTAGCGCGGCCTGTGCTTGTCTGTCCCTCTGTTCAGTGGCCTTTCTGACCCTTTCTTCTTCTACTGCAGCTGCTAGTAGGAAAAACTCATCATCTGACTTAGTTTGCAATGTACTTGGTTGTTCATCTATGTCAGTATTACAAGAGGGCTTTGTAATTGAAAGTTGCGGAAAGACAGAGAGCGCTTCTTCATTATTTTGTTGTTCTGGCAATGTTATCCCAACTTCAGCTAAAATATTCAACAAGTCTTGAGGAGTGGGAATCTTGGCTTGGCGCTTCGTCCAGCCATACATCATACAGGGTTGCCGCGGGGTTGTAAAAGGTAGTGAAAGGTAGTAAACGAAATTAGACCAAATTAAGGCTTGTAAAAAGTATTAAAAAGTAGTAAACGTCATCTGACCAGGTAGTAATTTTTTGACCTCCATAATGTGTCTAAAATACGTTTTTTTAATTTGTGTAATGCAAGCCTATCTCCTCTCCTAAATTAATAAACTAGCGTGAATTTGTTGTTATGTTGCGAGTAGGACCTGAATGACCTCACTTGTACCTTGCGCGCCTTGAATCAATCAGGGCCGTGTTTCTCATAAGCGTAGTTGTTAGCCAGTTAGCAACATGGGTGGTTATCAATGGGAAATTGCATTGTAAACAACAAACTAGCTAACGTAGTTAGCAGCCTTGGTTTCGAGAAACGCACCCCTGAGTAGGCGACTGGCTGTCTTGCTGCCAAATCTGCGCTAGTTTATAGCGTTACTTCAGATATGGGCAAATGTAAGTTTGCCGGTTCGACTCCCGACCCGCCAGGTTGGTGGGGAGAGTAATTAACCAGTGTTCTCCCCCATCCATGACTGAGGTACCCTGAGCATGGTACAGTACCATCCCGCCGCACTGCTCCCCAGGGGCGCCATTGGGGGCTGCCCCCTTGCACGGGTGAGGCATAAATGCAATTTCGTAGTGTGCAGTAGAGGTAAGATCGGGCCTAAAAAATCCAGCCTGACCCGGCCCGGCCCACGGGTATTAAAGCCCGACCAGGCCTGAGCCCGACCAATTAATTTGATTTGCAGGCCCGAGCCCGAAGCAAACCCGAAATTTCATATTTCTCGGGGGGAGGAGGGGTGATTTATGATAACAAATTAAAGCCTGTCTTTTGTAACGAAATCTAAGTTAAACAAGACTGTATAAACATTTACATCTTTTATATTTCTGTTTCTGCAGAGGGTACATTAACCGACAATTTTCCATCATTTTTTTAGGAGTTGACGGGAAAAATTTAAGGCCGTCCATCATTTTGACGAGTTGAAAATTGGGCCATAAACCACAGCAGCAGTACGTCCTTAAGAATCTAGCGCGGCACTTTAAGAGAGAGACAAAGAAGAACAAAGTATTCCTTAGTTTAGTATCCACACATCGTTTTAGTATACATTTTTATAAACATATATTTATTTTTTAAAAAGTCAGCGAGAGAGAAGCCCGGCCCGACCCGACCTGAAGCAATGATTGACATTTTAGGCTCGGGCTCTGGCTTAAGATCTTACCTCTAGTGAGCAGTGTGTGCTGTGGAGTGCTGTGTCACAATGGCAACTGGGAGTTGGGTGTTTCCCAGGTGGGCTTTCACTTTCACTTTCACTTTTCACTTACTTAAATGTAGCTCACTCGCTTTCCCCAACACACATGCACACTCGCATACACCTACAAAGCCTCTTTCTCTCGCTCTTTGGTTCTGTTTGTCCCTCTTTCTCCCACTCTCTACTTGGAGAGTTATGTCCAGTGTTGAAATATTTTAGTAATTCATTTTGGAAGCATATTTCTTTACTTTACCCGTCACTTTACTTTGCTGCTACAGTTTGACACCGTGTTGGTAGTAAAAAATATTGTGAAGGTAGTGAAAAAGGTAGTAAAAAGGTAGTAAATTCAACTTAAGAATCTCTGTATAAACCCAGATCATAGCTTTTACACAATTCTCCAGACTACCAACATGTCGCTGCTTTATCTTAGCCATTTATAGAGCTCTAGTTTGTAACTTAGCTTCTAGTACAGGCATATGAGAGGCAGTTACATGTTTGCCACTCAGATCAATCATATTTTTAAGTCGTTTGAAGCGATCCCGCAGCTTTTGTCACTCACTCTCACACCACGTCTTTCACGAGCCACTTTCAACCACACTTGCATACACTCATTCATGTATCTGAAATCCCAGGTTGGATTTCCAACATTAGGGTTAACATTCATGTCAGCCATTTGCAGCTTCGCTTTCTCGAATGTTCCCTCATACGGCCACATGCCATTCGTCCATTCACCCATAAGAGAGGAGAACGGAAACGCAAAATCCCATCCTTTCAGTCTACCGATGAGTCCAACCGGCAAATGCGGCGAAAACATTGCTTTTAAGTGTGATATCTGGTCAGGTATGTGTGTGTGTGTTTTTGCTTTAGCACGCCATGTATCAATGACAGGTTGACCATTTAACTTCACATCAGTTCTTTGATCATTTACAGAAAGATGCTTTATCTTTGACTTAGCTTTTGCTAAGTCATTTTGTCTGATTTCAGATTCACAATTTTCCTTTGCTCTGGACAGACCGTTACCCATTTTCGCTTGCGCAATAAGAGATTACACATACAGACAAACAGATTTCAATGCACAATACAGCAGCATCAAAGGTCTCCACACCTTTCTAACTACAGCAGTGTTGGTCTGAGATGAAAGGACGAAAAGCTCAGTTCTTTTTCGCCCCCCAGTGTATACACATTAAAAACCGTTTCCCACAGGACACAGAGCAGATGATCACCGATCTTGATTTAAACGAAGGAGTACGTTTAAACTCCCCCGAAAATGTCTTTTCTATAGTTTAAAACCTCAGGTGGGTCTATCTGTGCTGAGTGCAGCCCGAAACTGCCCCGGAAACCACCAGCCATGTAGTGGCCATGCAGGCTCAACCCGCCCCCCTTCAGATCCACACACTGTACACTGCTCTGTAATCAAATTATTACAGCTCCTTCTTTTATTTTTTACACCACTGTCAGCATTGTTAATTTCTCACTTTAAATCAAAATGCCAATTGAACATCTAACTGGGTTGTTTGTATGACGCATACGTTCCAAACAACGGCAGAGGTTTCAGCCAGGATATTATCCCAGAGACACTGAAGCTCCTGACCCCATTAGTAGGTCTTAGATGTTTTTTTGTATTTCAGGCAAATTAATTAAGCACATAGTTTTTTTATGATTTCGTCAAACGCAGACATGTTAAGGCATAGTAATAAAACTCTGCACTTACCACGTCTTTGTTCTGTTAAAATCCTGTTCGTGATGCCAATTGTTGTTGCTGAAGCCAAAGGTCAGTGGTGAGGTCAGGAAGAAAGAAAGTGTTCAGGAGCCTCTGATGTCTCATGCTGTATTATTTATTAACACTTGGCCAAGGAGAATTACAGACATTCTCATAAAGCATCAGAAGTGCCTGAGTCGGTCTCACATTCTGCCCACATTTAAACCCAGAGATAACATCACAAACACTATACGCCCAGAATTGGGTAAAAGAGAATGCTTTTACCAAGGATGGTGTCTTCGTCAACATGATTAAGTCTGGAGACACAGATGTCTGTTTACGCAGATTGCAATGTCAGTGGCAAGCTGTCTATTATGTCTAAGCATGCAGCACCAGAGTCCTTCGACCCTGGCCACCACAGTGTTGAGATAAGATGGCACCTGCTACTGCCAGCCAAGGACAAACAACTAATACTGCTGAGGACCTCAAGGCCCACATGTGACTTCATGTAACCTTGCATAATGTCTGTTTGTGCTTTTATTATATTCCATTTAAAAGTATGTATGTGTCACTCAGAACACCACAAGAATAGAAAATTCCATAACAGGACGGCATGTCCTCGTTAGGACCATAGATATTAATTAGATTAACTTTATGTGACATAATGTTTCCTTGTGCAATCACATATGTACCAGTTGGATCTTGAATAGTTTGAGTAATTTGAAATGGAACTGACTTGTGTACGAGGATAGCGACACCCCAAGCATAATTGTTATAAGAAGAATAAACCACTTGGCCTGGCCATCTCTTAAACAATGTACTAGTGATGTGTCGTTCGTGAACAATTCGTTCAATACGAACTAATCTTTTATATGACTCGGGAGTAATGAGTCATTTCAGTGAGTGATTCGTTCATTTTCATGCAGTACCTTCCCTCGCCACATGATGACAGGCAGCTGCATAAGCTCTGTCAGCAGGACAGGAAATGGAAATGATCAGTTCAAGACTCACTCAACTGTGGTCCTCGTTCATTTGTCACGTGACAGCCAGGCCGCTCAGGCAGTGTGGCGAGCAGTAAGCGTAACAGTTCGTTCATAGACCTACGGCTCGTTCATACGGCTCGTTCATACGGATCATTCATACGGATCGTTCTTTCGTTCATTTGTCACGTGACTGGCAGCTCAGGCTGAAGAGCACTAAGCACAACAGTTCGTTCACACACCCGGATTGTTCATACGGATCGTTCTTTCGTTCATTTGTCACGTGACAGCTGTAGCTCAGCTACAGAGCTGTGGACTGAGAAACGAACAAGGAAATGAATAATGTCTACTTGTGGCTTGCATTCATTTGTCACGTGACACCCGGCAGACATTATTTATTAATAAAATCATAATTAATTAGTGGTCTTCAGATCTTCTAATCTTAATTTAAATTGTATCATTTTAATGATGTTAAAGTCCTGAACTTTAATAGCTCCTGTACGTCATCTTCAAAACTTTCTGCACATATCTGTGTTCTCTGACATGTCGGGAGAAAAAGTAATCATTTAATGATTTTTTTTTTTAAGTCTACCTGCCCTATACTAATCTGTGCATTACCCTGCTCTGCTGCTGCGATATCCCCTTCAGTCTGTCTGACAGACACCGTTTAGGCTCGGATGAGAAAATTAGGTGGAAACGCACCACAAATCCTCACTAAATGTTAACTTCAGATCCTCTGATAAAGTGCAGCTCACACAGACCAAGTTTGCATGTCAGTTTAAAGACCACTCACACACTGTCAGTGTTCACACTTTGACAGGGCAAGAGGGGGTTCACTTGGTTACAGTCACGGCATATGCCGGTGTCTCATCAGCTGATTTACGTCGCGAGTTGACGTTAATATTTATACATTTGTTTTCCACTGCCTGAGTTAATTGATGTTTGGCATGAGAGAGTGTGAAAAGTGTCAATTGTTTGACTCTCATGAGACAGGTTTTCACCTGGTCACATTTAAACATCCCACAGAGTGGGCTACTAGGAGTGACGAGCTCCTGTGCCACAAACTGAGTGCTACTGTCATCCAAAGCTCTATGAGTTGCAGTGACCCATCCCCCACCCATCCCCATACATTTACATTAGGTGCCAGGTTAAATCAGAACACAAACAACAGAGGTCTGAGCAGGTCAGAAAAATGAGTGGAAGAAAAAGAAGTGACATTTGGAACCACTTTGATGACATTTCAGCCAGCAAAGCCAAATGTAAGATTTGCAAAAGAGTTTTATCAAGCCAAGGAGGAAGCACTTCAAATTTGAGAAGGCACTTTAAAGCAGCACATCCAACTGTGCAGTTAGCACAAGTGAGGGTGGAAAGTGACAATGGAGCCACAGCAACAGGTGCAAATATCTCGACCAGCAGCACTTCATCTGGACCTCCAAACACTGCTACTGCAACACTGGCTACAGCTTCTGCAACATCCAGTACATCAGCAGCACCCACCACCACCACCACCCAAGCAGCATTTAGGCCAAGGAGGCCACAACAGACACTGATGGGGTCTTATGTAACAAGGCCAATGGATCCACTCAGGCAGAGCAAACTGGATGAAGCACTAGTAAAGATGATTGCTTGTGACTATCAACCATTCTCCATCTTTGAAGACAAAGGCTTCAGAGAATTTTCAAAGACCCTGGACTCTTCATACACTCTGCCTAGCAAGAAAACACTGTCTCAAGCTCTACTGCCTAAGATGTATGGAAAGCTAAGAGCTGAGTTACTTGAAAAAATCAAGAGTGCTCCTGCTGTGTGTTTCACAACAGACTGCTGGACATCTGTGACGACCACAAGTTACATATCTGTGACCTGCCACTATGTTCAGGATTTCGTCATGACTTCACATCTCCTGGACTGTTTTGTCTTGACAGACAGACACACTTCAGCTCACCTGGCAAGTGAGCTGAAGAGAGTTTCAATTGAATGGGGTGTCAGTAACAAAGTTGTAGCTTGTGTCACAGACAATGCCAGCAACATTGTGGCAGCCCTGAGAGACCACCTGTACTGGGACCACATTCCATGCTTTGCCCATGTGTTGAACCTCATTGTTAGAGCTGCACTTAGGGAGGTTCAGGGCACAATTCAAAAAATAAAAGCTGTGGTTGAATATTTCCACATAAGCACAGTTGCTTCAGACAAGCTGAAGGCCACACAGCAACAGATGGGCCAGGAGCAACTGCGTTTGAAGCAGGATGTGGCTACAAGGTGGAATTCAACATTCTACATGCTGAAAAGGTTAATTGAAGCAAAAGATCCAGTCATCTCCACTCTGGCACTTATCAATGCACCACTATCCACACTGTCCACAGAGGAATGGGGAATTGTCCAAGAAACAGTGGACATTATCAAGCCCTTTGAGGAGGTCACCGTTGAAGTGAGCGCTGAGAGGTATGTAGATTAAGTGACTAATGTTTATATTAAATTAGAATCACTTTTATTGGACAAATGAGTGTACACATAAAATGAATTTGACTCCTATCTAACTTTGCTCTCAATCTACACACACATAATAACCACAAACTACATATTTTCTATTCTAATTATAGATTTTTAACTGTATCCTTTCTGTTAACAAAGAAGCATGACATTGACTTTGTAATACACTGTTATAACTGCTTTTAAGAACACCATTTGAATATTTGAACTCTGTCTGTAGATTTGTGACTGCCTCCAAAGTGATCCTGATGGCAAGGGGTCTTCAGTGGATTGTTGCCCGCCATCAAAGAAATCCATCCACCCATGAACCAGTTCAAAAACTGGTGGACAGTCTGATGGGAGAGATGCAGAAGAGGTTCAGCAAGGTGGAGCAATTTGAGAAGCTTGCTGATGCTACTTGTTTGGACCCAAGGTTCAAAAAGCAAGCCTTTGTGAACAACAAGGCAGCAGATGATGCTGTAAAGAGGATAACAGCTGCTGCTGCACACAATCTTCCCAGTCAGGCGGCGGAGGTGGGTCAAGATCCTGCTGCGGCTGCCAGTGCAGGGGCCATGTTTTGGGAAGACTTTGATGAGAGGGTAGCAAACATCAGGGCTTCCACATCATCGGATTCTGCCACATCAAGCACCTCAACTGCTGCCATGATGGAGATGCGGGCCTACCTGGCAGAGCCACTACCCCGCACATCAGATCCTCTGGCATGGTGGAAGATGTGTTCGCCAGTATTTAAAACTCTGTGTGAAGTGATGAAGACACGACTGTGTGTTGTGGCCACATCTGTGCCCTCTGAGAGAATTTTCTCAAAGACTGGGCAGATCATCACAGACAGACGGAACAGGTTCAGCCCCTCCAAGGTCCGCGAGCTTGTGTTTCTCAATGCCAACTTGCCTTAGAGCAGGTCCTAAACTGCTCAATATACGTGTGTTACTTTTACTTGATTGTGCAATATTGTTGTTGTTGGTTTGGTTTTATTTAACTTCATTGTTACTTAACTTTTACTATTTAACTTTATTCATGCCCCTTAGATGTGTAGTGCTGTGTATATAATGTAAAGTGTGCTTATAAATAAATATATTTTTTAAATTATATCAACATATTGGTTTTGTGTTATACTCTGCCATGAAATAAGAAATAATAACAACAAATGTGATCATAACAATAACAACAATACTACTACTACTACAAATAATAATAATAATAATAATCATCATCATCACAATGTCTCCCCCTTTTCAAGATAACAGAAAAATCCCAAAAGAATCAGAAAATAATGGTCTGTGCAAGTGACAAATTAAGAACAAACTGGAAATTTAGTATGGGAAAAACAGTGGTTGGCTTTTCTTAAAACAACTTTGTTGGAAACTACAAAAAACAGAAACACATAATTATGCCAGAAACTTACAATGAACATTTTTACACAACATATGCAATATCAAAATAAGTTATGTACCTTTTAAACCGGAACTTAGTCCCTTCTCTGAACCTAGTCCCTTCTCCCAGGTGGGCATACAGGTGCCTGGAGTTTAATTTAAAAATGATCATGTTAATTTGTTTTTGAGGAAATAAAACCAACTTAAAAATATCACTCAGCACTGCTTTAGCGTACCTTTTGTCTTTAAACAATCGTTCAGTCCCTCACCAGCATGGATTTCTAATCCACTCCAAACAAAGGCTTGGCTCAGCTGCTCTCTCAGGTGTGTAATGCAGGAGGAAAGGACCAGGTGAGCTTCCCTGCCCTTTTTATAGACTCCACCCCATTTTCCTGATCCTAGGACTAGACTTCCTGTTTCCCTCCCTTCCACACATAGATTGTGGGAGTCTTAGCCTTACTGCCCTAGGATTGATGATCTTCTGGATGGCAAATGGGCCAATAAATTTAGGAGCCAATTTCTTGGACTCCACCCTAAGTGGAATGTCCCGCGTGGAAAGCCACATCATTTGACCCACTTTGTAGGCAGGAGCCTGGGTGCAATGTCGATTAGCTGAGACAGAGTAACGATCTGCAGAGAAACAGTAGGAGTAGGGAGGCCTGTGCTTGGATCCAGGTGCGGCGACAGCGGTGGATGAAGGCTTGTACTGATGGACAGGAAGCCTCCTTCTCTAGTGCAGGGAAAAGGGGAGCTGTCTCCTTGGCCGAGGGAAGCTTGGGTGAGGGCACAAAATGAGCCAGCTTACTGAATCGGTCCACCACAGTCAGGATGACCGTATTGGGGTGGAAAAAAGATGGCGGATCAAGATGGCGGCATAGCCTGAAAGCTCCACACAACCGAACATAAACTTTAGAAAAACCCCACGAATGCACTGATAATTTTCGTACAAACAGAGCACCTCTGGATATGTCAGAGCCATCCGAATCAAAACCCTACGATATTTTCACCAGAGCGCACAAAGCAAGTATTGCTGAGGCAACAACTTCTTCGGCAGTGGCGAAGGTGGTCAACTCAATTGTGGCGATTGAAAGTAAACTCTCAGACGTGGAACAGGACGTGGCTGCAAATGCAACACGCATCGGGGAGGCAGAAACACGTGTGGCATATACTGTACATTGTAGTGTTGGGAAGTTCAACTCTTTTCACTGACTCGGATCTTTAACTCTCGGACAGTAAATTGAACAAATCTTTTTTTGAGTCATTCGTTCATTTCGTTCATTTTTACAGCAGGGGACGCTGTTAAAAAAGGCCGCTGGTTTCAAACATTTAACACTGAAGGCAACACGGTTTGCTTCAGCTGACAAAGATAATAAACAAAATGTCACAAGCAATTCAAACCATATGAAAACCTAGGAAAGCAAATACACACCACAATAAAGTGACTGTGTCCTGTATCCTCCCTGCCACTGTTGATTAACACGAACGTACTGCCAAATGAAGGATCCAGATGAACGAGAACCGAGAACGAACCGTTCATTTGCCTGTCACGTGACAAATGAACGAACCAGATGAACGAGAACGAATCGTTCACTTGCCTGTCACGTGACAAATGAACGATCCAGATGAACGAGAACCGAGAACGAACCGTTCACTCGCCTGTCACGTGACAAATGAACGATCCAGATGAACGAGAACCGAGAACGAACCGTTCACTCGCCTGTCACGTGACAAATGAACGAACCAGATGAACGAGAACAAATCCTTCACCTGCATGTCACGTGACAAATTAACGAACCAAATGAACGAGAACGAACGAGAATGAACGGTTCATCTGCCTGTCACGTGACAAATGAACGAACCAAATGAACGAGAACGAGAGCAAACCGTTCACAGCTGGTAGAGGACAAGTGAATGTAAAACTCAGTTTGACAATAAAGTTAGACAAAAAGTAACAATTAATAAGTTCCTTAAAATGTTTACATGGTGCATTTATTGTGTCCAAAACATCATGATGGGGGAGACAGCATTTTTATGGGGAGATTTAAGTCACTTTTTGATTGCAGTGAACGGGCAAATTGAATGTTTGATATTTTTTCTGATTTGTGTTGTAGTGTTTAGGTTCTAATTTGCCGATGTGTTAGTGACAACCTTCTTTGGTGGGCACAACTCCACAAGGCCCCCCCCCCTCTCCCCAGTTATACAGTCTAGTCCCAGGTTTGTTTGTGTGTTTCTTATTTTACCATTTTATGGTTGGTTTGACTTTTATTACTTTGATATTTATATCTTTGATATTTACTTTTATCAAACGCATTGTTAATAAAATCTATATTTTCGTATGGCAGTTTCTCGTTCCAGTTTATTCTGGGTCTTGTGCGGTTGATATCACTTGGTCACATATGCAAATCTATCCTAGATCCCATGTGTCCAGAGTGAAACCAGTCAAGGAAAGTTCCCTTGTGCCTGCAGCTCCACCTCCCCAACTCATTGTTCGGGGCCCTGCTTACACTGTTCGGCGCCTGCTGCGCTCTTGTCGTCGGGGTCGTGTTCTCCAATTTTTGGTCGACTGGGAGGGATATGGTCCAGAAGAGAGGTCCTGGGTTCTTGCTCATCACATCCTCGACCCCCAGCTTATTGTTGATTTCCACCTAGTAGTTGGATAATACCGTTCTCCTGGTAAACTACCCTGCCTTTTGTCTCCGACCACGATCTGTGTCTTTTCCTTTTCTGGAGTTTGTCTGCTGGTATGGTGTTCTGCTGCTTCTCTGCTGGATCGCATCTACTTGCTGGACTGAGCGAGAGGTTAGACTTCTCAAGAGATTCTGTTTTTGGACTACACCTCTATTGCCTGTTTGCTCTAAATACCATTCAAGAAAAGATTAAAGACTCTTTACTAAAAATGTCCTGTGGTTTGGGTTACTGCTATTGGGTCCTCACACACCCATTACACTAAGACAAAATTCATCACCTCTTGCCCTCAATAGGCACTCATCTGGATTCTGATACAGCAAATGTGTTGCCTCAAAGGCATTTGTGTTGTTCATTGTAATGTGTGCTTTAAGATAAGTCATTCTTACGTGTTGTAGTCAAATAATAAGAGCAAAAGGGTTAGAAAGTTTATTAAGATTTTATTTTGACAGTCGCATCACGACAGTCATCACTTCCTGACGGGTTTTAGATAATTAAAAAACAATAAATAGCGATAGCTGCTAGAATAAATATTTCATTTGTTAGTAAAAAAAAAAAGGACATTTTGTCTGTTATTTACACATTTAAAAACGTTCTGCTGATGATGATTACAGTAATTCATTGAGCCTGTAACTATGTTAATTCATGTTTTATTTACAGTTTTCACCGAATGTCATTGAAGACTGCTGAGTAAATGGTCAACTCCACCACGGCTCATGTTTTCATTGGACTCGGTTTAACTTGGTGTTGAAACAGAGTTGCTACACTCTGAGTGAGAACACTACAGCAAGTCTGGAAACAGCTGTAAAATCTGATATATATTTAGACTGTTTTTCTCCCATTGACCTTCATCAAATATCTTCAATAATTTCTTCATCTAAGCTGTCAACCTGTCTCTTAGACCCCATCCCAACCAGGCTGCTCAAGGATGTTTTACCTCTAGTTAGCCCTTCTGTATTGGATATGATTAATCTGTCTTTATTTTCATGATATGTACCACAGTCCTTTAAAGTAGCTGTAATTAAACCTCTTCTTAAAAATCCCATTCTAGATCCAGAGGCTTTAGCCAATTATAGACCGATGTAAACCTTCCCTTTCTCTCTGAGATACTTGAGAAAGCTGTAGCTAATCAGCTGTGTGACTTTCTCCAGAAAGCATTTTCAGTTTATTTGACAGTTTATTTGAGCATTTTCAGTAGTAGCAACTCAAAATTTCCCCTTCAAGCCAACTTCCAGCCAACTGCCTGCTAAGTTCCAGCAGCTGGAGTGACCCCCCTCCTTCTCCTGGGTGTGTCTATTTTTTACTGTAACTCCACCTATTTGTTTAATTACAGGGTACGGCCAGAAGATGGCGCTTCTCTCACAGAATCTTTTTACAGTTTTTACCTGGAGATGATGTAGGTTACAGTGCATTAGCATTCTCATTGCTCAACCTTTTGTTTGCACTTAATGGGCTTTTTGGTCTCCCAGTGTCACACAGATCACAGAGCGGAAAAATGGCTGGTTTGCCTACCGTGTACTATACAGTAGCCTTGTGGCTTTCGCGTGTTCATGAACCGGAGGATGACTCATTTATTTTCATTTTTGTCCACCCCATAGGTTAAATCCCGCACAAATACATTGAACCATAAATGAAACTCCATGAAGCAAGAACTTTTGGAAGATATTTGTAGTTGTGCCATGAGTTTCATTTATGGTTCAGTTTATTTATGCAGGATGGGATGGATAAAAATGAAAACACAGTAAATGGGGGGAAATATGTCCAAAATTGACAACACATGTAGCCTACCGGCTAGACTGGCGATATGATTATTCAATAGTCGTAAAGGAGGCTGAGTATTTATGGTGTTCATATCTAACATGTCACTGTTCACCAAATCAGCAACATCTAGAGTGTTCTGTCCTTACAGAATTACTAATTCTCTCGCACACTCTCTCTTCGCTCACTCCTGATCTGCATGTAGTGAAAGCCACAGCTGGACACACTGGTCTATAACTGCTGTTCATATAGCCATCAGTATGACTGCTATGACAGACAGAGGAATAAATACTCACAAATCGAGTGTGTTGTGTGAGTGTGTTGCACAGGCTTCAGAAATCATTAAACAGATATGGCCCTTAAAAAGGTTACAAAAAAATCACATGGTCCATCAGACGTTACGGGGCTGCCGATACGAGCAGAGTATTTTTTTTTTTTTTTAATCACTTGGTGGTCTGTGGGGAGCCACATCCATGATTGTGCTCTGTCCCAGCTGATCGGCTCACCCCAGCGTATCTGTTCAGATGTGTCTCTATACAGTTTACGGTGAGAGCAGAACATTAAATCACTGCTCCTTCCCGTGGACAAATGAGTCATTACAGCTGGTTTTCACCCAGGCTGCTTAGGGGCATTTCCAGTCGGGGCCTCACTGACTACGTCATCGCGGGGGATTACATTACCGTCACAGACTTGTGAAGGACTGGTCAAGGACCAGCCACGGACCCGTCATGGAAACACGGGAACTTTTGAGTTGCTACGTCTGTACAGTGCATCATAGCACAGAGACTGCACTCCTCAAAGTTACAAATTACCTCCTAATAGCACCAGGCAAAGGACTCAGCTCTGCACTTGTCCTGTTATATCTTAGTGCCGCATTTAACACGATTGACCATCAAATTCTTTTACAGAGACTGCAACATCAAATTGGCATCAAAGGAACCGCCCTAAGCTGGTTTAAGTCGTATTTCTTAAATCAGTCTCAGTTTGTTCATGTCATGTCAATCTTCCATCCATACCAAAGTTTGTCACACAAGGTTCTGTAATCGGGCCGCTTCTCTTCAGTTTATATATTCTTCCTCTAGGGAACATTATTAGGAATCACTCCATTAATTTTCATTGTTATGCCAACGTCAGTTAACTAAACTCCAAGCATGCCTTAAGGATATAAAAAATTGGATGACCTAAAATTTTCTGATGTTAAATTCAGGCAAAAGTAAAGTTCTTGTAATTGGACCCAAACACATCAGAAACTCTCTTTCTAGAGACTTAGTTACTTCAGACAGGATCACTCTGGCCTCCTCCAACTGCACCGTAAAGAATCTTGGAGTTGTTTTTGATCAGGATTTGTCCTTTAATGTCCACATAAAACAAATTTCAAGGACTGCATTCCTCCACTTTCGTAACATTGCCAAAATCAGATGCATTGTATCTCAAACGGATGCAGAAAAACTAGGCCATGCATTTGTTACTTCTAGGCTGAACTAATGTAACTATCATACTGACCAGCCTGTCTGTGGGGGGCATTACTTTGTGCTGCGTACAGACCACCAGGCACCTATTGGTTGTGCTGTACTTTTTTTGCAATTGCAAGATGGTCAGCTTGACTGCTCTGCTTAACATATGATGTTACCTACTATCCTGAGAAACCAAATGTGACAGCCAACTTCCTGTCTAGGCTTCCACTACCTACTTCAGGAGGAGGAACCGGACATCGTGGCTACAGTCTTTATGGAATCTATGTGTGTGAGACCTGTCCTGAACTGACACAGCTGTGACAACAGGTTGGTTGTTCCCACTTCACTACGGTCCAGAGTGGTAGACTTTGCACATAAGGGACACCAAGGAATAGTAATAAGCAGCAGTAAGCAGACTGTGTGTTATACTTGTGGCCACAAATTGACAAATATGTACAGACTATGAGAGCAACATGTCTGTCATGTCAGTACAATGAAAAGACGGCAAAGACTGCACCTTCACTACCATGTGGAACTACTGGATTGACCACAGGAGAACGTGGCCATTGACATAACGGACCCCTTTTAGTGTGCCACATGGGACTACCTTAACACCAATGCTATAACACACTATTACAGTAAGTGGCATTTGTCTCTACAGTTACTACGTAGGTGATTATTCGCTTTTGTATTTCAGTGTTCAGTCATGAAGGAAACCTTCGTGAATACTTTCATAGTCTTCTTAGGACTGAATTCAAGAAAATGTTTAGACTACTTGATGCAACATGAATACTGGAGGTGAATGTGTAATCTTAAAACATTTTTTATGTTTTTAGGTTTATGTCTGCAACTACCTGTCGTGTCCCTTGTGTTTTAAACTGTACTTATGTCTATTCCTGTATGTACAAAGGAGTGCAAAGTGAACTGGAGTCAAATTCCTTGTGTGTGTACACACACCTAGCCAATAAATTGATTCTGATTCTGATCTTATGGTTCAATTCACAGAAGTAATAGTTATTCTTTGTTCAGTGATAACACTACTCTATTTAGACTTTGGACTAGATAGATATTATGTGATATAAGAGCCAACAATTATTCAGCTATTCATTTTTCTGATACAAAAGGTTTCTTTGTGATACTCATTGTGATACTTATTACTATATAGGATGTTATTTCACACAGAATGCATTATTTTACTGGTTTCCAGATTTCAGAAATGTGTTGTGTTATTGCACTGAAAATCAGACAGAGGGACTCAAGGATAGTAATGTGTTGTACAAGTTGTTGTAGTGAAACGAGGAATGAAGCAAGATAAGATGAAGCACAGTACAAGTCTCTCCAGCGAGATATTTTATTTTAACCAAGTTTAGGACACAACATCATCTTAGAGCTCTCTATCCACTCTCACAAATTAGAAGCTGTCCAGAGTTACCGGCAAGCCTGAAATGAGTTCATTCAGCCACATCTCAGGCATTGCAGCAAAATTTTCCATCCATTTGAGTGGGGGTAATGTGTTTTTCCTGTGGCAGTGCAGGCTCCAGGGGTGTCCACCAAAAGACACAGTGACCAGCTCTGCAACCCTGTCTCCTCCTCCTTTTTTCAACAACAGCAGACAAATAGAACCATGGAACACAAAAGAATTTGAAATAACCCATAGACAGTCATTATACAGTCAATGTTCACACACAGTTTGTGATCAGTGCTTATTTAAACAACATTTCTATAACAACAACTAAACTCTTTGAAATTTGGAATGACTGTTGGGCTATTTTCCCAGGGTTGGAAACCTAACTGATGAAATCTCTGAGGATTATGATGATGGCAGCTTAACAAATCAAATCAAATCAAATTTTATTTGTATAGCCCAAAGTCACAAAATACATTTGGCTCAGAGGGCTTTACAATCTGCACAGGGAACACCCTCTGTCCTTAGACCCTTGGTTCGAATGAGGAAAAACTTGTCCACAAAAAACCCTTTAACAGGGAAAAAAGGTGGAAGAAACCTCAGGAGGAGCCACAGAGGAGGGATCCCTTTCCCAGGACGGACAGGCGTGCAATAGATGTCACGTGTACTGAACAAATCAACACAAACATATTGTGCAATTACAGTGAATGATAAAATGATGTGCAGTGGAACCTATGATAGAGATAGAGAGACACAGATACACAGCAGCAGTAAATTGTAACTATAAACTATAACTATAAACTGTAATGGAGATCATAATGACAGTAATAATATATGTAGTGGACGTCGTGCAGGACCACAGCAGCAGCCATGATCCATGAGAACCTGCTGGACAAGAGAGCACAGAAACTCCAGGGAAGAAGTTTGGTTAGTAACATGCATTAATATGTAAAACTGGCATCTAGATGTGTTTAAGGCAGGATTCTTATTATAGCTGTGAAGCAGTTCGGTAAACTACAACACCTGCAAATTGCCAGATGATAACCATCATCAGGATCTCCACCTAGCACACTGTGCAGTGTAAAACACATAATTTCCTTAAAAAGTTATTTCTGCGGTTACGTTCAACACAAATAGACACACCCTGAGGCAAATCACCACAGCATCTGATCCTAGTGTTAAATGTTCTTCATTCCCTCCAAACTCTACCATAAGCAATGTCCTCCAGCATTGCCAAAGTAGTCATAGTCATCAGTTTTGTGTGTAGGCATGGTCTCACAGTTAGCGAAAGGACTGAGGACAAAAGGGAAGACATTATCATAAGGACTACTACTTAAGCATGTTAAGCCACTAATGCCACAAAGTTAGCATATGCAGTGTTCTAAGCAGACCAGATGACATGCAGTAAAAGTGATGGTCATTACAACCATTAGAGACATGAGCCTGACCTCTAGGTAAGAGACTGAGGCTTGACATGTGAGCCATCTTAGAACCATATTCTAGAGGAGGTGAAATTTCACTGTCCTTTATAAAACAATGTTTGTGTAGTTTAGATCCTTCAGAACCCACCAACCCCTGAATGATCAATGGTGGTCCTGTGTATTGCATTACACCTCCTGGCAGTTCATCATCAGGCTTGTGGGTGCCAGTACCTGGTGAACTGGGTGGAGTATGGACCTGTAAAACAATCACAGTGTCACACGGTGAGGTCAAGCTGGGTTTTTGTCATGTCTTGTCATTACTTCGGACCTATTTCGGACCACATCGGACATCTCAAAATCGGATAAGAACACCTAGATAATTCGTTCATAGTCGACTTTTTAACAGCATGTATACTCATCAATCGGATCTAAATCAGATGTTGCATTCTGCGAGATTTTCCGCTGGGGCTTTCACCCAGAAGTGAAGAGATGTCGTATTAAATAATGGTGTTGTTGCCAGAAAAGGTCAAACGACAGAAGGAAAATAATGCACAAAATGTACGCAGCTGTAGCATCGTCCATCTCCTCGTCGCCATCTTTGTTTGAATGCTGTTAGATAGTTTGTTGTTGCTGATAAGTAGAGGTCAACCGTGAGTGGCTCTTTGTTGAGAGGGCTACAGGGCCACCGGAGTCAGCCATGCTCCGGACGTTTATCAGATTCTCTGAACAGCATGTATACTCAGACAACTGATCCGGTCTTATGCATGTCATTATCTGCTATGATCAGAAATTGGAATTTCTTGCAGCATGTAAACATACTGTTTGTTACTTACTTCTCCTCTCATTTTGGTCCGCTTCACTTCCTGTGAAAAGCCAAAAGTTACACAGTGCAAGAGCAAGCAATGGAGTGGAGTGGGAATGAGAGCTGATTTATTTTTCTGTTTGATTGTATGATGTATCCATTTTTGGATGGTGATATGTAGAAAGTCTTTCTATTTTGGCTCAGTCTTGTGTTTTCCTTTTCCTCCTGGTTGACAACTGAAGTTTAACTCTGCGCCTTGGGCCATTCCAATAATATCTATCTAGTAATCTTTACCTTGCCCCCTTCTACACCACACATGATTTGATTTATATGGACACAAGCAGTTCTACAAACTGTGGGAGATATGGAGCGGTGTTGTTGTTAGATTATCGTGTTCTCTGCCCCTCTCTGGGGAGCCATGCTGTCACCTCACCTCAGCAGACGGTCTGTGGGGTGGGCTTTTGTGTAGTGATGGGGGAAGGGGTGAGTAGATTGCTGATGTGGGAAGCATTGTGCTGATCAGAGCACTCCAGACTCAAAAGCACTTAAAGTAGCTTAGACATGCCAATTATAGTAGTACTGCCATCTATCTATCTATCTATCTATCTATCTATCTATCTATCTATCTATCTATCTATCTATCTATCTATCTACTCAGAGCTAGGCTTGATATTCCCCCCTGCTTCTAGCCATTGTGTTCTGTGCTCTGTACAAACGCACACAAGGCTAATATTCATTTATCATCTAATTCTACTAAGCATATTTAATAATTCTTTTAAGGTACTGAAGGTGAACACATGTGGATACTATCTTCTGCACTACATTGTGTATTGTGTTGTAACTGTAAGCAACAATCTCTCTGGCTCCTTACCTCCTCCATGTAAATATTGCTTATTATGTAGAGGTTTTATGTGATGAAATGCATGATCTCAGAACACTGTTTCAAATGCACATAGAATGTAGGCCTAATATAATCTAGTATGTAACAAATAGTGTTATGTAGTACTGTTGGATTTTAGGCAATCCTGTTAGCGTTTACAACAGTTGTATGAATTCAGTCTAAAGTCACATTTTATGAGTTAATTCAAATGACTTCAGCCTACATGCTAGCCTCTTTCACTGATAATTGTGAAAATGGATACGTTGATTTATATGGCACAGGGGCCCTTGGTTACTGATGATAAAGTTCTGTCATAAACAACAGCTCTGAGAGCTGTGATTGGAGGAGACTGCTTCCAACACTGCTCCCAATGGCTCCTTCGACAAATACACTTGCCTCGTTTCATACAAAGCTCCACCCTCGTATACAAAGGAGGGGAGTCAAAGGGCGTGCACATGGGTAAGGAAGCCCTGTTTTTTGTCTTACAGGCTGGAAATATGTTAAGGTTAAGGTTAAGGTGGCTTAAAAAAGTGTTTATTGAGACGTTATCAAAATGTAACAAACAAATAACAAATGTCACAATTAATGTGTTTATTAATCGTAGTTGTATTTGATCGTAAAAAAATCTGCTGCTTTCCCTCGTTCTTTTAAACATTCACGGTCTTCCTCCATCTACTGTGGCGACAACATCAGTGCCAAATGTGCGTATTACTTCTCTTCTAGCTGTCTGTCAGACAACATTTGGGGCAAAGAAAACCATAAAACAATTTGCTACTGGTACCTAAACACATTGTTAACAGCCGCTTGGCAACCCTCATGATTACTACTGTGTTAGTCTGGTGCTTGTGAGGAATAGTAATCGGTGAGCATCTGCTTTCTCACAGGATCCTTTTTTCAGTTGGAGTATCTGAACGGAGCGCGGTGAGTGATTTTTTTCATACATACATGTGTGCGTTGATAAAATCTATTGAGATGTTTTCACATTCACCGCCATTTGCAGACAGGTAGGCCTACCTACCGCCCCCTTTATTGTTCCCACTTTCAAACGCATGGGTATTATTGTGAAACAAACGCCACAGGAAACAAGGGATTGTTCGAATATGCTGTTTAAATTTGTCTTCTATGCTAGAATGTAATGCAGATTTTTTTTTTTAAAGCGATGCTGTAATTATATGAAGGAAGGATCGATTTTTTACGGATCTGACGTACGATAAATTGTATCTTGTAAATTATTTCGCTATAAATCACGCGTTCATAACGCCTATAGCGGCTGTAATTATTCTTCATTTTGTCTAACATTAATACATCGGGAGCAGTCGTTTGTGATGTTTTTTCGGCAAACCGTAGAATTATCATGGACAGCGATGATTGTGTACAATTAGATGGGGTAGTTCTAGGCTCACTGGAGCTCAGTGTGGCTTATCGGGGCCATGGTGAAGGATAAATCAAGGTAAACACAGTTTAACTACCTCGTTGAAATGATACTGGGAGTGTACTCATCTGTTTTAACATCAAACCACAGTTCCCCCACGTTTTCCTACTTCAGTGAGCACACTGCTTAACCCCGGACCTTTGAACCTTGTAGTGTATATATTTATAGGAGTGTATATTTTTCACAAAATTGAGATAGAAATATTTTGTGTCATTGTTTTGAATGGCTTGTCAATGTTAATCAATAATCCCATCTACTACTCATGCTAAAATCGTTATAATCATATGGTACTCCACAGTGTCCCATGGAGCTATGCACAATATATTGCATGATTCAGTACTACCACCATGTGGCCAGCTATTAAGCATTTTATGTTTTGGCCTATAACCTTTACACTTCTGCCTATGGTCAATTCTGGAGTCTGTCAATATGTATTTTTCAAAATATGTAAAATCAGTTAATGTATCTATATATCTCCACAAGTCTATTAATTCCTTGTAGAGAAATGAGTATGGTAACAGCATAGATGATTTTGGGGATTTTTTCTTCACAAATATTTCCTGCCTCTGATTTCATCTGGGTCAGGCTGGCTCCTCCTCCTCTGAGATGGGGGTAGCTTCATC
>CM024811.1:1388467-1598467 GCA_014281875.1 Nibea albiflora
GCGTATGTCATTTAGGAAATTTTCTATTCTGCCAATTCCCATAAGGACTTCCTACGTATTTTCCTTCCGGCTATATTTCCTGTAAAACCTGTGCATGGTTTACAGTGTTCCTGCCATGGCGCAATAGTGAAAGTCTGATGTTCTTCTGGAGTCATTATCTGATAAACCTCATGACACAGGTGTAGGACGAGGGTGGACGTGCTGCCAAAGACATGCCTGCGTATGTGGTTTGGCCACCTGCCAGCCGCCTGTCAGGCAGGAATCCAACTTACATTTCCCTTTCATTTTGTTTGTTTTGTTTTTTTTATCAAAAGAAGAGATCATAAAGTGTGCTGCTAGCATGAATTTCGTGAAACTAAATGTCAAGCCAAAAACAATAATAATACTAAGAAGTGAGAAGGAGAAAGAAAAGAAAAAAAGAGAAGGAGAAGGAAAGAGGGAGAGTGAGAGAAGCTCCGCCTCCGTGTCTCTCAAATAGTGACATGCAGAGGCATAAACACACACACACACACGAGTGCAGCACTCAGCACACACACAGAGCAGAGCTGTAGGACGAATATACTGCGACTGATAACTGAAGAGGATAAAGGATATTTAACTGTACATGGCAGAGGTGATTATTCTGATTTTCTTCTTTAGATTCTTGATTTATTAAAAATTCAATAGATTGTTTTACTGATTATATTTGGGTCTAACATACTGCTGTGGCCAACGGATGGTTATAATTATAACCATGTTTTTAAAATTATATTAGTTCATTTTAATTTTTTTGATACATTGAATATAAAGAATTTCATCTACATCCAGTCCTCATGATGTTCTTCAGGTTTCTGTGTACATCTTTTAATCCCATCACCACTCTCTTCTACTCCTTCAGATTTACAACGGTGGGCAGCTTCAAAACTTCATTGATGGCTATGATGTCCACAGGAGCAACTGGATGCGTTACGTCAACCCGGCCCGCTCCCCGGTTGAACAGAACCTGGTGGCATGCCAGAACAGCCGGGACATCTACTTCTACACCCTCCGACCGGTGGAACCCAATCAGGAGCTGCTGGTGTGGTACAGCCAGGAGTTTGCCCAGAGGCTCTGCAGCCAGCAGGCTGACATCAAACAGAGTGAGTGCAGCAGGATCTTTTCTAGTTTTGTAAAAATAGACTCACAAATGTCTCGAGGCACAGGAAGGAACAGAACTCACATCTGCACACTTCAGTGCTCGTTCTTGACATGATGGAAGTTGTTGGAACAGATTTGCTGTTCTCCAACAAAGACATCACGTTTCTGGTGAACTTGATGAACCTGTGATTTTGTATTAATCATCATGAGGGATGTTTTAGTGAGAGGGAATGAAAGACAGCTCACTGTCACAAGTTTTGATGGTGAGATAGAACAGAGATTCAATCAGAGAAAATCTGACAGATTTAGATCTGTTGTGACTAAACACACAGCACAAAGTCTGCATCAGGACAGGATCACTATTATCAGTCAAATTCTTTCACTTCAAAGTGAATAAGTCCTTCACAGGAAGGAATTACAGTGGAAGACCTGATGTTATCTTTTACTGACAATAAAGATAGTTGGTTTGATGGTATATTTCTCCCTGTCTGGCTTAACATAGAGAGACACAGTTTCATGTAACACCATGGAGAATGCACATAGACAAAACCGTAGTTAGTAGTTGAAGAGCTCCGGTAAATGATGTGGGATTTTAAGGAGAGTTGAGAAATCTAAGGGGAATAATGGCTGGTCAAAGTACCTTGATGAGTCATTTGTTTTCAGCTGTTAGTAGAATGGCAAGTCATACCTTCATCATCCTGAATGTTTCTCTGTTGCCGCAAAGTCTGATGACTCATGTCAACTGGATACACCAGATGCGTTGCCATTTATTATGGATGACTAACACTAAGGCAGTATCATTATATTGTTTTATCAGCATAAGGATTTTGAAAGCGTTCACCTTCCTCATTGTAAAACTCCGGGCTCGTTTATTGTTTGTTTTCTGGGACTTTCTGATACTTCGTGAAGGTGATGTGGTTTCGCAGCTCGGTTAATGGTTGTCGAAGCTTCAGTTCAAGTTTTTCCAAACTCATTTTTGTAATATGCTGAAGGAGAAAGGGAACCAGTGGCTGCTTTTCGACCGCATTTTAAAGTAAAGGCTAAACCATGAAACACTGGTACAGACCTTTAAATGACCTTAAATGCAAATGTGATGAACAGACTAGAATGACATAAAACAGTAATCGATATACAGTAATGCTGACAAATTCAACTAGCCAGGCTGTAGAGAGAGAAGGGAAAAAGGAAGAGATGGTTCACATTTTCTTGTGGTCAGAACGGTAAGGCAGCTATACCCAGAAAAGGTTGCATAAATGAAACTTAGAATTTTGCTGTACAATGGCTCATACCCTGACACGTAGACTCCCACACACATTACCACCAACACATTCTCCCACACCAAACTCACTACCGTGATTGACAAAGAAAACGTCAAGTCAAAACTGAAACTACTATCATTTACCATAAGAGGGAGTGCCTTCTGTGTGTGACTGTGTGGGAGGCATCTGAACTGATATTTAGGAATTAATACAATATTCTCTGTCTAAAAAAAAAAAATCTTCTGTTTTGCAGTGTACTCACCAAGTTCTGATGAAGACCAGGAGCTGGAGTGCACCAAGGAGCACCTACCTAAGCAAACATGGCTTAAAGAAAGTACAAAGGAAGAGTTAAAAGAAGAGATGGATGAAGATGGAGAGAAGATAGACGTGGAGATGTTGGAGAGAGACACTCCGCCTGACACACCTGATGATCAGATCATGGACTTCAGCAAAAAGGTTGAGACAGAGGAAGAGACGAGCGACAGAGATCCAGAAGACCGAGGGATTATTCCTTCCCCTCAGTCCGAACACAAAGAGCCAAGCCTGGGCTTGAATCACCCATACTTACCAGACCACCATGCTGCGCTACCATCTCCACACCGAAATCTCCCTCTTCACCTCCATGGCCTCTATGGCCACAGAGAGGGTCTCATTTCATCTTACCCCTTTTACCATCAGTCCAGACCCTTCCAGCCCACGTATCAGCTCCTTCCTCCCTATGGCCCACAATATCCTCGCCTCCTCCTCCCCTCGTACTCCCCTCCCTTTCCAGGGGTGCTGCCCTCAAGGTCCCTCAGATACAGCAGCTATCTGGGCACAGATGGGCTCCCCTATCCACCCATCAGCCAGCCTAATCTACTTCCAGTGTCCCTCCCTTTCCCCTCGTCTCCACAGGGGGGTCTGAAAGAACTAACCCCAAATGTGTCGCCACCACGAGGCGCCCCAGCCACCCCGGAGCTCTCTCCTCTCCCCAAACCCGGCAGTCGTCAACAGTCTCCTGAGCAGTCTCCCTCTGGCTGTGAGGAAGCCATGAATCTTAGCCTGGCTATGACCAAAGGCAGCACAGCGCCACGTAACGGCCCTGGCCACAAGTCCCTGCCCTACCCACTGAAGAAGCAGAATGGAAAGATCAAGTATGAATGTAATATCTGCTCGAAGACATTTGGACAGCTGTCGAACCTCAAGGTAACAGCTTCAATCTTTCTTTATTTTGTAATTCTAACTTGATTTAATGTATCCTAAAATTTGGATGCCACCATGTAACCATTGAACTCATGATGTTTTTGTATCATCTGTGTAAATGTAGGTCCATCTCCGTGTGCACAGTGGTGAGAGACCGTTCCAGTGTAACCTCTGTAAGAAGAGTTTCACTCAGCTGGCTCACCTCCAGAAACATCACCTGGTTCATACTGGGGAGAAGCCACACGAGTGTCAGGTATGTTGAGATTATAACCTGTTTTCCTGTTTCTTTACAAATTTCTTACAAGCTCATTACTGATCTCACAATGACTGTGATGATGATCTAGAACGTGACAGACATTCACATACCTATCTGGTAACGCAGCATCTATTTGATTTTTACTGAGCCACTACCCACCTTGTTATGCTTTATGCTTTTGTTTGCTAGAGTGACTTTATGGGTGTGAGTGTCAAGAGGATAGAACAGGTCTTACGAAGAAAGAAAAGTAGTCCCTGCCGTTATATAAAAGTCTCTCAGAGAACTGGAATGACATGGTCCACCCAGATACAACACTAGTAATGACATCAGAGTGACATCATACTGTACAGCTACGATTTTCCAGAATAAACATAAACACAATCACTATGGTGTTCTTTCGGTGTTCATCAGTCATGTGAACGCTCCTCACAGAGGCCTTAACTTTTCAATTCAAACATTCCAGGTGTGTCACAAACGCTTCAGCAGCACCAGCAACTTGAAAACACACCTGCGCCTCCACTCTGGGGAAAAACCTTACCAGTGCAAGCTGTGCAGCACCAAGTTCACCCAGTACATCCACCTGAAATTGCACCGTCGCCTCCACAGCAGCCGCGACCGCCCATACCACTGCCAGCTCTGTGCACAGTTCTTCTTCCACCGCTTCTCTCTCCGCATACACCAGCGCAGCTGCTGTCTGGCTAACTCCAATGCCCCTGTCAACATACACATGAAAGAGATGGTGGAGCGGTTTGATGCCAGCCAAGAGGCCGACACACTCACAGAGGCGGCATCTGCACCGCAGGTGGAAGAAGCTGTGGAGCGCTGGTTGGCTCGTACCTTGGAAGGCGAGGGGAAGGAGGACCAGAGGGAGGCCACCTTACTGCTGAAAGCTTTGACAGCAGCTATTAACGCACCATCAGTGCCCATGGCCCAATCAGCTGTACCTACATCACACCACAGCCCTTCACTACCCTATCAAGAGAGGGCCAGCGTTGTTCATCTCCACAAACGGCCAATGGTGAAGACAGAAGGACAGTGAGAGGAGGGGGAAATATAAAATGGACATACAGCATACCACCAACCAAGAAAACACTTCACCAAATAAAACTCCCTATATTGTCCATGAAGGCCATAACAGGGAATTGAAACTTCCATAATCCAATGAGCGCAGCACCAAAAGAAGAGCATTCCAAAGACTGAGTTTATTCAGTGATTGTACTTCCTCCCAAACGTCAGTTTAAAAATGAAATCTTGGAGGCTGTTGTTAAGCTGTGAATATTTAAAACTCTTTTCACTCAGGTAGAGAAGTGTTTGCTTTTTTTGTGCTTTAACTTATTACTATTTTTTTTTATTTGAGTCGTCTATATTTATTTGGTTGTATCATAGCTTGTGTTTTCTGCTAGTGTTTTTGTCATATGTGTCAACGTTTCCAAAGAGATTTGATCTTTGAAGAAAGCCTCAAATGGACAATACGTGGACGAGTCTTCACCGGTTCTATTGTTTTACTGTGTGTGCCAGTGTGTTTGAGCTTTTTGGGTGCGTGTGTACGACAAGTGGAACGTTTTCTTTCTTTTGAACGCCAGGGGACAGTGATAGCACAAACCACCTTCCTGCTCCCCAACTGTTGGCAACTATTTTATTTATTTATGATAAAAAGGGAAAATCAGGTATTTTGAAACTGTGTGTTAATAAGTAATTGCCAAAATGAATTAATAATCAAAACACATGAATGTGTAGCACCATTTTTGGATCATTGTTCAACTCATCCTGACATTAGAAGGGAGGAAAGAGGTTCAACCTAAGCATTATTCACACATTTTTCTTGATTATTCAGCATATTTTCACATATCAAAGACACACTATGTTGAACATAACCAAATGCCACCAAAAGAAATAAAATACTACAGATTAATTCATTCAAGATTTTCTTTCTTTCAGTGTTGGAGTCATAAAGTGGATCATTGTGTAGCTTTTTACTGGATACAGATTTCACTTACATACAAAACTTTACTGTCAATGTAACCTCAAGCTTTATCCAAATCTTCATTTAGACGTTGGTACCTCATATTCAGCATTGAAGGGTAAAAACAAGCAACACATTGTTAGTATTTTGGGAATAAAAACTAGATCTGTGTGCTTTCACTTACCCAGAACCAGATGGTGGGAATTTTGACTCCTGAGCCAATAATGTACATCTTTAATTGTTTTGTAGGGTTGTTGTTTTTTCTTTTGTACAATATGTTTGTCTATGTAGTTTATTTTTGGAGACAGGTTATGAAGAATTTATATGTGAGAGACTATTTTGATGATACTTTTATATTTACATGAAGTAGCATATTAAAGATATTGTTTCTATATGTCCAGTGTTATGTCTGTGATTTCATGCTGCTATAAAATGTGCATAATGGAACAAAAACAGCAACCATGAAGGCAGAAAAGAAATCATTTATGAAATCCCATTATTTAATTTCCCATTTCCCATTAAATGAAGCTGTTCATTATTTCTGGCAGTGCGTGGATCATCTGATGGGCATTAGTTCATCCAAAAAAAACAAAAAACAAAACTGCTGCTGCTAGTAATGCTTTTCTGACAACCTTGAAATCAAAGGAGAACACATCCATGACACACAAGTCTTTTCTGATCTGAAGAAAGATTAAATGTTTGATGTGACAGTGTGATCTTGTTATGGTGAAGGGCCAGATTTGGTTTAGATTAAGCATTGTGCTTTGTGTTGAAATGAATGCGTCATTCACAAGAACTTTGTCATCATAGTTACAATGAACACTAAGAACGCTAGGTTCCTAGATCCTTAACAACCACAAGTAACAAGTGGTAGGAAACACAATTGAGCAGCAGTCTCTATGGAAAGTTTGATAACTCTTCCATCCTACTCTGCTCTATGATAATGACACGAGGCCTGCTACAGTGCACTGTCACTGGATTATAAACTTTGGAGTTACCAGGTGAATCAACTGATGCTCTCCTTGCTGCTAGGAGAAATCTGGTGGCTATATATCTGGTTACTTCCTGCTCTTTTAGTTCCTTCATACTGTATTTGGTGACGGCACATTTTGCCTTTGTAAAGATAATTTTTTAGACCTTCAGTCAGTCTGTGTAATGGATTATTATGTGAATATATTAGCTCTGACCTTGTTACTGCTAACAAACACAAATTCAGCACAGCAGGGAGTGGCAAGGGACAACAGTTCATCACAATCACACAACGGCCCTCTGACTTTTCCTCTGACGCCACAGTGGGAACCTGATATGTCATACTGCTGTGACACAGGTTGCTAGTCATATAAACATAGAGACTCTCAAATGGTTACCATTTCACCACTTCCCCATTGATCAGTAACTGGAAAGACAGAGCATAGTGCAGGTCCAGAGGGCAACACGCAATATTTCATGGTAACACAATATATTTTATAACCCATTACCGTTAGTCAACAGCTAATGTTAGCATTCAACCACTTCCTAGCTTGTGTTACTGTGTTAAACAATAGAAGGTACTCTTTCTTTTGGTCTGATTAACCCTCTGGTCCTGTGGAAAGGATAAGCCTATTTATGGGAAAGGAAGGTTTTGACTATCTTGCCCAACCAAAATGCTTATGTCTTATTTGTGCAACTGTTTCCCAGCAGTACTTTTAAAATTGGATGGATGAACAAAGAAAGCATCGTTCCCAAGCCTGTAGGCACTGAAGAGTTTATTTTATAACCCCAGGCATTAAGGCCAGCTATTATTAGTCTTCAGTTTTATAACTGATTTCACAACCTCTACCGTCACCAGTGTGTCACATGAAAATACCTAGAAATGCACACACAGACGTTCTAATAAAACCCTGTTTCTATGAACACAGTAACTTAGTTATTGGGGGTGTATAGAGTATTATATTATACAATAGAGGAACTAAATGCACAATAACCCCTTGCAACACCATGCTTACTACCCCTCGCTTAAAGGAAATAAAGTGTAGGAGGTCCCAAGTTACAGCCCCCTGATTAGTTCACTTTTCAGGCTCTTTCCTAGAAGGTACAGGAAATGAAACCACAGATGAAACTCAGAAAAAGCACTGTTACATCATGATTTTATTATAAAATCACTCCTGTTTTGGAGTCTGCCAGTAATCTCATTATGAAAAATTGCAGTATCAGTGTTTTGGTTCTTTAACATTTACATTCATTTCAGACTTGAGTAGTACGAGAAATGATGTCAGAAATCTATCTGAGGTCACAGTAACTCCATACTACCTTGAGAGCATGTTTTTCTCAGACATGGCATTTAAAAAAAGATCTTAAAAAGTTGAATGATGATCTGCTGAATGAACTGAAAAAATCTCTTCCTTTGCTTTTCTCAAGACAATAACAGTGATATATTTACGGGCACACCTGAATGAACATGAAACCCCAAAATACGACTCTAATTTGTTTCTTGTCATTTCATGGCAGTGAGACACACTTTCAATCAGCAAACTCTATAGCAAAGTTACTGTAAGCATGATTTGCTTTTTACAGTAATTCTGTCTCTGTCTCTTAACCACTTTCTTTTTCTTTTTGCTGCGCAATGACTCCTCAGTCTGTAGTATTTCCTCCTGTGATCTCTGCTGTGGGGGAGAACCCCACACCTACACACCACTGACCAGAATAAAAACACCTTAGACATTTAATGTTCACAGTTAAACTGCAGCCGTGACAGGAAATCCTTTTTCATATGGCAGGCTGCCAGCAGCTACGCTGTCAAATACACGTTTATGTCATTGTGCAATTAAGCACTCGAAGCAGGATCCTGGTTAGAGTTTGAAAGAATGAAAATACCTATGTACTGTTCTGATAAAGAGAAGAGAAGAGAAGAGAGGAGAAGAGAAGAGAAGAGAAGAGAAGAGAAGAGAAGAGAAGAGAAGAGAAGAGAAGAGAAGAGAAGAGAAGAGAAGAGAAGAGAAGAGAATAAAACTAATTTAATGTAGTGCAGACAGACATAATACTCATATAGGGTCAGCCAGTTGTAAATCTATTACTAAGTTTGTGTGTAAAATCATTTCTACATTCTACAAAATAACTTTTCTGGATTTTCCAAGCCAGGTTGTACTGTTAAAACTTAAAGGACCAATGTGTAAGATTTAATGGCATCTACATGTGTAGTTGCAGACTGAAACCTGCTCCTTGAGGAAGCATGAGGAAGAAAGTATAGCAGCCATGAAATGTGCTTAAAGTGTTTGTCAGGGTTTGTCTGCTCTACTGTAGAACCATTTTATGTTTAACATGGCAGCCTGTAGCTACAATGGGCTCAATCTAAGGTAACAAAAACATAACCATTCTTATTTTCAGCCGATTATACACTAATGAAAACATAGTTACATAAAGTGTGTTTTAATGAAGAAAACACACTATATCACATATTATATTATATATTATATTATATTATATTTTATGACATATTCTGTAAATGAAGCTGATGAAAGCTTTACACGCTTGACCTTTAACAGAAGTCTTAGTAACAAACATCACAAGCTCCAAAATGCATAATTTTAGGAAGCTAAATTAAACACATCTGTCTGTCTTGTGTCTGTCTTGGCGTGACTAATTCAGTACACATGGAGAAATCTGTGTTTGTCATGTCATGCCAAATGTAATTTTAAGGTATATTAAATGTCCTCAGTTTACATTTTTATACAATTTTAATTAAGTGAGGTCAGATGCGCTGATGATTATCTGTACAAGCTAACTTTAGCTTTGTCAGTTGGTCCAAGTAGCTAACAGTTACACCTGGCAGTTAATAATGAAAGAAGAATTACTTTTTGATCAATCAATAAACACTTCATACATGTTATAACCAGGCTACGTTTGAAGGAACAAACAGCTGGTGAACATCATGCCTTCTCTCTCAGGGTCCGCCTGACCATCACCAGATTTTAAATTTAGTTTTTTTGACCAAACTAAAAAAATTAACAAAACTTTTAATCCTTGTCAAAATACATTGGCCTCAGTATATACTGTACATACAAATAAGCAGAAAGGCTAATATGTGATTTAGAAAAGATGAAAATTGGACAAAACCTCATGAATTCATAAACACTGTCAGTTATTTAACAACCTTTCTGTTGGAGGGACTGCTGACTGCTTGCTTGAGAGGACAGAGCTTAAGTGAAGCAGACATCCTGTTTATACTTTCTCTCTCTGACATCTCGTGACACTTGTCTTTTTCTTCGAAAAGAGACATCTACGGTTCCCTTCTGTGGCTAGCCAGCTGAACAGCAGACTCGGTTCACACAGCTCATAAGAATTACAACAGGTCATGCTTTAACTTGCCACATAAAGTGGTTGACTTGCAAAAATTAACGAAACACATGAAAAAATGAAGAAAATGGTGGTGCATGATGGTGTTTGAAGCATGCCTCAGTATTGTATGAATGAAAATATGTGTTACACCTGTTATCAAAATGTAAGCTTTGGCATGAACTGTGCACTCACACCGCTGCCCATCTGTGTGATCGTTACACGGAAGCTTTCTTCAGTGCACATTACAAGGTAACAATGAAAATTTCCAGGGAAGTGACTATCTTGCTTCAGATGAATCACGCATTCGACTGGCATGTAACAAGTTTCTGCTCTAGCGGCTTCTTTAGAAACTGACTTCCGCAAGGCAATGAATGCAAAGTTTCCAAGTTCTCAGGGCAAAATGGACCCAGGAGGCACTGAAGACTCTTTGATTCATAGTAACTGGAGTCATGTCATTTGGTGTAATACAACAGCACACAGTATAATAAAGTGCCTTTTGACTCTCAATGTGTGGACAAATATCTCAAATATCTCTATATTACACAATCCACTCTGTAGTGGTTTTATTTATATTTCCATATTTATATTTTCTGATCCCTGTACTTTTCCATTTGACATACAGTGGACAGTGACATCACTGATTCTGGTTTGCGGTTTGATGTTCAGCTGTAATTTATGCGCAATCCACTTACAGCACACAGCTCAGTGTGTCATTATCATTATGTTAACAGGAAACTTACAAGCAACATCTTGGCAAAACCAGTGTGGGGGCATACAGTTACATGTCATAGTAACTTTTGTGAGTTACAGGTTTGTCCTGCAATCTGCCAGCAGGAGTTTTGTTAACAAAACCTATTTCTGGTGTTAAATAGTGTAGTATTGCACATTTTCATGGTCACCTGAATGTAACTGTCTCTTTGTTTGTAATGTTACTTGGTACTGCAACTAACTTGTTTTGGTTGAAGAGAAATATAGATAATCATTGTTTAAAATATGTTTGTGTTCAAGAAGCTGTAAATGCTTTGTATGGTACGAAGTGGAAGGGGCTGCTGTAAACATGTTTTCCCCGTTCATGACAACTGTACTGAGGGTGACTTTATATACAACTCACCTGTTCAAATGATATTAAGGCTTAAAGTTGTGTAGAAATGTAGGTATAGGTGTTGTGACAGGTGGCTTGCTTGAGGAACCATTGTTTGCACCTTGGGAGATTGCCAATAAATCACACCATTGATAGTTTAATTGACAGTGTTAGCAGCTGTGAACATTATATCCACTCCTTTCTTCAGACAAATTGATGGAAGACTACTACACTAGACTCATCTATGCTCGGGAAATTCATTGAAATCAGCATGTTGTTATTTTTGTTGCAAACTTTGGGGACATTAACAGCAAGTTAAATATATCATTTCATATTTTTTGCTGAAAGACCTGAATTAGTTCCAGCAGTAACAGTAACAGAGAACCCAGTCAGCACAAAATGACTGCTGGATCGGTTTTGTACTGCTTCTGTGACACAGACTACTTGAAAATTATGCACAATGCCATGTGTCACCTTTTTCGGACTTAAATAAGTCTACTCTGAGATTACATCACCTTTGGCTCTTGTCTATTACTGTAATGCGTCTGATACATTTTGAAAATATATGTATCATCTCAACCACTGACCTGCAACTCTTCCTGTTCATGTTCTCCATCAATGGTAAAATATTCATTTTGTTACGTGTATCTGTAACTTACAGCCACATCACTTTAACATCTGCCAGCCAAAAGTGTCACTTTTCATCTGACTACATGTCTGTAGAAATACCTTTGAAGGTTTGTAACACCCAGGTATCCATTTCATAAGTATTTGGTTGTAAGTGTGTTGTGAATGAACGCCCTGTTTTCTGCTTTAAGTATTGTACGTGTATATCTAACACTGGTAACTGCAAATAATATGTTTTTTGTAATGCTGTCAGGAGTAATAAATCAAGAAAATAAACAGGTGATAAGGAATTTGTGTTTTTGGCTGCAGCCAAGCCTTCATGTCCTGTTAGCTTCTTACTTGGAAGTGCTGGATAATTTCCACTTTCTGTTTAACTTCAATGGAAAGACTGAAGGGATAATAATGTTAAATGTCAGGTGTGTGTGTGTGTGTGTGTGTGTGTGTGTGTGTGTGTGTGTGTGTGTGTGTGTGTGTGTGTGTGTGTGTGTGTGTGTGTGTGTGTGTGTGTGTAACAGTGCCAAAAAGAAGGACTTTGTTCTGGTGCCAATGTTCCTTTTCTGTTTTTTCAGATGTGTGTGCTTTTGATCGTACATCATTGCTCATGTTCACCCTCTAAATCACTACCTCCAGTTAGCCTGCTCTCAGTGTTTGTCTTTCAGTTGCAATTATTTTTTTAGTCAGCAGTAATATAGTAATATAGTCATATACATGGGTGTGGGGTTCTGAGTAATAACACGAGGTTTTGACGCTGCAGCGATCAGCCAAATGGGTCTAAAGGTTTGACAAATAAAGATAAACATTTGAAGTCTATATCATCATCATATTTAGTCAAGAAGCTTTAAACAGTATTGATCAGAGAGAAATGTTTTGAAAAATAATATGCTGATAAAATAAGACTTTACTAAATATATTTGATTACAAAATTGCATTTCAAACAAAACTCAGTATCATCAATAAGTTCAACTTTCAGCTATTTTCTTCAAGAGTGGGCTGGAAGTGAATGCTGTTAACCAAACCAGGCAAAGGTGGCAAATCCCATGTCATGTTCCCAGGCCATGCTATCAGCGTATTAGCCTTAAAGGAAAAGTACCACGTTTTTACCAAGTCAAATGAAAATGATAGCTCTCATATTTTCTCTGCTGTTTTTTGTGGGCAAGTTTTTCCTCACTGGAACCGAGGGTCTAGAGTGACAGAGGGTGTCACTCCCTATACAGATTGTAGAGCCATCTGAGGCAAAATGTGTTTTGTGACTTTGGGCTACGCAAACAAAATCTGATTTCATTTCATTTCATTTAATTCCTCCAGTTTCTATTTTTTTCCCCTAAGCTAAACTAATTGGCTGTTGCTTGTAGCCTCACATTTAGTATAAATATCAATGCACTGACATAACTGTGCATTTAGTTTAGTATTTAGTGTAATTCCCCAAATTTTGAACTGAACACAGCACGTTTGTTGATTTATCTACCTCTGTAATCAAATTACCGTACAGCAAACTTTCAATATTCCATCAAAAGGAAACTTTTGATGAGAGAGAGCAGCAGGAACAGGGGTCAACAGTCAGGGGCCCGGCAGCTCATTGGATCCTGAACAGACTGATGTGAACACATGCAGTGATCTGTCATTCTAAATGATAAAGTTTGGTTTATTTTGATGAAGGTCCACAGAACGCATTAGTATGGCAGTTCCCATTCCTGATGCTTGCAGCAGGAGAATCTCAGAGCTCTCTCCATAAAACTGTCAGCCTCTTTTCTCTTGTTATCTCCCCAGTTAGTAATGCAGCCAGTGTGGGAGGCTACTGATGCAGTAAAGTAATAATCAAAATGATGTCACAGTATTAGAATCTGACTCACTTTTATTGGTCAGCTACGTGTGCGCACGTAGGGGGTGAAAAGAGAAACTGCTTGGTTTCTATTTTGTGTTACTTTACTTGACCTCTCATTGTCACTTCATAGTAATTAACTTTTCAGATAAGTGGCTTTCACTGGAACTGACCTTTGTCTTCACTGATTGAATTGAGCATGCTGGTAGTGCCATCGTGAGGCAGAGGAAGCCACATGTATGCAAAGACATGCACAGGCCTGCAGGAGTACATCTGTGCCTTTCATCTGATCTGTGATCAGGCTGCAAACTGCAGAGAGACCACAAGATGTCACCGTGTATCCACTGAGCCTGCACCCTGCCGTAGAACACAGTATTTATCGAAACACCTTGGTTTATATAAAACCAATCTGAAAATTGCTCTGCACAAATGTTCTGTTTGTATTATTTTTATTGTGATGAGCCACATAAGCTATAATTTGTAGTACTTTTCTGTTTATCTTATGAAAAATAAGTCTGATCCTAAAAGTAAGAACACCATCCTCTAAATCAGACCTGGGCAATCTGTTTCACAAAGGCCGGTGTGGCTGCAGGGTTTTGTTCAAACCAACCAAGAGCACTCTTTGAAGACTGAGATCAGTTGATTAAATGAGTCAAGTCTGGTGCGCTGGTTTCAAAGGAAACCTGCAGCCACACTGGCCCTTTGTGGAACAGATTGCCCAGGCCTGCTCTAAAGTATTCTACAAGTGAGAGCACAGAATTACAAATGATACTTAAAAAAACATAGAATATTATATTATTCTGTTTTTTATCAAATAAAACATTTCAAAATACATGTAAGAGAATTTCAATATTGTAGTCTGTCAATGTGGAGCCAATATGTAGATAGATTAGATATGTGTAATTCTAAGTGTCAAATTAATGTAGTTGAATAAAGGATACAATATTTCTCTCTGAAATGTAAACTGTAATGGGTTTATTTATTTAATCATAATACATATGTCAAAATAGCACTACACTACAGTACTTGAGGAAATTCTATTGTCACATTCCAACACTGCTTCCCATCAGGCCGAGGGGCACATTTGAAAACTAATGAGATTGTTTGATTCTACACATCAGACATGCATCCATAAATATATGGTTTAATGTTTTTTTTATGCTTTAATTTAATATATGGTTTCATCATCATCTATATACTTAAATACTGTATTTAAGTACGGTTTGTATTTGTATTTGCATTTGTACTTTACATGAGTATTTCTGTTACTTCTCAGAGTCAGAAATGGATTATTGATCCTAGCAGGAACAATATAATGCCATTAAAATAAGCTCCAACTTCACCAGCTGCTACATTAAAATAATGAACATATTAATGCAATTGCCTGTCCAAAAAAAATAAATAAGTCACACTCTGATCATTGGATCAGATCTTCGTTGGACTGCCTTTAGCTTTGAGCATGGCACACATTTGCTGTGGCATTTTCCACAGTTGCATTAATTTTCTGCCAAGATCTTATATTAATGATGGAAGAGTCTTCTCCAGCAAAGTCTTCTCCAGCATGTCCCAAAGATTCTCAGTGGGGTTGAGGTCATGTCTGGACTCTGTGGTCAATCCATATGTTAAAATGGAGTCTCATAGTCCCTGAAACACTCATTCACAACGTGAGCCAGACAAATCCTGGCATTGTCATCTTGGAATATGCCATCAGTGAATAAAGAGCTGCTCATTCACTATATTCAGGTAGTCAGCTGACCTCATTCTTTGGGGACATAACGTTGCTGAACCTAGACCTGACCAACTGCAGCGACCCCAGGCCATAAAACCGCCCACAGACTTGTACGGTGGGAACTATGGAAGATGGGTGCATCACTTCATCCACCTCTCTTCTCACCCTGATGTACCCAAGATGATGTTTCACCACTATCCTTCCAGGTATTAATAATGTGTCGGACAGTTCTTAATCAGATTTGAGTATTTTCAGTGAACTCCTTAGCTGTTTTCTTTGCTTGATAATTTGATCCTTCTGAAAGTGATTAACATCCTTTCCATGACCACAGGATATGTCTTCTGACATGGTTGGTTAAGAAAGGAGATGCTACTCATAGCATCAGCTAGGGTTAAATAACTTGTTGCTAACTGAAACATATTAATCACTGCAGTAATGATCCAATGGAAAGCTTTTACTTAGTCTTTTGCTTAGTTAAATCCAGGTTGTGACTTTTTTTTTGTAATTTACATTACACTGTACATGAGTATTTTTACATTCAATTTTGCAGTGTTTACTTTTAGTTTTTACATAGATTCTAATGCTGATTTTCCCATCTCGGATCAATAAAGTACTCTTTAAAAAGTAAAAGTAGCCTGCTTTTGTATTTAAAGGTTCAGTGTGTAGGATTTAGTGGCATCTAGTGGTAATCTTGCATATTGCAACAAAGTGAATAACCCTCACCTCAACCTCTCCATCCTAGCATGAAGGACAAACTAAGGTGGCCACAAAACGTATGAAAACCATGTGGAACCAGTGTTAGGTTTGTATGTATGTTCTACTGCAGAAACATGGCGGTGGAATTGGTGGACTTGGTGGAAAGACATCTGCAGCCTCTGCGGATATAAAAGCCCATCCATCCATCCATCCATCCATTCATCCTTTCATCCATCCACCATTTCATTCGATATCTGTAACCGCGTCATGGTGGAGCTGGAGCCTATTCCAACTGGATATAAAGGCCTCTTTCTCTCTTTTTTTTTCAATATTTATTATGTAATATTTATTTTTTAAATATATTTTTAAATATTTTCTTGATATGGACAGGAAACTGACGCATAGCAAAAGGCAGCAGGTTGGCACAGGACTGAAAACAATATATAGACACAATATATAAAGAGTGTGTGTGTGTACTTGGGTGTGAGAGGAGCGATGTCATTGGGAGGCTGTCCGGGTTTGGGTGTTGCTCCTCCGGGGCGTGTCGCTACACCTGAGCTCTGCGTACCGCACAGTAAAATGAAGCGGCAGCTCAGCTGCAGCTGTCACCTGTCAACAAGAGTCATCCGTGCGGTTTTTTTCCACTCCTGGAATCTTTCCATCCGGTTTTAATGAGTGGATCACCAGTGGGAACGCCGTTGTGACTCACGTGAAGACCCACCAGTCCTCCTCCAACCCCGGTGACTTCTGACTAGTGACTTCAGAGATGGCGAAGAGTTCAGGCAGAAAGTCTCTGAAAAGTTTGTTCTCCAGGAGCGAAGCCAGCCTGGTCGCTCCGGTGGAGAAGGATGTGGACAAGAGTGAGGAAGAGAAGAAGAGGTTCAAGTTCTTGAAGCTGAAGTTGAAGTCGAAGAATAGCTCTGCCTCCGAGAAGCCGGCTAATGAGAACCAGCAGGTGATCAGGTATGCTCGCAGAATGTCGTGAATTCTGGATGTTGCTACTTTTCGTGCCTGTGCATGTGCCAGAAGGCTTCTGATGGAGACATGAGCAACGCTTTAACGAGCTGGAGCTGCACACAGCCTGCAGTGGTAACTCTCCAGCTGCTCCAGGTGTATTCATGTTTTCAGTTCTCAGTTTGCTGCTGTGGTGCTTATTGCCGTTCACCAGTTGCACAGACTGTTTGCATCTTGTGTGCTTTAGACTTTTGCATCAGCACTTTCTCAGTTTCTCAGATGTCCAGCGGTCAGTGCAGATGTTTGACAGGTTAATGAAAGCTGAAAAAGTTTTTCTTTCATGAGTCTGAACATGATTCAGTGCATATGGATGTAGAGATCCCAAGAGGATTGTGTCAGGAGGCTCCGTCTAGACAGAACTGTTGAATCGTGAAGTCCATAAAATTCAGTGTGTTCTCTCAGGCATTATGCAGTTGTGCCAGAGAGCTAATGAAAAATGCATAAATTAAACTTCAGTTATCTGAAAGCTTGCTGCAGGGACACACACTGAAACAGCTCATGAACAGTTTTGGCAAAGATTTCCTTTAAGTCAAACTTAGTGCAGCGCCGTTGGCTTCTTTTTAGTCAAAGACAAAATACATGATTAAATATTTATTGTACATCATCTGAGGGGAGCAGTAACACGTCTGGTACTCAGTTCATGAATGTGAACTGACATATTTTCAAAAGCTGAAGCTATTAGTCAATTCATTGATGAGTCGATCAACAGAAAATAAACGATAAATAAATAAACTCTTTTGAACGTTGATCGTTTCTGTGGTTTTCGATGTAAGGATACCAGAAACTGGTCCTAGCTTCTTCATATGAACATGTTGTTGTGTTCTTGGTCATCTTTGAGATTAAACTGAATATTTTTGGCTTGTGTTGTTAGCTCAACTAACTAACAAAAGCCAAACATATTCAGTAGTATTCAGTATTAAAGACTAAATGATTCATGGATTCAGTGAAAAAAGAACTGGTAGATTATGCAGTAATAGAAATGATCATTATTTGCAGGGCTAGTGAAAGCGTAGAAGCCGCCTGAGACTGTTTTCTGTTTACAGGAAGAAAAACAAGCAGGATCTCTGAAAATTAGCCCTCAGCACGTTTCATCATATGATGCTGTGGAGACAGGCTGTTGAGCAATAAAGTCATTACTACAAACAGAGCTGGAAACACCATCTGCTAAACTGTGATATGACCATTTGTAAACAATACAGGCTCGAGCTAGACAAACAGTGTGATGAATGAGATCCAGTTATCCTTAAACACAGAGCCGTGTCTTTCTGATATAATATATTGATAAGCCAATATTGGCAGATAGGTACAATACTGTAGATCCAACGGTCCAAACACGTGTCCAAAGCATTGATGGTGTCACTCTTCATGTTGCTTTAGTTCAGCGATGTTACTATCAATGGACTGTATTAAGAGTTAAACGTTATTTATATTTGCTATATATATTTGCTATATTTGCAAACTGCTTTACATTAACATCAAGCACAAACACAAAGCATACGGCAACCAGACCTCACTTAGAACAAATTCTTTGGAATGGAAAAGAAGTGTCTTTAAATGTAGTTTGGAACAGTCGACAGATTCAGTAGATCTGAGCAGAGGGGTGATCGTTCTGGAGTCTGGGCAGCAGGAGAGCTGTCACTTTTGGTTTTAGATTTGGCACGCAGTGAAGCGATCAGGTTGTGGTTGGATGACCTAATGGGCTGCTTGGTTGTGTAACGGCTGTAACGTTGGGAATGTAGACAGGAGCTAAGCCATGTTTTGCCTTATTATAAAGAATCTTCAAATCAGTCCTGAACTTTCTACATACAACAAGCCTATAATAGAAAGTGTGAAATCTACATCCAGTCCTACTACTGCATTTTGTACACACTGGAGACGTCCCAGGGCAGCTTGGGATTGAAAATAGACAAGAAAAACGCCACAGAAAAGTTGAAAACTCTAGGTCTTTGTAGGCACTTAGCCGTTTTGGAGAGTGTCTGAAATCATCTGGGTTTTCAAGTGTTGTCGACTGTTGTCAACAGTGATAGGATGTACAACCAAAGCATCCCATATAACAAAGAGGCAGACCCACAGAGACCAAAACGCTTTGTCATCCTGTATGATGTCATTAGTGACTCTTCATGAAGCAGTTTCAAGACTGTGTTTCTGGAAAAGCCAGATTGAAATCCATCAAAAATATTCACCAGCAAAGGAGAAACAACTGCCTGGCACCAGTGGTGTAAAATTGATCGGGGACAGAACCGGCACTGAGCAGCAGGTTTATAATAGTGAGTAGAGCAGGACCAGTGACAGGTAGGACCTCTGTAGAATAAAACATCACGTTGGCAGGAAGACAGGCACTGACTAGATATTGTCTCTATGCTAGTCTGTGGACAAATTGGGTTGATACGTTTGGAACATTAGTAGATAGATGAGAGGAGAGCAGGGGCACAGTGTTGGATCTGATGCTGTTTTGCATCAGGATTTAAATTAAAGTTGTAGTTGGGCTCGAGTAAGAACTGTTGGAGCCAAAATGCAATACATGCAGTACATGCATAAACACGTTAAATATGCAGCTTGAAACTCCACCATATCAGTCTGAAATGTTTACAGCAGAATTCAGACAAAGCACAATATATTTAAGCAAAGGGGGGGGGCTGTAAACACACAGGTGAGGCACCCTGTCTATGAATGTCACATGCCAAGACCATGTGATCGTGGTATTTGTTGGTTTGTACGCCAGACTGCGGGAGTGCTCGTGTTTGCACAGGGAAAAAAACAAAGGATGAGCTGACACTGAGAGTACGGTCTCTGCACACAGGTTACACAAGGCTAGAGCTTATGAAGGAGACACATACATAATAATAAACAAGCTTCACGTTAGAGTTCATTTTCAGGACAAAAGCGTAATAAATGAAAACACAATAGAAAGAATGTGTAATTTGTCTGAAAAGCCGAATAACCTCTCATTCACTTTGTTAAATCACTGTGGTACATATGTTCAGCTGTACTTGAGTATTTATTCCGATTACTTCTATTCAGAAAGTAGCGAGTCGACAACTTTGCTAACAGCCAAACATCAACAAGGTCACCAACAGCAGACATAGCAGCCAGCTAATATTACTGACTAGTCCAACAGCAACTCGGTGCTAGGACAGCAAAAGAGCCGTAGCTCTTGGTTCTACATCTGGTGTAGTAGTATACCAACAGGTAAGTCCAAAGTTACATATGGCAAGAACAGGCATACGAGGACAAGTGGTAAAGTTATTTTATGGTAGAAGTTCTGTAATATTTCTTTCTTATGACTTGAAATGAACTTCCATATTAGCATTTGTATTAAAGTCATGTGCAGAATGTATTCTCTAATTGTTGACATTGTAGATGAGAATGAAATCTGATCTAGACTAAATCTGTTTTTCTTGTTACTGTAGTTAAGGATTTAGTGTTAATCTCTGTCCAGGGTTTTGTCTGGCTAAGATTTATTCAGCTTGTTTTGACTACATAGCTTCAGTTCAAGGGGATGTCAAAGTCATATTGGACACATCTGATGTCTCAAGTTCCCTTTTCAAGCAAGTCAAACACACCCTTTAGTATCTGGTAAGATTTGCTGGCCTTCAGGCTGGAGCCGTGGATTAACAGAGGCACTGTGGAGAAACCTGCCACTCTGCATGCCTGCTGCATTGTCATGAAACTACTAATCAATTACACAACTGCACACACACACACACATCACTGTGCCAATGGAGACAGGTCAGCAACATGGTAGTCACAGTCAAAGCTCAAATGTCTCAATTGTGTTTAAATATCTGACATTGCTCAGAACAATCGACTTCAAAGTGAGTCACTATATTGTGGAACCTGTTGGCTTTGGAACAAGTTAACCCGCTCCTGACAGACTGATACACAGACACACACTTCCTTTGTTACAAATACTTCTAAGCTGAAAATTAGAAGTCTCATGTTTCTTGTTTGTTCAGAACGAGCCATTAATATCTACAGAAGCTGCATGTTCACCATGTTGAACTGACATGTTTCTACAGAAGTCCAGAAAGGACAAACTAAACACTGGAATCTACAAGTAGACTGCTAGATGTCACTAAATCCTGCACACTGCTCTTTGAACATGTTTTTTAGTAAGTTATGACCTACATATACACAAAGCCCATCTCCTAGAGAAGATATTTATATATTATTGTTGTTATATGTTATTGTTCTTGGAGTGAATGGAGTGCTGCATTTATCTACAGCACGTCATAGGAGGTTGGTGGAGAGGATGATGGCTGCACAAAGCAGTGCAGAGTCAGAGTTTTGGCAGCAGAAACCCTTTGGTTATGATCCAGAATGGAAGTAACCCATGAATATATATATATGAGTATATGAAAATCTGCCAGTGTGTGCACCTGTGGGTTGCTAAACCAGAACTTCCTACCCAAGCATTGAGCTCAGAGCGGTGAGTCAGGGCTTCCCAGCTTATGGTGAATCTGAGGGAAATCTCTACACCTGATCAGCTGCACGCATGTACAAAATCATCCGATGGTGCTGTTGTTGCATGTGAACCATTTGACTGAGTTCATCCTCAGGTGGCATCTGCTTTTCTGTATAATGTTTGACTGTTATTGATTGTTATTATAGGTAAAGATAGACTTGTAAAATTGATGAGCTGCTTGAGTTAGTAAATTTATGTCACTGCTGTCAAGTTAATTTTATATCTGTTCCATTCAGTCTATTGTTCGTGGTTAAATAGGAGCATTGATTCCAAATGACACCACTGTCCAAAAATGCCTGAAGTACATGATTAAATATCAGTCAGGCAAAAGAATCAATGATCCTTTGTTCAGTGGAGGGATCATGTCTTTCTCTGAAAACAGTACTCAGTCATTTATTGACACATTTGAACTAATTCTGCATGTTTCACTGTGTGTATTTCATCATCGACTGAAACCAGTCTGCTACAGAGGTTAGACTATCAGCACCAGTCTGCCTTTTGTTGTGCATGTACTTCAAGTGGAGTAAGCAAATGGGTGTGCTGATGAATCCCAACATCAGTTGCTTAAATGATGGCTGTGTGCGCTGAACCAATGCAAACAGACAAACATTTACTTTAATACATCTCTTTTAGGTGATGATACTGGTGTGATGATAGCAGCACCTGGGAAAACAACAATGAGGCTGTCGGCAGATAAAAGAAACATAGTGAAACTGGTGAAAGTGTCCTTCAGCAAGATACTGAACCCTGAACTGCTTCCGATGGCTGTGCCGTCAGTGTGTGAATGTGTGTGCGAATGGAAGGAAGTGACAAGTGTCTTTGAGTGGTCGGTAGATCAGAAACTAGAAATTTGAGTAACAACAACCAGCAGAGTAGAATGGCCTAATAACTGTCACATCATGTGTCATCTCCCTCGGGTCCTGGTTATGCACGTAACTCATCCAACAGGATTTTAGACGAAAGTGTCATTATGTGTTTGCAGAGAGTTAAGTGAGATGATGGATGTCATTGTGTTTGTGTATCTGTATGGTAAATATGCAGCTGGAGCAAGCGGTTGGATTAGCTTAGCTTAATATGAAGACTGGCAACAAGGAGAAATGGTTAACGTAACAAATCTCTACACATTTCTATAACTCAACATAAAATGAGTTTTTGTTCGGTTTATGTGCAGATTAAACAAAGTTATGTTTGGCATTGAACTTCAGAGGCGCTGCTGGCTGGAGTTTGTTGCCTCTGGACACAGCCAGGCTAGCCGTTCCCCCTGTTTCTAGTCTTAATGCTAAGCTAGTGCTACTCTAGCTACATAATGTACCGTATGAAATCAAATAAGCATATTTCTGACTCAGGTGGAGTCTGTTTTAGTCCATCTGCATACAGAAAACGTGTGGTTTGGCTGTAGCAAGTGTCTGTTAGTTTGCAGATAGAGATGCAAATATATAAAGTTTCAGTGCAGCAGGCCTCACTGCAGCTCCCTCCCCCTCCTCCCACTCCTCCTCCTCTTAGTCTTGTTCTTATGCAAACAAACATTTCCACATTTTACTGCACAGCATGAGAAAGTACAAAAGGCACTTTCATCTCTCAGTTACATCCTGTTGAACGCCCAGGACAGGATTTTTTTTTTTTCTGAATTTGAGGCATGTTTGTTTACAGAGTGAGAGGCAAGGTTTTTGCAGATTTCTGGGTATTCTGTGTGTGTTGACATGTAAACACATCACCTGGTGACAAAGATATGCCGATATGATCTCTGGACATCTTTTCTTATCGCAGCTTAAACAATGGCTCATCCAGCAGCTTCCATGTCTCACACTAACACGCTGCAGTGGTGCTGACGGCTGCCGTGCATGAAAAATGACAAACACACAACATTTGTTTACAAAAACTGTGGTCATGTGATCATACATGTTTGTCTGTTTGCATACATATGTGTCCATGTGAGTCTGTCATATTATATAACAGTGCAAACTCTCAACTGTTGAGGCTGCTTTAGGCACATGGAAAAGTTAAAGCAGCTGTCCCCTATATGGGTTATGGGAAAAGTTCAGATATCCACAACAGCAAATGAAATGTGTGTGCATGTGTGCCATGCACAGTTTTTGAACTTACAGTGGTCGTTGTGTGGCGTTGACGTTTGCTTGTCATTTGGCGTCCAGTTGTGCAAAGGAAAAAACGTCCTTTGTGTATGAAGCAACCTTTGTACCATTTGTTTGATGTGATGACAGTTCATGATTATTGATGGAGCCTCTCTGTTGACTTTGAAGCACAAGCAGCTGCACACTGAGGCCGGAAACACAAAGGCCTGATGTCTCACTACAGAGTGGGCAATAATTAAATTCATAATTTTATTTAAGGTTTTATTGAGCAATTTCTTGATTTATGTGACAGCTAATGAAGCTCCAAAGTAAGTTTTTTATGTTCATTAACTTTGCCCTCATTGTGTAATTAGTTTTTCTTATAATTAATATGGAACGCTGTTTTATGAAACACTTTCTGTTTAGCCGGTTCTGGTCGACATTCCCTAAGCAGTGATTCACTGCTTTATTAAGCCAGGCAGGAAAAAGCACTTATTGTACTGCACCAACTGAGTGACATGTATTCATAATTTGTCTGATGCACTGCCTCAGTACACTGTACTCTATGTGGGAAAAATATCTCTGAAGTCAACATTTCATTTCTCTCTGCACTTCCACAGCAGGTCAATCAAACTGTCCAGTGTGACATAAACACACACACTTTTATTGTACTGTTTATTCACGTATTGTGGGAAACATTCACAAAAGTGGATTCAGTTTGTAGAAGCTCTACTGCTTTCGTATGTCTATGTATTTCATATATGATCTGATCTTGTGCTCCTCAGTGCTGTTGAGACCGAGAACAGAGTGGCAGACAACAACATCTCGGACAGCAAGAAGTCTATTCTGTACGGCACAGCACCCAGGTCAAAGGTCAGTCCAGCTGCTTTCATTGCTGAGCTGTGTTAAGGGGTAGTTTATAAAGATTACATAGAGAGAGAACTCACCTATTCAAATTATATTAAGGTTTAAACTAATGCGTTTGAGTTAAGAGCAAGGTTACTCCACCCATGCTCCATTTCCTTGCTCGTTTTTGGATGAGCTGGGCGGCGCCAGAGGAAGGAATATCACCATGGCAACAGTCAAGGCCTCCACACTGAGCTTCACAACTCTTCAAAATCCTGTGGTGATGTCACAGAGGCTACGTCCATGTCTTATACTGTCTGTGCATCTGTTTGACAGTCACACACATACACTCAGAGTGCGACTCTAAGTATGAACGTGCTGCAGATGTGAAGCCACACATCACAGTGTGACTGTGACTGTGTGTCACACTGTTTTAATTGACATTATCAAAAATGTTTATTTGTAAATTCAATTTTATTCATACAGTGTCAGTTCATAACAGGTTATCTCATGATACCTTTCATATAGACTTACTCTTTATATTTTTTCCGGAGACTCAGAGAACATTTATTTACAATGTCTCAGTATGCTGTACGGCGTCAGACCTGGTGTCAGACCTTTCCCAAGATATAAACAAGATCCTAAAAGAAAACCAATAATGATGACGAAAGAATGTGAACAGTTCTATATGAATGTAAATGAATATAGGTTTGTACATAGAAAAAACAGACTGAGAGCTGAATCAAAAGAGGTTTTACATTTGTCATTTTCATTAAGACCTAGAACAGACCTAGAAAGTGACCTGACACAGAAGCAGGACACTTTTTTGTTCTTAGGAGATTCCAGCTGACTAATGCAATTTACATGTAGTAGCATGTAACATAGCATAACATTAACATTACAAAGTGCATCACAGAAAATAAAATACAGAAGCCAAAATAAAAAAAACAAAAAAAACAAAGGATCATAAAACATAAAGGAGGCTAAAATAAAGCTAAAAATGTGAAATGGCAAGAATGGAATGATAAAACCTGGAAACATAATTCATATTGATAAATGCTTTCTATAAATGAAGCCAATGATGATATGTGCTGTCTGACCACAGTAACGCCCCAACACATAGGGAGTCAATCAAATATAATAATAATAATTAAAAAATAATAAAATGAATTACACAGGAGCATTTTGACCACAGTTATGATCAATATAAAGATGTGGAAATTTAAATGGGTCACTGCCAGACACAGCCTTGCTCTGCCCTGATTCCCTTTGTGGTGAAGTAGAAGAAGAACTTCATCAGCTCACTCTGCAGCTCTCTGGATTACAACTTCGATTTTTTTTTTAGCATTTCTTACTGAATTATGTGCCAATAAAATCTGTCTTTAACATGAAATGCTCACCTGATTAGATAGAAAGGTTTTAAACTCTGCAAATATTTTACCTCTGCTGCTTGGGACTCCTAACTTCACATTAGCCCCTGTAGCAACAAATGTCAAGCATGTGATTTAATGAGTTTCATTTTAGAGTAGATTCTCAATTTATTTTTGTCCCTCAAGTGTTTCACATTCTATCTTATGATACACATGGACTGACAGGAATCACTTGGAATGATATATTTCTTGTAGATTTATCATTTTGGTGGGTGAAATTCTCACGTTTCAGACCTGTGTGTGTTTTTTTCTACAGATCAGCTTGATCAGACATAAGCTTGTCTGAACAAGACTTTTACATTCTGTTGTGAAAGACCCCTTTAAGGTGACTTTAACTGTAGCACCAGTGATTTACAAAATCAACCCTGAGGCCTTGCCTCCTTCACACTGATCCCTATAAGTGCACACTCTGATGTTCACAATGAATGACAGTGATCATATTGATCGATTGTTATTATTTAACCACACTCGCTTAAAAACACTTATAACCTCAGGTGGGTTACACCCACAAAGATACAAGTGATCAACATGCAGGACTCCTCTGTGGAGGGCACCGACACAAGCACACTGTTTATATGTTTTCATGTATGTCACAGTAAATTTAATCCAGAGCTGGACAAAGAAACACTTTTTATTCCCTCCAGCAGAGGGTGCCAGCGCTTTACTCTAACAGCAGTGTTTGGTAAATCCAATCTGATCTGACTGCTGTGGAGCCGAGCTGTGTAATACTGTGCATACTGTGCAGAATGTGAGCGTGAACTTCATGGAGTATGAATTCAGGTGCATGTGTTTACTTTCAATATTAAAGTGATGCAGAACAGGCTTATCGAAGACAGACTCTTTTGACTCTGAGCATCACAAGCAGACAACTTGTGGTTTGGACAGTGGAGGTGTCTTGCTGTACCAGGGCACACAGTGTCATTTATTCGGAATGGTAACCACAAAACTAAGCCTAACCTGGGCACTCTTAATGACAGTTACAGAAGAAGAGTCATAAAGTGTGCCTTAATCTGCTCGTCCATACTAGACCATATGAAGCATTGTAACTGAACACATGAAAGAGGCTGATTTACAGTGAAACTGATTGGATGGGTGGGGCATTTATTAAGAAAAACTTGAAAGGGTTTTTTTTCATATTATTATTTGTAAAAATGTTTAAACTGAATCTGCAGGTGTTGTATTTTAATGTAAAGTTAAAGCAGTTTTTAATGGTAGCACACGGTGATATGTTGAATCACTGAATTTATAATGAAATAATACATTCAAAATAAATTCAACGATTTACGACAACGATTTACATGTGGCTCTTTATCGTTGTATTTATTTTCTATCTCTTAATAATGTAGATGTATAACACAGCAGAGTTGCCCTGTCCACCCACTACAATCTAAACTAGGACTCCTCGTGACTCCTGTCTTTGCTTCTCATTCTTTCCAAACTATCCGTCACAGAAGGAAGAATTCAGGTAGGCACACCCAGTGAAAAAGCTGGCAGATAGCAGTGTCAGCCTGTGTGTTCCATTGTCTTTTGTCATGACAGAAACAACCAAACATGTATAGATTAGCATCACTTTAATCTTTTCAGTCAGGTTCCTGATATATAATACCAATATGGTTAATATATCACATGATATGAAGTATATGTTCCAGTATTGGAGCGAAGTGTTGCACAGGGTGACAGGTAGATTTAGTCCAGTTCTGTAATAGTGGCTTTGACATAGGTTACAAGTGTTTTAACATATATGACCCAAACTAAATCCCTTCAGATTATTTGGTGATAAATTGACTTTCACTGGCTGCATGTGTTATTTGTTATAAATTGATGCTGTGGTATATGTACTGCATTCTATATAAGCTACATGATATGTGTTATTAAACATTAAAATAAACCGGAAGTTGTATCAGTTTATTTTTACCGACAACACCAAACCACACTATCTGAGTCAGCAGCTACGTACCAGCTCTAGTAGATCGTGTTCTACACGTCCTTCGTGAAGTCCTTCATTTTTTTGATGGGTGGAGCAACATTGATTGCTTGAATGAAGTTAGGGTGTCAGCTGTGTTTCATGTGTTTTAAGGATGAATTTTTTTACGTGTCATATCCTCATTCTTAACACTGAAGTCAATTAGTGTTTGGAAGTTTACAATTAACTCATGGCAAGGGCTGAAACCATTTAGTCTGTTTGGCATATATACTGTATGCTCTGAATGAACACTTTATATTTTATTTTAAAAAAAGTTGATGATTATAGGAGATTTCTTTTATACACAGTTAGCTTCCTAATAATTAATAACATAGACAATATTGATTAAGGCTATAGATTTATATGTTTACGTATGTTTATGTTTTTACCTTGAAATTCGAAGTTTTCATTTCTCTACCTCCTTCTCTTCCTGCCTCATTTACCATCTTTCTTTCTTCCTCTCAGGGAAAAGAATTCAGCTACTCAGAGCTGGACCTCCGAAAGCCCAAAAGGTTTGCCACCTTTTCCTTTGGTCTCAGAAAGAGGAAGCAGAAATATGAAGAGGATATCTCCAAGAGCACGTTTGGCCTTCATAGCCCGGGGATTGACGAGCATGAGGAGGTAACCTCCATCAGTGGAGGGTTTTTTTCTAAATTTAAATTCTTACAACTTCAAAGTTAAGTTGCTTTCATTTTGATATTTAATACAGTGTGACTGTACAACAATATTAGCAGTCGATTATTGGGATAAATAATTACCTCAACTTATCTCAGTTTTAGCTATGTAGCTGTCTGGCTGCAGCTTTACTGCTGTGGTTCATGTGCAGCTCTACTTTTCAATGAAAAGACTGTACATGACTGCTGGATGTGTAAATAAGGAACTATCTGCTAATAAGGCGATGATGATATGTTGTGTTCACAAAAAAAATATATTATTACTTCCATAAAAGAACTGAACTCTTCATTATCTGATGAGTGAAACTGTTAATAATCTTCTTCTAGACTCATCTACACCGCAGTCAGATGGAGCTGGATCAGGCCAACACCAAGACAATGTTCAGTATGTCTCAGCCACAGCTTGACATGAGGAAGTTTGACATCCCTTCTCCTCCGCCTGTGAACACAAACCAGTTAGGAGCATATTTCTCTGTCCTGAATGAGTCACAGTCATCTGTCGCTAAAAACGCCCAACCAGAGGCAGAGGAGCCTTTGACAAACGGCACAGATCTCGTCAGTGTCCACAAGGAACCACTGAATGCACCGATAGCTACCATTCCTGAGCTGCAGCTGGAGTCTCCAGGCTCATCTGAGGAGAAGGAGAACATTTCTGTTCACGAGAACTTCTCCAGACGTGATCCCAGTTCACCTGTCTCCACAACTGTTTCAGGCACAGCCACTGCTGTGCCGATTCTTCCAACTAGCCACCCTTCAATCGTGCCTGACATCCCAGATCACAAAGCGGCAGACACTGACTCAGCCTGCCCAAGCAATGTCCTGTGTGACAATGACATCCTGCAGCAGTCTTCCACAAAAACAGAAATATCTCTTTCTGAATCCACCAGAGTTGCATTATTGCATCATCAAGCATATGCCTTTGACACAGCTGACAGTACAACTCTAAACGGTAAACCATGCCTGGAAACTGTTGACTCCAGAAATGACGCCATTAATAAGAAGTCAGCCCCTGTTCCTCGCACTGACAACTCAAGTCTCAGCGCAGATTCTCCCTCTGTCCATCAAGAAGTCTCAATTTCTCGCATCGAGAGATCTGTTCCCCAAACTGCCGAGAGTGTCACCACAGCCCCAGCTGTTAGCAGTGAAAAGAGCACTCGTCCTGTCAATCAAGATGCAGTTTATGGAGCGTTGTATGAGTCACTTTTCCCTCAGAGTTTTACCTCAGAGGTAATGTCTTCGGTCTCAAATCCGCCACCTCAAGTCCGTACAGAGATATTACACCACAACACCAAATCAGAACCTGTCATGGTTAAAACCCTTAATGAGTGTCACACAGAAACTAATGTTCTATACTCTCGTCTGTCAAATTCACGTGAGTTTGACTCTGCTGCTGCCAGAATGGATGAAGCTGGTGCAGGTGCTTACACCAACACCTTCAGTGAGAGAAAGGTGATTTCTTCCAGTGAGAGCTCCAGCTCTTATCAAACAGCTCCTGACAGAGAACCAGATATCCAGCACAGGTATCTCCTTTCATCACTCATCTCAGGTTCTGAACCAGATGACAGCAGTAATGTTTCCTACTCGGAGCTCACCCAATCCCTCTCAGAGGTGAAATCGGACAGTTTCAGCCTTGTTCAAGACAGCATCAGGTCAGTCCCTGTGGTTCAGAGCTCTGCCCCTCCTGTTTCTGACTGTGTAACGTCCCGGGGGACGGATGCTCAGGTTACTGACACCACACGGCGAGTGATCCTAGTCAAAGAGTTAGTCACAGACGAGGCAAACTCTGATCCTGGCTGTCCCTCTCTTGTGCCTGAAAAAATGAGTGCATTGACGAGTCTGGAAATTGAAACAGTTGCTCCTGGACAGACCGATGGGTACGACGGACCTTTAAGTCCAACATATCTGAGTGTAGGATCGGATGATGGCAGCGCCATGGAGATCTACTACAGTGCCGAAGAGGACAACATAATGAGCGGGGATGAAGAGATGTACACGGTGTGTGAAAGAGAAGAAATCTGCGCAGTAGGTGACGTGGTGAAAATGGACGTCAGGCTGCGCGAGGAGCTTCCATGGCAGGAGGACGTTGCAGAAAGAAGGATAAGTAAGAGAGACGAGGGAGGGTTGGTGATAATTGTTAGAACGCAGAACGAGGGAGTCAAAATGGGCAACGAAGAAGACAAAGTGGATGTCAATACCAGAACTGAGGTGCAGCAACAACTAAAAGGTCAGAGTTCAGAAGCAGAAGTGCAGGAAGCTGGAATGTTTGATTTTCACATACGTAGTGATGCAAAGGAGAAAGCAAGCGCAGCGTTTCCACAGGAGGAGAGAAAGGAGGAGTTACTGGCCACACCGGTTCAGCAGGTAAACACACTGATGGTATGCGACTTTGCTCCACCCTCCACTGAGCTGCATGTGCAGGGGGAGGGGACAGGGGGAAACTGGAACAAGGAATTGGAAACAGAAGCCCACCCTAATCAAGGGAAGCAACTCCTGAGCCAGGAGATACAATATCTGGCCTACAAAGACATTCAGAGTTCTGAATGTATACATGCAGCCTCCGGTAACACAACAATGATCACACCCAAGTTCCCAAGAGAGACAGAAGAGCAAGTTGCATTTACTGCAGATGCAGACAAGAGAGGCGAAGTGAGCACAGAAACCAGCTGTATGACTACAGCGGGTGCAGAAAGAGAGGTTTTCACTGGCACTTTGACACACAGCTCTGAGCTGCAATCAGATGCCACGGAGATTGAACACAATAGGGCTCCACGGGGGAGTGAGTGGGTGGATACAATTACTCAGAGCACAGAGACGACGCTACAACAGGTGCCAGTCGAGCTGTCAGTCCCGATCACACACACATGCTGTCCTGATACCGAAGTCGCAGATACACTGTCAGAGAGAGGCGATCATCTCCAGCTGAATCAGGGGTGAGTGGAAAGTCTTATCTCATTAAGTCTTATCGTATTATCTTTGAAAACACAATTCAGCTTCCTTTTGATAAGTCCACGAGTGCAGGCAGTATGTGAATGAACAGGTACATAAAATAGTCCTTACCTCTGTGTGTAACTCAGTTTGCTGTCCTTAAGTTCAAGTTAATGGAGTAATAGAAGAAAGTGAAACAATCTTACAAGTTTGTGAATATCATTTAGAAAATTGCAGGTGTGTAGCTGGCATGTACAACTTGTAGCCTGAGGGGAATGTTAGACATGAGTAGTGTTAGGTCTTGTTGATGTTAATGAATGTATTTATTTGCCATCTTTACATGGCCAACCTTGACTCTGTCACCTTACCACGCCGTAATCTGATAAAGGCCCAAAGTGCACGCATGTGCGGCTAAACATCTCCTCCGATAACGAGGGCAGCATGGAACGACCTGTCCTGTTTACCAACAGAGCTGCCTACATAGCTGTGCAGTTCAGAACACACCCTTCAGAATGCACCACATGTGGAGTGATCTAACCCAGCATCACTGGGTGTTTTTCAGGTCTTACTGTCACATACTTTCAGCTTTGTGACCGTGAGCAGGTGTGGTCCACCGATCTCATGTCATGATCACAACACTAACAGTAAACTAATTGATTTTGTTCAACCATGAGCTGTCGCTGTACAATAAAGGTGCAGTATTAATTTGCAGGGGTGTAACGTTACCCATTTAATTAACCTAATTAGTTTAGGTAAGTGACAGACTGGTACAGTGTTTAACACTTTATAGTGTTTAATTATTTAAAAAAAAATAAAACTAACTTGTAGGACAAAGTGATGCTTTTTTGATCCCTCCTATGCTATAAAATGATATTAAATATACATTTTAAATAACATCTCCAAACACTCGTCACTCGCCTCGTCACAATTAATCAACTACTTTGACTTGTTCTGTCAAAGATTTCCATCTTACAGTCATATAAAACAGAGAACAGATTTATGAAGCTGAACCCGCACATTTGACATTTTTGTTTAATAGATAACTTCAATTAATAATCGATCAAATGATTACATTTGTTGTGGAATTATCTGTTAGTTGACCTTACGATGATTAACTATTGAATTGTTTCAGCTCTTATCACACTCTTGATAAATACACTACATTCGCCCGCCCTCCTCTAAACTCTGATAATCAGCTGCAGCACTTTGCTGTAAGTTACTGCCGCATGCACTAAGTTCTCATACTCCTATGATCACAGTCCATTTAAGCTCATGTATCCTGACTCCTACAGCACCAGGTCTTACATCAGACGCTCATTTCCTTATGAACATATTTATGTAACACAGTTATGTTTGGCAGTGCATAGTTGAAGCTGACGATGACCTTTGACCCAGTGTGTCAGATTTTAGGAAATGTGGCAAATAAGGTGTGATTATGAGGAGAACTAGTAAACTAGCAAACTAGTTTGAGCTTATAGTTGTGTAAAGTTCCTCACTTCAGCACAGCAGGCCGGCCTGGGGCATCTGAGTGTGTGTTACTGTGCGTTGATGTGTTTTCTTGAAGCATTTGTTTGTTTGGTGTGTTTCAAAAGGGTTTCTGACAGTGACATATCGTCAGCGTGATGGAGGAGATAGATTTGACAGAATGTCTGTGAAATTTTGCTACATGATGTGACTGATGCAGATTGATCTTTGCAGCTGCATTCTGTAAACACAGCATTATCTTAACTTAAATCAAAATCAAATCAAATCAAATTTTATTTGTATAGCCCAAAGTCACAAAACACATTTTGCCTCAGAGGGCTTTACAGTCTGTACAGAGAGTGACACCCTCTGTCCTTCGACCCTCGGTTCGAGTGAGGAAAAACTTGCCCACAAAAAACCCTTTTAACAGGGAAAAAATGTGGAAGAAACCTCAGGAAGAGCCACAGAGGAGGGATCCCTCTTCCAGGACGGACAGACGTGCAATGGATGTCACATGTACAGAACAATCAACACAAACATATTGTACAATTACAATGAATTACAATAGATGGTAGAGTTAATTACAGTAGCAGTGGAATCTGTGATAGAGGTAGAGATAGACAGATGCACAACAGCAATAAGTCATTAACCAACTAAGCTGTAGTGGAGATGGTAGCAATGACAGTAATGCTATATATTGTGGACGTCAGCAGCAGATCACAGCAGCAGTCACAATCCATGAGAACCTGCTGGACGAGAAAGCACAGAAACTCCGGGGAAGAAGTTTAGTTAGAAACATGCATTGATGATAATGATGATTGGAGAGAGAGAGAGGGAGTGAGAGAAGGTTTTCAGCAAAGGGACGTCAAGTGGACGTCAGCAGCTGACCACAGCAGCAGCCACGATCCATAAGAACCTGCTGGATGACAAAGCACAGAAACTTCGGGGAAGAAGTTTAGTTAGTAACATGCATTGATGATAATGACAATTGGTGGGAGAGAGGGAAGGAGGGAGAGGGAGAGAGAGAGAGAGAGAGAGAGAGAGACAGAGAGAGAGAGAGAGAGAGAGAGAGAGAGAGAGGGAGAGGGAGGGTTTTTCAGTAAAGGGAGATGTGACTACATCTTCAACCAATACCATGCCTGACGGCATAACCCAGATAACCCCAGCAGTCTAGTCCTATGGCAGCATAACTAAGGGAAGGCCTGAGCCAGCCCTAACTATAAGCTCTATCAAAAAGGAAAGTCTTAAGTCTACTCTTGAAGGTGGTGACTGTGTCTGCCTCCCGAACCCAGAAAGGTAGTTTGTTCCACAGAAGAGGAGCTTGATAGCCGAAAGCTCTGGCTCCCTGTCTACTTTTGGAAACTATAGGAACCACAAGGAACCCAGCATTCTGAGAGCGCAGTGGTCTAGAGGGGTAGTAAGGTACTATGAGTTCTTTTAGATATGATGGTGCCTGGCCATGAAGAGCTTTGTAAGTAAGGAGAAGAATTTTAAATTCTATTCTAGATTTAACTTAGTGCACAACGCAAAGAAAAAACAGCTTCACATTGATCTGTATTAGAGGATTTATATAGTCTGCTGTATATAGCATGATTCCTCATCTTGTGAAAGCATTACAGGAGAATGTGCTGCACTATAGATTTTAAATCCCCAAGATGGCAGCAGAGACACATCTTTTTTCTTGAGTTGCCGGCGCTGGCTGAAGATCACCATGTTACCACACACAGACTGAAGTAAGCCATTAGGTGCACTCACTAGATAATAAAGAAGTGTGTGTGTGTTGTAAATGTAGAATAATAAGAATTTCTTTGATAGACAAAAACTAATACTGAACAAATTTGAGCTCAGATATATCTGTAACCTCGTGGCAAAGATCAACATAAACAAAGTGTTTTTTTCTTTACCTTTCAACTGTGTGTGTGTGTGTGTGTGTGTGTGTGTGTGTGTGTGTGTGTGTGTGTGTGTGTGTGTGTGTGTGTGTGTGTGTGTGTGTGTGTGTGTGTGTGTGTGCTTCTGTATTATTGAATCATGTCTCATTTTCATTGATTTTTTTTTTTTTCCATAATCTGCCAACAAACTTCTGTTTGCTCTCACACAACAGTGAGCAGGCCTGCTATAATACGACTTACTGTAATATGAGTCCCACCTGTCACACACCGTTCTTCTGTAGAGGTCTTATGAGGAGTAATGTGTAATATGTTATTATGTTATATTAGACGGGGAAGTCCCACACCTCCAAGAGAGCTCTGGTTTAAAAAGGCATATTTATGTTAGCCTTTAAAATCAGATTTTCTCATGAAAATGGTTACACTCTGCCCCATTGTGATGAAAGTCTTTAGTTTTAGTGTTTTCTTCTTCTTCTTTCATAATCTGAGGGATCTGTCAGGTGTATGGACGTGTTCGATGAGATCGGAAGCCAGTTGAGCCACTTGTAAGTTTAGTCAGAGCTCTGCCACAGAGCTTTGTCCTTTGTATGTGTGACTGACTGACTGTTGTCTGACGGCTTACTTGAGACAAAAGAGGAATGGCAAACTTGTAGAGAATGACCTCTGCTGTAAATCACTTTCTGTCAGCAGGCCTGTCGGAGGTGAGTTAAACCACACCTTGTCCTGAAACCTGCCATTTAACACTACTATTACTCATACCGAGGACTCAGGCCAAGAGTGTGTATGGCTTGCTTCTGTAAAGGCTATGGACTTTTGTTTAGCACTTGTCAGTGATCAGCATCTTTCACTTTGGATTGTCTCACATTTTAAGGCTGTTGTCAGACACAGTGGACAGTTCCATTTGGTGGAACTAAGACTCAAATCCTCACTGAATACCACTATACTGAATACTTATTTAAACTAATATCAGAAAAACACTTTATTGTGTTTATCTGTATAGAAAATAGGACTATGTGTGACAACACACCTTTCTGATTTATCTGCCATTTAAAAAGGGTGTCACACTCACCCATTAATTTGCTGATGGCAGAGGTGCCATCAGTAAATTAATTAATCCAACATAGTCATATGTTCCAAGATCCTTTTTTTTACCAGCAGAGGAAGATCAACAGTATTTTCAGAATGTTAATCAGTACTGAAAGAACAGTATTGGCTGGTTAAAGAGTTAAAGATTTGCTCACAGACAACGCGGAAACAGATGGTATTCTTTAATCCTCAAAGCTGCATAATCAGGCGAGACAGAGAGTTACAAATTCTATGATGCTTATACATAATTACATGGCTTTTTTCCCTTTCATGTGCAACACTCACATTCCCTAAGCTAAATGACACAATGTACTCGGCGTCCCTGTTGAGGCCGGTACATGTTCAAGCACATGCGTGTGCACAGATCTTGATTTACAGCTGTGTCTGTATGTTCACAGATGTCTCCTGCACCTGCAGCTCAATATGTTAATGAATTCTGTGCACCGACTCTTCAGTGCTGTGTGCTTGGGTTTAAAATAAGAAAATCTTTTTAAGGAAAAAAGTACATTTTGTTTATAGATGTAGGTCACAAAAATATTAAGAGATAACTGGTCGTCTAGACGGTGGTCTCAAAGAGGATTTTTTTTCTGTCTCTGTCTTGATTCTTGACTCTCATGTAAATTTGATTTGGACTCAAACGTCTTTAGACTGGGACTTATTTTTTGTCTCGACCCGTTCTGGGTTTGTGGATTTGTCTTGGACTCAATAAATGAGCTTCATTACGTCAGATGTGATATCCTTTGCATCTTACAGTGAAGTCAAGGTGTTCAGGATTGCTGCCAGGCTTTAGTGGCTGCCCTGAGATATAGGTGTGGCTCTGTGTTTAAAAAAGCAGTGCACACAGTGGTGCTTTTCTACCTGGGGAATAACTGGGAATAAAGTGAGGGAGGTGGAAGGCGGGGGAACATTGGGTGCATGCTCCTCTCACTTTTGTGTCCCATACTTTTAATATTTTAATATTCTAGGCTGACCCTCTGACACACGTGTCTCTGAACATTGTCCTCTTCCTGTTCAGCCACAGTCCAAGAGAAGAAGATCTGATTTTATAAAAATAATATTTTCATCTTGAGTGATTCCTTTCTGAATTTTTACCTAAGTTAACCTTTCAGGCTCCTCTCTGTACAGACTGCCCCACTTGATCGGTGTTTGTATGTGCAGCCTGAAAGGAGTACACGTAGACACCTACTCACGGCTGAATGATTCTGATAAGTCAAAGTCAACACTGAGAGTTCTATAAAAAGACACGGAAACAACATTATCACGAAGAATCAGGTACCAACAAAACACTAAAATTAGTGACGATCTATGCAATTTTACCATTTTCACAACATATTTAAGGCACAATAACCAATTTTATCACAATGTTTTAATTATTTGATTTAATGTAACTACATGTTTTGCTCAACATATTCATTTCATTTTGTTCCCCACACCTGTAAAACCAGACCTACAGTACGCCTTATGTGGATGATGATAAGAACATATCAGGATATCTGCCAGCGCCATCTCTAGATTGTATTTACAGAGAGTTCAGCAACAAAGAGTAGATGAACCACACATCCACTTCCAATGAAAGTGGAACCAGCTCTGGCTTGTGGTTTGGCCTGTGTGGTCAGTGTGTGACGAGACTATTTAAGGGCACTGCTACCAAATCTTTTGCACCCTTGCATTTAATTATGCTTTGCGGCACAACACGCGTCACATTTGCAGATATTTCTGCACATTTTTCATGCTTTATTCAACAAAAGGGGATTTAATTTCAGTCTAATTTGTATTCTTTTGTACAGATCTGGCAGGAGAAAAAAGAAAAAGCAGGTCTAGTTGTGACCTTTCTGTCAAGTATCTGAAAATGCCATTAAGTAATTGACTAAGGCAGTTATATTCTCATGACCTTTTGAATAATCCACTGTGGGAATTATGCTTAACTATGTCACCTGTTTGATGAATGAATCATGATGATTCTTTTTGTAGTTTCACCTTTTTACTGGTTGTCACCCACACAGACTATAGAACAAAAAATGATACCCTGTCATGCAGAGTTTATGGTTTCAGTGAGCTGCCAAAGGTCAAATGATTCACTCATCATCCTCTTCAAATTACTGCTCGACCTGACGTCCAATCTATTGCTTCATTTAGTTTGGCAAGCGATACATGTAGTAGTATGTATGACATGTAGTGTCATACAGACAGTTTATGAGTGTTTTATGCATGCAAATATGCTCAGACTGCATGGCCCTATGATACACCATACATCAACATAAACCAGATCCTGATTTCAGCACATTTTCAAATTGTACTAACAACATCCAAAAGTAGAGAACATCACTTCTCATAGCTCACATACTTATTTTAAGGCTTTCATGACTACAGTGAAATTCCAGCTTTTATTTTCTGGGCTCAGTGAAAACGTTAAACTTTTATTATGTTATTCCATGAGTTTGTTGTAATAGTATGTACAATCATTTATAATTAAACAATTCCAACTAAAGACCTGTTCCTTGTCTATAAGTATGATCTAACATGCAAATCAGGATCGTGTTTTCACTTAAAGAATTTCAGGAATTCACGTTCATGAAGAGAGACAGACTGAAAAAAGAAAGACGCAGAATAAGATGAACTCCAAACAACTCCAGAAACACTTTGTATAATTCAGCTGGATAATCCCCTCTTCCGTTTGTAACACAGACTCTATGTCAGAAATGTTTTTTTCAGAAGACCTAATGGAACTGTTCTGACGGGACGGCTCAGTGTTGACTTTAACAAACTCTGAATTGCTGTTTGCTCACTATGCTCCCGGCACAAACTTGTTATTTTGATGGCAGTTTTTGTGCATAAAGTAGATCCAGCCCTTTAACATGTTGTTAAAGTCATCAGGCTAATTTAAGCACAGAGTAAGAGATAGATCAAACATTACTTAAACAGCTGTGACCTTGCATGCAAGTCATGATACTCAAAGTTGCTTTGTGTAATTTGCATTGTTGGCATTACATGGCAACCGCACCCTTGAGGCACTACAGCACTTGATACACTTTGGACCAGATACCATTATCCAATCAGACTCTTGCTCTGTCCTTTCTATTTTGTCATCTTTGCCTGTTCTTTCTCATTCTCTGTATTTATCCAGGTCCCTGACGGCTTCAAGGACGCCCACAACAGCTTCAGAAGCCAACCAGGAATCTGTTGACAAAATGAATTCAGGCTACAGCATCCTGAGCACCAGACTGTCCATTAAGAACTCATCTCCCCCTAAAGAGGATGAATCGAAATATCGTTTCCGTAAAGTATCTTTGATCGGTGAGGCAGGCACCAGTGAGGTCAGCCAGGACACAGTGGACTTTAGCACAACAAACACCACTGAGACTGAATCAAATGGAGAAGATCTCGGCTCAGAGTACAAATGGAGAAACAGATTTGAGGGGGTTTCTCAGTATAAGCCGTACGGGACAGAAGATTCTTCTTTCTCTGGTTCTCTGACTTACAGAACGTCTGACATTTACAGCAGCACCTCCCCTCTCCCCTCCTCTGTTCAACCCGAGGCTGCAACATGCAAATATCTCGACAACACCTTTTCCTCCGCCTCCTCCTCCCCCGCTCCAGAGAAACATATTACCCTTGGCAACAGGTTGAGTGACAGGACCGAAGTTTATCTGAGCCGTGAGAGCGAGCCAGCAGAAGAGCGGAAAGATGAGTGGAGGAGAAGCTTAGTGCAGCAGGAGGAGCCTACTGCACCTGCAGGTGAAAGAGAGCAACAGAGAGAGGGAGAGGCAGAGAGGATAAAGTCACACTGGGAGACACACCGGCCGCCTGTGTCTAGCCTCTCCTCTGCACAGCGAACCAGCTACGACAGCACTGACAGTTCCAAGGAGGAGGAGGACGACTCCCATTTTACTGGAGTGTTCCAGGCCACGCTCGTGGAGCTGGTCTCCGACTCCGTAGCTTCCCCCTCCACTCCCCCTGCCTCCCCAGACACAGACTTCCCCAACCAGTTCGACATGGATAGCCTGGTGGATACCCTGAAGAGCATGGGACCTTCCCTGAGGCCGAGGAGTGTGGGCCTACGCGGTCCTCCTCCAGTCCTCATCTCCTCCCTGCCACCAATTGTCGAGGATGCTCCCAGCCCAGCCACCTCCGACGTTCCTGACTCCATCACCAGTCCCACAAAAAAGATGGAGCCTCTCAACGGACTTTACACTCTGCCTCCTGACCTGGGACTGAAGTGGAGCTCCCCCAGAGACACTCGTTCACCACTGGAACTGATGAAGAGCAAGCAGGTGATGTACATTCAGACTCAAAATGTTTGTTTAGTAAAAATGTGCACGTCTGAAAAATGTAAACTTTTAAAATAAATGAAGTTTACATTAATTTTTTTCTATTTTTGTTCTCATTTGGAGCCGGCAAATGTAAACAGAGGTTCTGGACATCACTAAAATGTTTATATTAGTAATGTATTGTTGATATATTAAGTTAGATTTTTCTGATCATATTTGATTGCTCTGCAAATGTTCAACAAATTTCAGGGAGAAAGTGAAGTTTCCATTCACTTTAATGAGCACCAAAAAATAGGTTGAAATGTGGCTAGCGACTTTTTACACTTGGCCTGTGTGGGCTGATGAATAGATGTAATTCCTCTAATTAATATGGATCTATGTGCACGTTATGGATAATTATGGATGTTTTGCATCATTTGCCATGAAGTATTCATCTGAAAAAATCTCACCCCCTCCTTTCGAAGCCACTCCCCCAAAACGCATGATTGGTCTGACTGTGCGCAGTTAGGCAGGTAGCCAAGCAGGACAATAAAAAGGCATGCAGCTCTTAATCCAGGCTTGCGACAGCAGATACCAGATTTGTTTTTGTTTTCAGAGCATGAAATGCATGTAATGCATGCAATGATGTAAAGAGAATTTTACAAACATAACAAAAAAGGCTTCATTTTAACAAACTACAGACTAGTTGCCACCAATTGTTTGTCTTGATGCACCCCACTCCAAATTTTTGTAGAACAGTAGTGGATGGAAAGATGCAGTCATTTGAATTTTGGTTGAAAGAGTTTCCCTACACCAAAATAAATAAAAAACTCAAACTGTTAGCCCCACAATTTGAAATTCCATTCACCTCCATTGTGTTGTGGTGGAGGCTGAAATATCGCAGATAGATGTTCAAATCTAGGCAAATAAAACCCAAACAATGTGAATGACTCTTTTTTGTACCTTTTCTAGGAACATGCACTTTTTGCCCTTTAACTTACTGTCAACACTTACATGTGCTCAATCACCTGTAGGACCTGCAGACTGGAACGAGAGGTCCAAACTCTCCCCTGAGAGCATCTACCAACAACAGTATTGTAATGAGATCGTGTTCTCTTGAGGACTCCCCAGTGCTAAATGGAAATGGGGTACTGCTGTCTCCCGGCACTGGTTCTCGTCTAGACAACAGCGTCATCTTTGGGAGCCACAGGTCAGCATCCATAGATCAGACATCAGAAAACAGGCATCGCTCACTCTTCCACACCAACTCACTACCTGAAACAGGGTTTTCAAATGATCGCATGAGTGTGGGAGCAAAGGATCTTGAAGGGGGCACTGGAACAGACCAAGTGGGATCTCGCTTGGAGCGCTTCTCCTTCCTTTTGAACTCCCCGTCCTCCACATCGGGCTCTCTGACCGGGGCTGACGACTCAAACTCTCGTATGAGTCGGCCTCCACACCTGAGCATGAGCTCACCACCTTCCAGCAACAGTCCCACCCGCCTTCTCAGTCCAACCGGCTCCATAGACCTGCACAAGCCGTTCAGCACAGCAGACTCCCATCTCTCTCTGTTTAGCCAAACACAGGGGTTGGGAACAGGTGTAGGCACTGGTGGACTGGGCACTCCCACCCTGCAGAGGAGCTTCAGTAGTGAGGGCATCATGCAGACTTCATTGTTCAACAATGTGCACGGAGGGTCTCAGTTCCAGAGCCAAGAACCTGAGCCTGAGAGAAGTCTGGTGTCCAAATACAGAGCCTTCCCCGATGCTTATGTGAGTATTACACAGTGCATGAATAATAGACTTTTGTCTGCACTCCAATCAAAAGTAAGTGGATGAATGCAGTAGAAGCATTTTATTTCACACTTTGTTTAACAGAGGATGTCAAATGTACACGGTATGGACACTTTTTCGGTCAGTGGAAGGTTGAATGAGGCTTGAAACCGTAACTACGTCACTGTGTGTTTGCTTATTCTGCACACAGCTCTAAGCCTCACTCTCAGATCTATTCTTCTCACTGTTGTAAGAAAAAAAAAAGAAACAACAGGTCGGCTTACAATAGGTGAGAGGGATGACTTCACATGTGGTTTGTTGTGCCCACAAGAAAAGTCCCTCTTTGTATGGCTTTGTTGGCATCCGTTTACCTTTTACATACTGTGCATGCTCTCTTTATGAAGCTTCCTGGCTCAGTTCAAGTGGAAGTGGCTGCAGGTAATTCCAGTTGCACCCTGTGCATCAGTCAAAATGATCCTGTGAATGAAGTCAGTGGGGTCTGAGCCCCTAGCTGTCAGGTACATGCTATTCCCACTGTGCATCTCACAAAAAAGGGTGTACCCAGCCTCCTGTTCTCTCATGCACACACTTGTTCGCACATGCAAGAATTCATGTGAGCAAACTGATTAGGACACGTCTTAAAATGATTTTTTTCCACACGTGTGCTGCACACATGGCGCTGCACAGAATCTCTCTCTCTCTCTCGTTTCTGTAACTTCTTGTCAACACACGCAAACAAATTCTGCCAATATTTTCTTCTTTCACACCTCAGCAGAGAAACCGCAATTTGAACTTGTCACACACACACACACATGCAGGAGCACAGTTCAGCCAACAGAAGGGACGCCTGAGGGGATGTTGGGATGTTGCGACAAGCAGTAAAAGCAGGTCATTACATTCTGCCTTTTTATGATGCTCCTCTCTGAAATATATCATTTGTTGATGTTTTTTTCCACACATAACACATGACAGTGATGTTATTTCTGTCTGTGCAAATACAAAAGCAGTCTTTCTTGAGGTGTAACTACTCATGAAGCTCCAGCTGCACCATGTGGTTTAAATACAAATGTTTGCACAAGCTGTTTGTCTATGTTCCCACAAAACTGTGGCGTTCAGTAGTGTGGCTCCAGCAGCTCTTTCTTTTCCAGGTACAGAGCATGAACATGGCTCATATTACTGCTCGGGTCACTGAGACTGATAGTCACCTCAGATGATGAGTTTAGGCCTCTAATGATCAGTCAGGTGCAGCAGAACAAGCTTTTTCAAACAGAAGGAGTTTTCAGCTGTCAATAATTTACAGCCGGACCAGAGGACGGTATGAAGAGATGGCAAACAACTAATGTCATCGCACTTGTCTTGCATAATTTGCATTCCTACCTATGATTATAGTCGTTACAGGCAGCCACCCAGACTCTAGTTTGTTTGATCTGGATGTGGGGTCACTTGGAGGAGAACTAAAAAATCTATGATAAAATTCAACAATAATGTCGTATTGTCGTGTAGAAAATTGTGTAGAAAAGTTCACACATGACATCACATATCTGAATGTCAGTCATAGTATCAGATGCATGTTATCATAGGAAAACAATTGAGATAAGGTGGATGTATTTATGGCTATGACCTGGCTTTTATCAGTGAAAGCAGTTCATCAGTGCAGGGCTGTGTTTGTAGAAATGAAATAGTTGTTGGTGAATTTGGGACTGAAATACATGACAGAGGGAGCACGCCGCATGACTGATGTGTGCCTCTGTTTGTCAGAGCATCAATACAGTTAAATTCTGGAAACTCATTCATGCATTTAAATTGCCAGCTGCTCCTTGTTAGTTGGTGTGTGTGTGTTCGTGTGTGTGTGTGTGTGTGTGTCTTAGTTAGTCCTCTCAGTCATATAATCCTGGCAGAACACTTTCTGTTCCTCTGTTTTTTTTTCTCTTTCTGTCTCCGCACCCACTCCAGCTATCTGTCTGCTCCTGCAGAGACACGGCCACACCTCGCCTTTTGTGTTCATCCTCGCCTTTCTTTGCTTGTTTGTTTAATATTTGATGAAGTGAAGTTGACATTTGGAAACAACAGGGTGCGAGAAGGTGACAAACCGATTATCTGTTCCCTCCTGTGAGGTTTCATTTGATTTGTTCATCAGCTGTCTGTGTCATATGTTCCTGCTTTTTTTTCTTTTTCTTTTTTTTTGGAAAAGGTGATTTGCTGAAACTGCAGATTCCATCTGCGGTAACTCATTTTATGGGAGAGCAGATCTTGTGCCCAGGCTGCTGGGAGGGAAGGGAACCAAAGTGTGATGAGTTTGTTTTTTAATTAGGCATCAAGGCAGCAATAAACACATCTCTCACCATGAACGATGCTGCTTGAAAGTAAGGAGCATTAGAAAGTTTGTTTTTTTTTAAGTGAAATTCTGTTTATCAAGCTGAGGCTGCACAAATAATTGCCATTACTTGTGTTAATTGCCTGAGTCAAGCTAAGATAGCACAGTTAGCTCAGGCAGCTAAAATTCAAGTTCACTACTGCTCGTTGAATAAATGCAAAGTGCATCCTAGTTTCATGGACACAGTGTCGGAGATGATTTAATTTTAGGTTGTAATTGCTGTATCAATCAGAAAAACCATAGAGTTCACTTCAGATCATTCAGCTGCCTTTGGATGGCCTTCCAGAGCCGCTCAGACCATCTCAGGAGGGCTCATTTAAATCCTTGGTGGTCATTACATCTCATCACCTCGTTACATGAATCTTGTTTACATTTTAATTTATGCTCTTTATGATTTAAAGGCGGACAAATCAGTTCAGTGTGCTACCCTCTAATTAGCAGATGCCATCTCAATCATCCATTGTGCCAGCAGCTGTCACTCCTACTGTATCAATGTAAACTAAACTGTACGTTTCAGTATGACATGTGACCTGTTTGAGGCACATGCCCACAGAGGAATGTGTCCTATTTATTAATGATTATGCAATATAGTGCTCCATGACAGTATTGACAACACTGATATTAGTCACATCAGGCATGTTGTGTTCTGTCAGAGTTACCCTAACAAGTGTGAGCATTGTTTGTATAAATGTCTTTAATGAACAATGTGGCTCTTTGCTTTGATCAAACACTTGATTCCTTTGTCATGGACAGCAGCAGACAAGTTCATTTTCATGAGTAAAAGCACAATGTTAACACTTCATGACTCAGAATACAGAAACAGAAATTGACGGAATGAAGAAAGGAATGCAGGCAGTGCTTTTATGCTGGTTTTGTGTGTGTTCTTGTGCAGTATCTCAGTAATGCGTCACTCTTATTTACTAGGTCAGTGCTGAAAAGGCTCCAGACGGCCATTCAGCCTCTCAGCATGCTTTCACTGAAACTAAAAAGGTCTTCTGTTGCACTTTAGAAAAGTCCAAATGTTAATATATCCTGAAATGTTAGTTACATTTGGCTGAGGCTGAGGCTGAGGCTATTTTGATTTTACTGAAATGTATTTTATGAAAGACTTTTCTCATTTAAATGAGGCCAGAGATAGACACTAAAGACAATGAGATGAAATAGAAGCTTCTGGAGCAGGGCCTCTTTGGCTGGTAACATGAGCTCCATGATAACCTGTTTCCTACAGAGCTTTAAGAGAGGAGAGGCCAAGTGCTACCTGAAACCACACATACACACACACACACACACACACACACACACACACACACACACACACACACACAAACCTCTCTGGTAAATCTATATGCAAATTACGCTGTGCTAACCTGCTACCACATTCCAAGTTTCACAAGGAAACATCCGAAATTCCAGCAGCATACCAGCCGTCATTAAGACACACAGAAATGTAACACACACACCCAGGTGAAACAGTGAGTTACTTCATCACTCCCTGGGTGCATAGTCCAGTTTTCAGGTGAGCTCTTGTTATCAGTGGGTAGTACTGGAAAGCATCAGGTTAAACAGGTCGAGTGGAGGAAGGTACTCCTACCTGTCAAAGAGGTGCCTGTGCTGTATGTCACTATGGATGCCCTCTGTCCTCGCCTCTCTGACGGCCACAGAACCTGTTGAACAAGCTGACATAAACATCAACAATGTGTATATTGTTTGACATTGAAGTGAAGAAGCTATAAACTGTGTGTGATCTGAGGTTGCTGCAGCATTAAATTCTAGATCTGGAATGACAGATTGGCAAAACGTTCTGTAGATGAGGTCAGATCAAATAAATGGAATGTGTTGGGCTGTATCCATAACATTGGTTATGAGTATCAACTTGTATACTAAGTTCTGTATTTTATACAACAGTCCTCTAAAATGTCCATCTTGAATCTGTATTTTCAGCACTTTGTCTTTGACCTTTTATCATATGAAGGAATTGTTTCTGTGTGTTTGTGTGCGTGTGTGTGTGTGTGTGTGTTAAATAGTTTGCTAAAATGTTTTTTTTTTCTTCATCATAGCTCACTAAAGAGAAGGAACATGGGAAGCTCAATCCTCGTCCTGGAAAGGTAAGTCTCTGCACACAGAACACACTCTTTGGTGCACTTCATCCACAGTGCAGCTGAGGTACGTGTCCTTGTTTACTGTCAGAGCTGACAGCTGCTCTAACCAGCTTATTATGATTAACCAGGAAGTAATGCCATCATGTCATCATGTCATGTGAAGGCTGTGGAATTTGCTGAAAGACTGGATGCTCGATGAACATACATTTCTTTTCTTGTACTGCCAAATGGCATTCATTCACAGAAAACACTGTTGTCAAGTCAGAGAATTGGAATATTCTTTCCCTCATATCCCTGGTGCAAATTAGCCAAAGACATGGATATAAAATATAAACATTATATACAAGTTTAAAGATGGGAGCTGGGAGGGAATTCAGCATCCTGACAGCCTGATGGATAATACTGTCTCTCTGTCTGCTAGTTCTCATCCAGAGGCTCCTGATTCTTCCCCTGGAGGTCAGGAGGCTGAACAGGCAGGGGTTTGTTAGTGTCTGGAGAATAAAAGGAGGCCACTGTACTTCGTATTTAGTGTTAGCATCTAACCTTAAATGGTGAATACTTTAAACATACTTATTAAACATCAGCATGAGAGCATTACCACTGTTAGCAGGTTTGTATACAGCCATTAAATCAAATCAAATCAAAGATTTACAATCTGTACAGGGAGTGACACCCTCTGTCCTTAGACCCTCGGTTCCAGTCAGGAAAAACTTGCCCACAAAAACCCTTTAACAGGGAAAAAATGTGGAAGAAACCTCAGGAAGAGCCACAGAGGAGGGATCCCTCTTCCAGCATGCAATAGATGTCACATGTACAGAACAATCAACACAAACATATTGTACAATTACAATGAATTACAATAAATGGTAGAATGATTACAGCAGCAGTGGAACCTGTGATAGAGATAGAGAGACACAGATGCACAGCAGCAGTAAATCATGAACTAACTATAAACTGTAGTGGAGATATGGTAACAATAATGACAGTAATAATATATGTAGTGGACGTCATGCAGGACCACAGCAGCAGCCACGATCCATGAAGGGATAGAAGTTTAGTTAGTAACATGCATTAACATGCATTAATGAGACAGGCATTAGCATTAGCACATTAGCATGGGGATAGACTCTAAAGGCCCAGTGTGTTAGATTTTAGGAGGCTCAGAACAGACAAACCAGACACTGACTTGAGACACTATGGTGTCTTTCATGCTTTTGGTTCTTCAGGAAAAGTATACCACAAGATGCAAAACAGTATACAGTAAAACATTAGTTTCAGTCTCTTCTATTTAAACTGTCAGTAAATGCATGTAATTGTAGAGCAGTTTTATATCAGCTGTTTGTTACTGAGTGTGAATCTTGTGGTTTCACTGGATCTGGCATTATGCTGTAACTCATTCATTCACAGAGTACAGCTGCGTTACCTTTGGGGGGCGAAAGTAATTGAAACAAGACTCTCCGTACGTTATTACGTTACGTTATTCTTTCGGTTAACACGTCCTCCCTTGAGTGCTATACTTCAAAACCTTTGTCAGCAGATGCAGCAGACTGCCTCTCTAAACCTTTTATTCTACAGTTGATTCTGTGGAATTTCAGGCTCTGATTGATGTCATCAAACAACATACCTGCTACTTTTTGCCTATCCCAGGCCATGCACTTTAATAACTTTTAAATGTCAAACCTGCTCCTGCATGCAGCTGACGAGTGTAGGTTTTCTCACTGAGATTGTCCATGAAGGTTCTAAAATGATGGAGGTGGAGCTGACATTTAGACTGAGCTCAGTATTCTTCCATGCTGCAGGGCCTGACTGGACCAAACTTGTCTGCGGTGTAGACGTAAGAAGCAGCTGTACTCACATTTACCTAATAAACCACAAACTTCCCCAAGAAAGAAGAGCTAGGTTACGAACACTATTGATCCTACTCTGTTGCCTTATTCTTTCCACCATGCACAGTGTCAGATGTCTTACGGGGATTAGCATGAAATTGAAGATTCATAATTGGATATGAAACTGAAGATAATACTACAGCATGATATTTGCTCCATTCTTTCATTTCCCATGATTGTATGAAGGATTCTTCAGCAGCACATGTCGAACTTGCCTACAGTAATTCTTTTTTATTACTGTAATTTTATCCGGTCTGCTGCCGTATCACCCTCCCAGTCCTGGTATCGGATATTAATCTTGACTTTTTAGTCACTATATTTTATTTGATAAATGTCTCTTATCATTCTGTTTGGAGATAATGTCTTACTGAGGTTGCAGGGCTGGATGGTGAGCAGTGAAATGCTCTACAACCACAGAGCAGAGCAGACTTCAAAATATATGACTCCCCATTATTATTATATATTCTTACATCTGTCAACGTTGTTACTAGATGTACATCTTTGACCGGCCAGGGATGTGTGGCCAGAGGATCGAGGTGCGCAGTGATGTCATCGATGCTACGCCGTGGGACCTGCAGGAGACCATCTCCATCAGGGTTGTCAGAGGAGGGTGAGTGGCTCTAGCTGTGTTCTAGTTTAATACTACTTGCAGTATCTATATTTTGTAGATTTAGATACTTTGTGCACTGCATTGTGGAAATGAAGCCTACACTTACTTAGTTACTTACTTAGTTCTCTAGTGTGAATACATGCTAAGAATTTGCATGTATTAGCTTTAAGCAGCTGTTGTCTAGAGTGAATCAGTCACCAATTCACAAATTCTAGCGCTAACACACCGAATAAATCTGTGTCTTTTCCTCATGCCATCACCACATATCTGGCACCCTGTTAAACCCAAGGCTCCCTGAGATCGAGCTTCTCTAAGACAGATAGGATGACACCTATGCATCTTGTTTTTCTTGATCTGTGAGGTGTGTTTTTCAAAATAACTCCCTTTCCCTGCATGCTGCATAAAAACAAAACAGCCACTGATGCACTGCTGGCTGTCACAAATGCCTGCAATAGTTAACACACCCATGCACGAGATTAAATACACACTTGTCTCAGGATGTGGAATGTTTTAACACACACAGCCAACAGTGTGAACTAACACTGATGCTGCACTCTAAAATCTGATATATTGATCTTACTTAAAAAAACCTAGGAAACCGATTGCCTTGAAAAAGGTAAGTAAACATAACTATAAGTCTCAAGTCATGTTTACTTTGTATGTTCTAGTTGAGTTTACTTCAAATGTTGTTGTATTTACTTAATTTGGTAAAGTTGTTCCAACTTAAAATGGCAAGTGAAATTAATTGTTCTTTCTAAGTAATACCAACTTAAGTGAAACAAGTGAGTCTTACGTAACTGAACTGTTGTGTTAACTTAATAGAATCTAGGAAACCGATTGCCTTAAATAAATAAAGTAAGCACAACAAAGAATGATTAGTTTGCAGGATTATTGTTTATTTCAACAAAATTGCCATTGTGAGCTTCTTAAACCCAGGTCAGTGTTTATGGAGAAATTAAATTATACAATCAAAACAAATCCAATTATCCAATAATCCAAAATATTAGCCATAAAATAAAATAAATATAAAATAGTGTTTTTAAAAATTTTGGAAATATTAAAATGAAATCTTTCTCACTGACTTTACTTTTCAACAGGGTTCTATGGGACATTTTCAATCAAACTTCAGTCAACTTACAAACTAAATGAAACATTTTACACTTATGTCACACTATGTGCATTGAACTGCAATAAACACGATTACACTATAGCTCTTAACATTGTGCTACCTGTATTCTGCTGGCTGCAAACTAGTCAGTCACATCACACAACAGCATGTTAACAAGGTAGATATCCTAACTCATGTACAAAATCCTCTTACACTTCTCATGTAAGCTGTTGATGGCCATAGAACTTTTGGAAATTAAGTAAATATTCAAGAAAATAATTTCAGATATCTTGAATACCTGTATAAATCAACCTACTTTTGTGGGTGTTATGTTATGTATGTTTTCTCATGACCAAACAGGAAAACATGAAAATGCACACACACAACATTTTGTAGTCACTATTCAATAACTACTAACATTTACATTAAGATAACATTAATAGTGTTTTCTAGGATGCAAGATTGGTAGAGGCATTCTACATGCCAAAAAAGAGACAGAAATTATATAAAACAAGCATTGGCCATACATAACACTTTTTTTGGTATTACTATTACCATTATTGGGGAAATCTGTGTTTTAGTTTACTGATTCTTTTTACTGAATCATCTAACTTATTCCCTGACTTGACATCTCAATCACTCTGCTCTACACAAGATACATAAGGTACACTATATAAACTGAAATAAGACATGGCCAAAATCATCCACCTGTGACTGTAACTGTCTAAGAATTTTGCTCTGGTTATTAGTTGCAAATATTTCAAGTAAGTTTAACAAAGTATCTATGCTTGAGGATCCTTTACAGCACAGCCATCTACTGCAAAAGCGCATTTTTCAAGCTCTGAAGTTTTGGCCTCAGGTTACCTACACCTAGGTTGAGCTTCACCCTCTGAATGAAGTTACAGGTGTTCTTAAGACTTTTGGGATAATCTAGATGAAGAGCATAGATTAGTCCAAATATGAGGCAAATAGCTTGCGCGTGGCTTTCAATCTCATCCATGACGAGATTACCTTCCAGTATGATACCAATGCTGGATGGTTCAAGGTGCAGGGCATTTGGACCTGGCTGCTGACTCTCTTCAGGAACCTGTGTGAAATCCAGAGTGGCATCCGAATCCTGCATATACAAAGAAAGGTCAAAACTGAGGTTAAGATTTTGTCTTTGTGGTGCAGAATGTTCAACATACCACATAAGGCAATACTTACGAAGCAGACTTTGAAGAAATCACTCCCATCATCACCTACAAAAACTGGGAGGCATCGCAGGACAGCAGTCCTCTTGGCTCTGACATCATGGGTCTACCAGTGGGGGAGAAAAAGAGCGAAACTTACATACCGTCTGTACAGTAATTATGATGCTTTTATGCAATAGTAATACATTTTCCACAGCATCACTTGGATGATCATCCTTTTGGGAGTGTGCTCTTGATAGATACCTTAAGTGCATTGAAGGTCTTAAACGTGCAGAGGCACTCTTTATGAACACATGGTAACGGTGACATTCTTGTGTAACCATCATGTGTCAATCTATAATGTTTAAGTAGCTGCCCTCTTTTATCACATGCAAAGTTGCAGAACTTACATGTCCACTGCATCACAGTCAATCTTCAAGCCACAAAGACAGCTCCTCACCTAGAAAAGTCACAAAAAGAGTTGTGAATTTAAATACAGTACAGACACCTGTGGTAAAACGTATCTCATAAAACACACACATACATATACACACGTTTCCTTTGTGATAACTATTTATAAACAATACTGGTATCAAACGTCTTTTTTTCATTTGTCTATAAAATCAGCATTTTAACCCCCCAAAGATCCAGTGCGCGCGTGCACGTCGCAGCTCCGTGTGGGAACTCACTTAAATTTAGTAGCAACATCAAATTAGCATCTAGCATTACACATACAAATCAAACGTGCGCGTGCACGTCGCGCCACCGCATGGAAACCGTCTGCGGCTTTCTCTGCTTGACACTCATTTAAATTTTGTAGCAACATCAAATTAGCATTTCAAATTAAACATGACGTGAATGAATTTGGGCAGGGCTCGTGCATGTAGCTAACGGCTCTCAGCATGGCCGTTTTAGCTAGCTAACCTGGCTAACGTTAGCTCACATTCGCATTAGCCCGCCAGGAGATGTATCACAATGTACAGAAAAATGCTGCTAAAGTTCAGTTTTGAATAATGAAATCATAGCTGACAAATGTAAATACTCAGTAAAATTGAATAACTTACCTAGAGACTCTTTAACCTTGCTGCTTCTTCCAAAAGTTTCTGTCCACGCAGTTGCTGTAAAGTCCTGCTCTACTGATCACGTGCAAAGCCACGCGCTGGGTTCACTCTAGTTTACTTCAGGAACACAAGTTCACTTTACTCACATGAGCTTAGTTTTAGAATCCTTTCAGGCAAAACGAGTATGTTACTGACATGACATGAGTTCAATCAACAGGATAGTGAGAAATAAGTAAAGTACACAAATGTAATTTAAGTGAGCATAGGTATTACCTTTTAGAGTGTGTGATGCTAATACCAGATGAACGCCCTCTTGGCTTCATACAGGGAGATAATTATTCTGTCAACTCGCACATTATAGCGCAAAGCACAGTTAATTGCAATTAATTTCAAGTAAGTGGCTTCATTAAATCTAAACTAACATCTTGTTTACTTTAATAAAACATTTACCTGCAGCTAGCTACCTAGGCTTCTTTCTCCTGGAATATTCCACGTTTTACTGCACCACCTTTGTTTCACAGCTCCATCATGGTTAAACCCCTGCATCATCTTGTAAATGTCTTGAAGTTGTTAGCACCAAAGAGTGCATTTCATTAAAATTACTAGAGACTAAAGACTGAGCAGTGACCATAAAGAATACAGCAGTGTTCTGGTTCTCTAGCACAGAAACAAGATGGTCCAATCATAGAAACATTGCAAAAAAGTAATTCATGTGTTTTTTGGCTGTTGAAATGCACTGAGTCACTCCTCTGTGTTTTGGCCCCCACTGGTCCAAAATGTGACTGCTAGACTTCCAACTAACACACATCATAGGCCACAAGTCTCTTGTAACAGAAGCACGAGGTGCAGAAATGTCATGAAGTCAGTGAACTTTCAGTTTGACAGCATTATTTATGTAAAGTTTGGTAGCTAACATTAGCCAACATGAGCTACCGGTCATACCAAATGAGGCTGCAGAAGCATGTGCATGGAGCGCATTGAATCGAACAAAGTTGCATTTTTATTGTTTAATAATTCAACTGTCATCTGTGAGAGGGAGAAAGTGTTGTTTTGCCTTTGAAAAATGGCATTATGTCATTATTAAATATCATATCATCATTAAATAATTGTGTATTAGAATATGTGAGATATGATCGCTCTTCATTTAGTAGGACAGAACGAAACATGTACAATACATCACAAGATCTATGATTTTGATACATGCCCAGAAGAACACCGATCATTTGAAGGAGGTTGTAACCTCACACCCTCTCTTTGCCCTTTCTCTCCCATCAGATGGGTGCTGTATGAGAAGCCCAACTTCAAAGGGGAGAAGATCGCTCTAGACGAGGGAGACATTGAACTCACTTACCCCTTCAACCCTCCAGAGGAGCAGCTGCAGGACGGACAGAAGGAGGCTGAAGAGCGGAAAGGAGAGCAGAATGGAGAAACAAGTGATGTCCAGACGGAGACCAAGTCGGCCAGGAAGTTCATTATTGGATCTGTCCGGAGAGCTGTGAGGGTAAGACAAACTCACACGCCTTGATCAGCTGTGATAGAGTACACTGGAAATCCATGTTATTGTGGCCAGTCATAACATAATCTGAATGCTGACAGCAATGTGCTCTTAACTCAGTAACACCATCTAGTGTCAAAAGCAGGAGTGAGTGCCTGTTGCACAAGTGTATCATTGAAGTCAAAATGCCCGAATGAAAGTAAATATTTCATTTTTCAGTTTTTCAGTTGTACTTTTTTATACGATCCAAACCTTTCAGTGCTGTGTCAAAGCAATGCTTTTCACACGATTTGACAGCTTTCATGTTTTTATTCGATGTATAATTCAACTGTCCTGACTCATCAGAACACAAACAGAAACATTTCAGGTGAACTCACATCAATGATGACTGAGTGAGAGTGAGGTGAAAGAAACATTTTGGGTAATTATGGCATTTTGCTAATGTGGTATTTACATGGTGTATGGTGTGACTTGTTTTTTAATTGGACTGCTAAATTATAGTTCTTCTCACTTGCTAAAACACTCAAAGCCATTGGCTGAACGAAGTTCTGTTAAACCATTTCACATGGTAAAACACGATGTGCAGCTCTCACTTACACTTTTCAGCAAAACTCTAAACACATCCTGCACGCTAATGAACGTCATCCAAACTTGTAAATACAAACAGAGCAGACATGTCATTGATTAAACACAACCACTCACTGATTTTAACCATGATAAGCCAGTTCAGAGAGCAAACAGGTTGTTGAAGGTGGGAATGAGAAAGTCTGAGAACAAGAAACTATGTGAGAGGATGAGTGCGTATAAGAGGTGGGGAGGAGGGGGAGGAGGAATACAGTGCATTGTAGGCTGTATACTGTACAATAAACACATTGTCTGGCCCTGAACATTGTGCTTTCCATTTGTTTACAGTCCTGACTGCTCAATACTGTTTGACTGGTTGCAGGTTCATATCAGCAAAGTAGAAGAATTACAGTATCACAGAGACAAAGGACAAGTTTGTGAGATGCAGAGTACAGTACTGTAAAAATACGAGGAGGAAGAACAGACAACATGCAAAGAGCAAAGCAGAGAGTCATTCCTGATCAATGTTGAGCTCCTATGATAGAACATGTCTTCATTCATCAAATAAGAAAAAAAAAAAATTATTACATTTATTTTGAGATTAAAAATGTACTTCTTCCTGAGAACTATATGTTTTGAACTATGTGTTTTCTATCTTTGGTGTATTATTTACTGACGTCATCATTTTGATCGCTTTGAGTGTGTGCAGTGTTTTTGAGCACAGGTAAAACTGTTCTGAGGTTCAAGTTTGATTTTGCAAGAGGACTCAGAGGTTTTATAGATAGTGCTTGAAGATGAGGTTTTGTATTTTCAGAAAGTGGAGGTTTCAGAAATTCTGTTTTAGCAAGTGAGAACTTAGCAACTTAGAAATGGTGACATCATATGTTCACCATTTGTCCATCAGAGAACTAACAGATTAATTTTTTTATTTGTAAAATAACCTGCAGAGAATTTCATAATTCTGTCATTGAAAACAAAAGGTTTGTCTTTTAGCTCACACCATATTAGATTTTTTAGACTTTTAGAGTTTTATGTGTGTTGTGGAGAAAATGCCGAAATCAATAGCACCAGGTCAGGAGGGAAGAAAGCATTCAGGAAATTCCATATTTTGGATTATAGAACTCGCTGTTTGGTGCACATTTCCCGCTGCAGCACTACAACCTGTCCTTTTCTCCATCACGTCACATGAATGGATGCTCTCTGTTCTCCCTCAGGACTACAGTGTTCCAGAAATCAGTCTGTTTCCAGAAGAGAACGCAGAGGGGAAGAAGGTTGTCTTCAGAGACACGTCTGAAGATGCCAGGATCTTTGGCTTCCCCATCAAGGCTACGTCCATCATCATTAACGCTGGGCTGTGAGTTGTGAATCATGACTTCTGAGAAAATGTGTTGTCATTAACGCTTGATTTAATCTGATTAGAAAACTATTTCCACATCACATTTCTGACGCTTTCATTGTTTCGCTCACACTTCTCTCCTGCTCAGATGGCTCGTCTACGCTCATCCCTTCTTCCAGGGTGTACCTCGGGTCTTGGAGGTAGGGGGGTACTCCAACCCTGCAGCCTGGGGAGTGGAACAGCCCTACGTGGCCTCACTACATCCACTCAAAGTAGTAAGTATCATTGTTGGGGGAATGCGCAAGCTGTGTGTATCCTGTGATTTTTCAGTTCATGAATTTATTTCTTTTTTCATCACAGGGTGAACCAAGAGTGGAAAATATGAGTGAGCCAAAGGTAAGAAGCATGCTTATCCGACTACTCTGACGGCTAGTAATGGTTATCAGTGTTGATAATAATCAGTCACTCTTGGCCTCTAGATGGTGATCTACGACAAGCCGTACTTCAGTGGGAAATCAAGGACCATAACCACCAACATGAAAGACTTCATGACCAGGACAGACAGGCAGCAGACGGTCTTTATGTACAATGTGGGCTCCCTTAAAGTCCTTGGAGGAATGTGAGTCCTGCTTTGCAATGTTTGTATTCACCATGGTGATCATTCATGAGAGTGGTTGCAGTATAATATATGATAATATCAAACATGGGTGCTTTTTAAACCTGCTCCTCTCTCCGTTGCTGCAGCTGGGTGGGCTACGAGAAGGAGGGCTACCGAGGCCACCAGTACCTGCTGGAGGAGGGCGAGTACCACGACTGGAGGGTGTGGGGAGGCTGTGACTCCGAGCTGCGCTCTGTCAGGGTGATACGAGCAGTAAGTTGCAAGACATTTCACTGCAGTGTCTGTTAATAAGTTTTCATTTGAATGGTAATGATAATGTAGGCAAAGTGGAAGGCGTGGTGCCATACTGTTCAACAGGTGGTTTCTGTACCCACACATCACCCACAGTACAGCAGAAAAAGGCACATCACTCCATGTTGTACTGTTCACTGTAATGACCTGATTTCATCCCACACATCATTAAAGTCTTATCTAATTTAGAAAGTGACTTTGCACTTTGGACTTTGTAATGACAATGGCAAGACAATGACACCCAAGCAGGAATAACTTGAAATGGTGGCTCATGCAGCATGTAATAACCAAATGATCTCACACACACACAGAGACATAAAGTCATAAAGTCAATTTCACAGATTTGTTTTTCCTTCCAGTTGTGTTTGAATCCCAGCTGCTTCCAGATGTTTTTCATTGGCACGGGCCTGAAGTGTATTTTAGGTAAATGAACCCATTTTTCCTCCTCTTCTACAGGACCTGACAGACCCCATGATGGTGATGTTTGAACAGCCAGAAGAAGAGCAGGAGGGCATGCAGGAGGAGAACACGTTCGAGGTGACGGAGGCCATTGCTGACGTCGAACTGTTTGAGTACAAAACCTCCACGCGCTCCATCCACGTAATCAGCGGGGCGTAAGTCGACAAACACTACTATGATATGTCAGTACATTGAAGTGTTCCTGTAATACAGTAATCCAGTTAACTGTTTGGTTTCATTGCAGGTGGATAGCTTACTCCCATGTGGACTTCTCTGGGAACCAGTACATCTTAGAGAAGGGCTTCTACAATAACTGTGCTGACTGGGGTTCTAATGACAATCGTATCTGCTCAGTGCAGCCCATCCTGCTGGTGAGGACACACAACTGTCAGCAACATGTCATGTGTGTGACTGTGTTGACGTCGTACTCACATTTTGTTTTGTTTTTAGGCTCCAAGTGACAGATCAAGGATCAGGAATGAGGTGACTACATTCTCTTGACATTCTCAGTTTTTCGTTGTTCAATGTTGTTTTGTCATTATCTGCAGTTAATCTCACTTGTGATATTTGCTGTGCTGGGCATGCCACTCAGTTCAGAGAAAGTGTGATTTGAATTTTTGGAGAGAGAAGAATACATTTCACACAAATCTTTAATGCCCAAGCAGCTGCAGAGAGTTTTATAACTTATTAACTATGACAGAGAGGCAATCATTTTCAGTTCAGTTTTATTTATTAGACCAAATCATAACAACAGTTATCTCATGACACTACAGAGGAGGTCTACACTGTGCTCTTTGTAATATCATCTAGAGTTCCACCATGAGCAAGCACTTTTCGACGGTGGTGATTAAAAACTTCCTTTTAACAGACAGAAACCTTGAAAAAGATGGAAATAATAAAAATACATAAATAAAGAGCTACAGGGTTTGCACGTGCAGTGTTTAGCACCTCACAGCAAAAAGGTTCATGGTTTGACCCTCAGCTGGGCCTTCCTGTGTGGAGTTTGCATGTTCTTCCTGTGTCTGTGTGGGCTCTCTCTGGGTACTCCGGCTTCCTCCCACTGTCCAAAGATCAACCAGGCAACCAGACAACCAGGTTAATTGGTGACTCTAAAATGTCTGTAGGTTTGAATGGTTGTTTGTCTCTCTGTGCCTGTGATGAGATGGTGACTGTTCAGGGTGTACCCACCTCTTGTCCTAAGTCAGCTGGGATAGGCTCCAGCCGCACCGTGACCCTGATGAGGATAAGACGTTACAGATAACGGATGGAAAGGTTTCAGGTTATTAATGTGTTAATCTAATCTCTCTCTTTCATTTCCTGTCTCTGTCTGTCAGGTAATATTGTACTCCGAACCAGGCTTTCAGGGTGAGTGTCATGCTTTTGACCGCAACCAGGAAGCAGTGTCAGAAAAACTACTGACCAAGTCCTGCCGAGTGACAGGAGGAAGGTGAGGAGCCAAAAAAAGAAAGAAAGCAAATAATAATGTGTAAAAATGGACAAAACAATAAGCATGATGGTGAAGTGTGGAGGGTTGTTATGAGATTGAGGACTGAAAAGTTAATCTCTTCCAATTTGTCTGTGTTTCAGCTGGGTGCTCTATGAGGATAAACAGTTCTCTGGGAACTTGTATGTGCTATCCGAAGGAGAGTATCCCAATTTAGTCAGCATGGGATGTCTGCCTGACTTCAAAATCCGCTCTATAAAGGCCGTGCCAATGGTGAGAAAGCACTCAAATATAAAGAAAAAAAACTGTCTGCATTCTTTCCTCTGTCCACCTCTGAATGTCCTTCTCTGTCCCTGTCTAGACGTTCTCAGTTCCTTCCATCTCTCTGTTTGGTCTCGAGTGTCTGGAGGGCAGAGAGCTCACTACGGACACAGAGATCCTCAGCATGGTTGAAGAGGGCTTCAACAACCACATTCTGTCTGTCAGAGTGAACAGAGGCTGGTGAGTGTTTGTCTGCGAGCATTTGGCCGTGCACAGTTTGTGTGTTTGCATTTGCAAAAGTTTGTTTACACTGATGCACGTTAGTCAGACAGTCAGCTGATGAATACCCAATGAAACGATGCTGAAATCCTCGCCTTGTATCACTGTGTTTGTGTGACAGTTAAGCAGCAAATTGTCTTTTTCTTTGCAGCTGGGTGATATGTGAACACAGCAACTACAGGGGGCGCCAATTCCTTCTGGAACCAATCGAAATCACCAACTGGTTGAAGTTTAGCTCACTGCAGACAGTTGGCTCCATGTACCCGGTCAGACAGGTCTGTAAAATGTATTTGCAGTAAGGTGGATCATTTTTACACCCTCAACAATAGAGCCATAAAATAAACATGCAAAAAACACATCTGTCACATGTGACCTTTTGTTTCCTGCTGCAACATAAAGTGTGTAGTGCATTAGTTGACTGAAGTCATTTATTTAAAAAGTTGAATTTGTCTTTTTAAGTAAAGAATCACTAAATAAAAGGCATAAGTCCTATGATTAGCTGATGGCACTGGTTCTGATCCTCCCTTCTCATATTTGGTGGCTGCTTTTCCAAACACAGAGGTCATATTTAGCAGTAGAAATACCCTGAATAAGAAGTATTGAATATTAAATGTGAAGATTTGCTCCGAGTGTGACATTAGACTAAGAGCTAGTCTTGAATGGCTTGTGTGCTGTTATTATTTCACCACATAAAAATGTCGCGAAACGCTGCAGTGTTTCCCAGCACTTAATGAACACCTCTAACAGCCAAGTTGACACCACAGCTGGTAACATCTTGTTTCACATAATGCTCTAGAAAGAAGTGGGAATGATTTGAATGAATAATTTAAGTGAAAAGCTAAACTGATCACAGGTGCCGTGCCTTTGATATTCAATCAGATAATTTAGCCACGCAGGGTCTTCAAGGATTCACTGACATGTGACTGTTCTTTGTTACCTCCTGCAGAAGCGATGCTTCTTCCGCATCAAGAACAAAGAGAGAGGTCACTTCATGTCCATCCAGGGCGGCGTGGAGGAAATGAAAACGGGACGGGTGGTGGTGACCCCAGAGGTGGAGCACATGAGCGACATCTGGTTCTATCGGGATGGCCTCATCAAGAACAAGGTAATGCATGATTAACACCTGAACAGAATCTTTGTGAGCGTGCTAACACTGGTTGCTGGTTTAACCATGCTGCTGTAATGTGTGTGTTGTAGCTGTCCCCGACCATGAGCCTTCAGGTGATGGGCAACATTGAGCCGGCAGCCAAGGTGGTTTTGTGGACAGAGACACGGCAGCCTATCCAGACCTGGACAGCCCAGATGAGAGGCCTCATTACCAGCCTTACTTTCCCTGGCATGGTTCTGGATGTCAAAGGTATGGGAGGAAAACATGGGCACTGATAACATGATATTTGCATACATGCATTTGCATATACAATATTGAACTGAGCCCTGAGTTGAACTGGCGAGCTGTCCGTGGGTGTTCTGCGCCTCTCGCCCAATGTCAGTGTCAGTTGACTGTGCGCTTCCCTTAATATGCTAAAAATGAATGCAAAGAAAACGTTGTTTAAGTTTCCAGGGCTGGAATTTGCATCAGCAAAAAACAAACACTGATGTTCCTCACTCTGTAGCTACTTGAAGAAAACATCAGCACAAAGTAAAAAGACTTTACAGAGAAGTTTAATTGACCTGTTGGTGGAAGAAGTCGAGTTAAAGTATCAAATAAATGCACTCAGAGTGTTACATATTATTGTATATGTTTTTGTGCTATATATTAAGTGTAAATTGGTAGAGGAGGTCATCTACTGATCACAGGGTCGGTGATTCAGTCCCCACCTCCTCCTGTCCATGTGTCAAAGTATGAGACACCAGGGCTCTCCACAGGGATTTGCATTCCTGATTGCTGCCTGGATAAAAGGCGAGTGTTGTGACAGAAAAGGCATCTATAATCAAATATGGTGATGGTCAGATTATGCCGAGTTGGGCCGGCCCGGAAAGCAGCTGTGGTGATCCCTACAAGGAGCAGCTAAAAGACGGTGTATTTGGAAGTTGGAAGTTTGGCGTTTCCCATGATGACTTTCCAACAATCCTCTTTTCTTTTCCTCCAGGCGGCAAAACTTATGACAAGGACTACGTGGTGATTTTGCCGGAGAACGATGAGAGGCCGAGCCAGCAGTGGGAGATAGAGCTGCTGTAAGCGGCTGCTGTCACAGCCTTGGGTTTCTCTTCGCTCAGCTTTCCCCAGCAGTGCATTGACAGTGCTTGCCTGTACAGCACCACAATACTCTCTACATATACTGGGAAACAACACTACCACTGCCTTATGATGTCTTTTATTTCAGTGCCTCCTACTCTGAGATCCATGCAGCTAGTATGAACATTGTAACAGCAAGAATACAATGAAGTAATAGAAGCCCTGAAAAGCTGCACCAGTCAGTTTAGTGCTTTGCCGAGATTTGTTACTTTGTAAACGTTTTCTCCGAGTAAGATCATGATTTTATGGAAAACAACATGAAGTGCCTTGTCTTGCTGCAGCAGCTGGGTTCATCACGAGTTGGATCACTGTAGTTTGAGGATTTACTGAACTACCATAGAGAAATCTAGCACAGGATTGTATGTAGTGTGGTTCAAGCCTGCTGTTCATTCATTAGTCATTTGAGTATTCAAACTAGAATCTCCCTGTTTGTATGATATCAGGCTCATGCAAATTTCCTGCCTGTAGAAGCACATGTTGTTGATGCTTTCATAACTTTGTTTACAATGGAGCAAACCAAGTTTTAGATGCCTCTGGACCTTGTTTTCCTGTGAATAGCAAGTGGCTATCAATACACAGATAGCAGACGAATGAAGCCAAATGAATGTGCAACGTGCAAGAAATGTATGCTCTGCTTTTTTAAAGGTATTTTTATATGTGCTGTTTGTAATGATGTTTGTTTTATTGGAGATTTGCAGTATATCACATAGCTTTGTACGGTGAATGAAAATGGGTTGTGTGCGTCCAGTTATTCGAGTCAAATTGCTACACAAAAAAATCTATGTTACCTTCACCAGCTGTATGTTAATATTTGATACTGAAGATACCATATAAAATGTTATGTAAGAGGGGAGTGGTTTTAAAGTATTGAATAAAAAATGTTCAACAAAACAAAGCTGACTTATTTTTTTCAAAAGAATTACATCAAATGTGGTTGCATTATGTGCTGAATAAACTGTTTCTAAGCACTAAAACCAGGTTTTTAGTGCTCTATAGATCTGGTCACATACACTACTCACTAAAAGTCTCACTAAAAAGTTCACCTAACTATAAGCTCTATCGAAAAGGAAAGTCTTAAGTCTACTCTTGAAGGTGTTGACTGTGTCTGCCTCCTGAACCCAGAAAGGTAGTTTGTTCCACAGAAGAGGAGCTTGATAGCTGAAAGCTCTGGCTCCCAGTCTACTTTTGGAAACTATAGGAACCACAAGGAACCCAGCATTCTGAGAGCGCAGTGGTCTAGAGGGGTAGTAAGGTACTATGAGTTCTTTTAGATATGATGGTGCCTGACCATGAAGAGCTTTGTATGTAAGAATTTTAAATTCTATTCTACATTTAACAGCTAGATTTAACAGGATCAACAGACACATTGCCTGCTTCAAATGAAAACTTTCATTTCACATGAAATGAACACAAACTTCATTCTGTGCTTTGACACATTCAAATACTTCAGCACTTCCTTTTGTATTTTTAGTTTCAGCATTTCAGCTAAATTTCAGCAGTAAAGTTCATTTAATACATGCACCAGCTGAAGCAGCTTTGTTTGTAATAACCACACAGGTCTCATATTTCTGTGTGCTCTGCAGGTGAGCAGCAGGTAGAAGTTGAGCAGGAGGAGTGAACAGGATCTGTTTCATTTTGAGCAAATGATTGAATGAATCTTTCTGTGTGACATGATATTTTACATGACCTGTAATTTGGGCCTGCTGATTTTGAAAGTGAATGAACTGTCTTCCTCCCTCTCTCTCTCTCTCTCTCTCTCTCTCTCTCTCTCTCTCTCTCTCTCTCTCTCTCTCTCTCTTTCTCTCTCTCTCTCTCTCTCTCTCTCTCTCTCTCTCTCTCTCTCTCTCTCTCTCTCTCTCTCTCTTTCCCTTCTGTCCTCCCCTCATTACAGTAAAAGGCTGGATAAGAGTTTGTGAGTATCAGATCGCTATCACATGCTACCACAAATTCAGGTACTAACAAAGAGGCTTTTTGTTAACTTGTGTGACACAATTTACTTTTCAGGTTTTGGAGCCAAATGACCATCAGGTTATACATGAGCTTCAGGACTTCAGGCTGATCTGTTTTACCCTGAAACCACTTACTCCCACCTCCAGAGAAAAGCTGCAGGTTGAATAATGGCTTTGTTTATCAGATACCTGCTCCACCCTGGTGAAGAGCTATAAAATGGCAAAGATTGAGCTTGAACTTCAGCATTACTACATTTTCATTGAACGGGGATACATTGTGCAACCTGATACAGCAACAATCCGTCACCACTGATCCACTAGTACCAAATCAGCCACAAAATCTAAGCCAATGAGTAAGGTCACCTGTAAACAAACCTGACTGTTCAGATTCCTCCTCTGCAAGGAATGTCAGTATTTTACAACAGGGTTGTCATTGTACACACCAATAGTGTTGACAAAGCTGTGAACATACTGAGCACTGATTGGTCAGACGTTTGATTGACAGTCAGGTGGGTAAACTGCAAGCGGGTGTGGCATAGGGAGGGCGGGTCTGAGATCCAAGACTGATTACAGGAGGTTGTAAAAAAAACTGAACTACTTCCACACCTTCTTACAGCTCACAGGACTCTGTGTCAGGTAAGACAAATCAGCATTCTTTCAAATTACTCTTAGAAAGTGTCGTATTGTCAGATGTTCGTTTTGGCATGATGTGATATGATGATCTTATACAGTAGTAATACAGCTGTTTTGCTGACATATCTGCTAGTTTCATGAAACTGCCATTAAGAGATTCATTGAACATGAATTCAAACTTAGAATTCAAATTCAAATTTCACTTTTAACTGTTTTTATTCAAAATAAATGGATGAAGAATTGTCCCACAGCTCTCTGTGGTTTGTTTATGGTTTGATGTCATTTGTTGTGTATGTTTCATTATCTCTCATTCACGTCCTTTTCTTGCAGATAAAACAAAGCAATGGACCCTGATTACTTCAAATCTCATGTAAGTAAACCTTTTCTGCACCGTCTTTCTGTTGTAAATTCATTACTATGATACCACATACAGTATGTAGATAATACAATCTGTTATCTTATGTTCTCTGATTATCTGCATACCCGCAGAAGTCACTCTGTGCATGATGACTCCAGGCATGCTGGAATGCTGCAATGTGAACTTGTGTTTCCGGTTCAATTTTATTATTGAAAAAATGAAAATGAAAAAAGCTGGATTAGGAATTATGATGTTTGAGACTTTGTCTTGAGAGCTGTACAGTGTAGTGTTGTAGCAAATGTTCAGCATGTACTGTATGCTCTTGGACTTGCCAAGTAATTTTCTAAACAACCACCCCCCCACCCACACACCAGTCACAGACAGGGTATAGAATATTTGACATTCTTTAAATTCAAACACGATGAAAAGTAACTTGTATCTCAACTCATCTTCTGACAGCACCTTCATGGCACGTCTGCATGAACTCATTGTCATCATGTGTCTTCTCTTGTTCCACATTCCACCTGTTCTCTGCTCTTTAATCATCAAACAGATTCATGCTGAATGTTCCTTCAGTCTTTGTAGTATTTTATTTTTTAGGTTTGTCCAATTCTTTGGTTCCTCTCTTTCAAATAGGACATGTGTTGGGGTACCCTCGGAACGGTGCGACCCTTCTCCAATTTCCACCCTGACCGGGATGCCATGGAGATCCAGGCAGCTCTGGAGAAGAAAGGTGCTTCTGTTCAAAGACTAAAAACTGGTTTAGAAAGCTGAAGTGGCTTTGTTGATCATCGTTGTTGGAAAAGACTGTACTCAATCCTTCTTTTCTTTTCCTTTTTTTCCCTCCTAACATTTCATATCCTGTCATTAAATACTTGTATTGTATCGCTATTTAAATCCAAACATCGTGTATTTGTGCACTTACATTGTGTACTTGGCTTAGACGCAGTGACTCTGGTGAGGATCCTCACCAATCGGAGCAACGCTCAGAGGCAAGTGATCGCCAAAACCTTTGAGGAAATAACACAAAAGGTGAGCTGAATGTGTTTACAACATTACAACAACACTTCTTACTGATCTTTTTTATGTTGCAAAGGTATGGTATGTGTGTTTCTCATCTGTAACCAAGTGTTTGCTGATCAAACATCATTTAAAACAGGTCTTTAAAGGGTTGGGACACACCTTTGTTTAGAGAGGGAGTATCTGCATTATAAGCTAAAATAACGTGACACAGAAAATATGATGCTGCAGTCCTTCAGATAAACTGCACTCACTGTGTGTTGGCAGGAGTTCCTTTGTATGGATCTGAAAGCAACAAAATACATGACAGTTCACTGGTTGAAGCATTTTCTTGACACAGGAAGGCGATAGTATCTGCAAATACATACTTTCACACTGTCACTGTGTGGTCAAACAGCATGGAATGTCTTTTCAGATCAGTATCAGAGGATCTTTAATTTTAACAGTGTTTGTTATACGTTTACCAATTAGGTCTGTTTCATCTTTGAGAGTTATCTGGCGGCTAAACCATTAGCTCTCAGAAGAAGAGGATCCATTGAATGGAACCAAAGATTTTCTCTAACATAAGTTGAAACAACCTGCACCAACGAAATGAAATGTTATACCCTGTCTCTGAAGTGGGCCTGGTCTCGTGCCCCCAATCTCCAAACCTTGTTAAGATGTGGTGTGAATATCATTTGGATGATGAAAACAGTTGTGTTGTACCAGAGACAGCCCTGAACATGATTAAGTTTTAGGTAAGTTGTTATGGTTCAACTTTGGTGAAATAGACCAACGTCCAGATTTCCACTGGTCTAATGTCCTTTCTTGGTCCTCCTTTCCTGGGGCAGAGAAAGCTTCATGAGAGTGTTTGATGGGTTTTGTTACTGCACTTGAGACATATTCAGAGTAGCTGAAATCTTCTGGACTGACTGACCTTCACGTCTTAAAGTAATGGCGGACTGTTCTTTTTCTTAGTCCAGAGAGTCTTTTCATAATATGAATTACTGTGGTAGGTGAATAGAGCTATTTAATGTATGCCAACACAACTGATGATCTCAAGGCATTGGTTTAGTTAAACTAGAACAGTGGTTTGACTCTGCTTGACTTACTATTTGTGTTTCATGTAGACATTATTGAGGATGTACCATGTTAAAGGTCCAGTATGGAGAATTAAGTTGCATCTAGTGGTTTAATCGCTGCTTTGCAATCTCCCCACATAACCCTTGCCTTCTTAGTGTACAGGAAAGGCCCTGTGTACATTCAGTATTTAGTTTGTCTGTTCCAGGCTACTGTAGAAACACAGTGTTTCAACATGGCGGCCTCCATGGAAGAGGACCCGGGAGGAAATGAGTTTTTGTCTGATCTGGTACATTGAGAGTCAACAGAGATAATCAGAAATGATGCCTCTATCAGTGGCCCTCCTCAAAGTAATCAAGTTGTTCTTTGAAACCCACTCCCTGTACAGGAACTACTGTAATACAACACATGACAACTGCCAAACACAGGAGTACCCACAGACAGAGCAACAGCTAATTACATTTTGGCTTTAATGAGTGTTTTTAGCATCAGCCATTGTGCATGTTTTACATCTACAAGGACAATAATAGATATAAATGCATTCTCATATTACTGAGGTATGTGATTATAGACTGTATACATAGTATACACTGTTTATATTGTTTTGAGTCCTTGTCCTGTGTCCATTTTATCAATGAAGCAATGAGAACCAGTGCTTAAAGATATGTGACAGAATGAATGTGTTAATCTGACTCTGTACCAGGACCTGGCAGCTGGTTTGAAGAAAGCTCTGGCTGGAGATCTGGAGGATCTACTGTTGGAGCTGCTGATGCCTCCTCTGGAGTATGAGGCTCATCGGCTACAACAGGCTATGGTGGTCAGTGGATTTTTGTGTCTATGTTTTGGGAAGCGTGGACTGGGCGGGGCGCTTCTGTACGTGTATATGGATTTCTTGTGGGGCAGGGATTGATGGCCTGTCTGTCATGTCCTGTGGGTGCAGGGTTTAGGCACAGATGAGGAAACACTGATGGAGATCCTGTGCACGCAATCTGGAAAGCAGCTTCAAGAAATTAGGGCTGTATACCAGCAGCGTAAGTCTCACAACTTCTCTAATCTTTCCCAAAAAATGTCTTGATTGATTTTGATTTGATTGATTGACTGTTGTAGATTTAATCGCCTCATCCACTATCTGACATGTCCTACTCCTGTTTGTTTGTCTCCCTTTTCAGTTTATAAGAAGGACCTGGAGAAGGAACTGAAAGGAGAAACCAGTGGAGACTTTGCTAAGCTTATTGTGGCTTTGCTAAATGTAATTTACTCATTTATTTCCTTCACTATCGCTTTTAACCTCATAAGCACAGCACCGTGTGAATATAGAAATAAGATTTCCCTTTTTTTGAAAATGCAGTGAACTGTTTTTTCACTCCTCTCTCCCAACAGAAAGAAAATATTGCCGGTGACATCCAAAGAGATATTGAGGTATTATTTTCCATCACGCTTTCATACAGAAATGTTGTGGTCCAGGTGAGGAGAAGTACTGTAGTTTATAGCGAAGCAGACACAATGGACTCCATTTTGCTAATGCTGGTAGTGCTTGATGCTTCACTGTCACTTGGCAGCTCTTGCATGGAGCATGTCGTGGACAGAGATTTCTCCACTCTCTCACTGTGTTCTCTTGTTTTTATTCCTGCAGTCCCTCTCTGCATCACTAAATGGGAAAAAAGCTGAAGCAGGGCCATGGATCGACATACTGACCTCCAGAGACACAGGCCACCTCAACAAAGGTGAGGCTGTAATATATATTTTTATACTTCTTGCATATGTATTTGTTGTTTTAAATACGCTCATTCCTCTGACCTGTTTCTCACTGACAGTACTGTTTGGACTAGAGATGGAGAGTGGACAGATGGTGGATCAGGCTTTGGAGAAGAAGTTTACAGGAGACTTTCAACTGGGTTTGAAGGTTTTAGGTAAATATTGTTTTAGATACTGTGTGAAAGATTACAATGCACTGTTCACATTGATTAAACTCTAATAGTTCTTTACCTGTGCCTGACAGTACAGTGCATTCAAAACCCAGATGTCTACCTCGCCAAAAGACTGATGACCAAGAAGGTAAGGATTTGATTTTTTTATCATGATGATATAATCTGATGATAATACTGTGACTGACTGATGGATGGATAAAGTGATTAATCATTATAGGGACTTTATGAATCTTTCATATTTTCATTACCACAGTACTCATGACACAAATTTAACACAAGTTTCAGTTTGTTTAATACACAGCATACTGGTAATATAGGGAAAAGCTTCTTTGTTATTTTAAAGAAAATCATAATAGTAGAAAGCTACACACACACACACAAAGGTAAGGTAATTTCCACACACGCTTTATTTAGTCACATTCATAAAAATATTCATAGAACATCCATAAGTTTGTTACATGATTTGCCTTGAATTGAATTTATGTCATGCTAATAAAGTGTCCAACCCACATGGGTTCACAAGACACCAAACGCGCAGCTGCAGTGCTCAGAATGTTCATTTCAATACAAATGTACAGATTACTTGACATCTCTATGAAAAGGTTCCACTTAACAAAGCACAACATAACTCCACTCCATAATTATGCAGCCAAAAAAAAAAATCACCATAAATGCAGGACATTTAATTAAAAAGAACTTTTAGAGAGGACGGCAAAACTTTAAACCTGCTGGACTTGATAACTAAGTGTTCCTGAGGCTCACGCTGTAATTATCCTTTATGAAACAATATGTTTGTGACTTTTATTTATACCATATATTAACATAGCATTTTCTCCTTAATCTCCTGAATATGACAAAGCAACTGTTCTGGAAGATGAATGACAAACAGTACACGTGAAATAAAGATTTTAACTAATTAGTCCCTGGGGGCGACCATGTGACCTGTCTTTTTAGTGAGTCTGATCACACATTTTTACAAGTCTGTCTGTTTGGAGGTTCTCAACTCTCAAATAAAGGTTGATATGCAGTGTCAGAATGTGTATGTTCATAGAAACCTCAAACATCATCAGTACACACGTGAATTATAGAGGTGTGTACAAACAGATTTCCACACTGTTTAACTTTGTTTAATACAAACCCCAGTGCTGTATAGAGCACTGGCAGCTTCTTTACATACATGTCCTTTTGTCGTTATTGTTTTACTATAGTGTATTAAATAGTTCTTCTTAAGTTTCCTATAAACATAAAAGAATCTGAAAAACATCTGTTCCTGTATGAATTATGCTTTATAGATACATTTGTCTAAATTACGGAACACTACATTTCTAATATACAAATATGCAAAGACGTTGGAGGCAAGAAATATATCGTGTATATTTCGTGTGAGATTGTCAAACACATTGTTGAACAGTTGACACACAAAACATTTGACTGTTTCAGACACCGATAGTGCAGGGGATCATGGTGTCGCACTGTGAGGACGATCTGCTTTGTATCCGAGCTGCCTACCTGAAACTAACAGGCATGTCTCTTTACAGTGCTCTACAGGTGAGTCACACACGTAATACAACACCCTGAAGTACTTGTATAAGCTTATGTGTGCAATTATTATTCAATAAAAAAAAAAAAGGATTGTCGTGTTTAAATGAGAACTCTTTGCTGTTCCAACAGAAACAGTACAAAGGAGATCATCTCCAGGCTATGCTGGCCATCTGTCGATCTGAAGATTAAATAAAGGCTATAAAGTCTTTTATTTTATTTTTTCCTCTTGAATCAGTTTATTGTACTGCAAAAATAAACTTTATGTTCTGTTACTTTTCATACTTCATGGAATCTCATTTAATGTCCTGTCTTGCATATTGTATTGTATTGCATATTGTTTTTTCATTTTTAATTAATTTTTAATACAAGGAGCTGAATGTGACAAAAGAAGTTGTTTTGGATATTTTATGAGTGCAGTTTTGTTTTTAATCATTTAAATGTGTGTACTCCTCAATTTTCCTAAAGAGTACTTCTAAGCAGAGAACACCTTGACATTGATTGTTAATTCTAATGTTAATCTCTGTACATGGTCTGTATACACAGTATAACAGTCATTCTTTCAAAAAGTATACATTAGTCTTAACTCTCTGTCTAAACACACACACACACACATCAGTCATCAGTCATCAGTCATCACATTATCTCTAAATAACAACTTATTCATCATGTCACATAGTTCCGATCCATTAGATTGCATCTTTCTCGCCTATTCAATTACATAATTAAGAACAATTATACATTACCCTTGATTTTACCCAATTCTTCATCCCCTTCTTTGGAGTGTCTCTGCTTTCATTTGAACTCAGCCTACATTGTGGATGTGGAATCTCAGCTGCTGCTCAGGCGCAGAGTGTGTAGAGCAGCAATGGCACAACAGAAAAGAGCAGAGAAGCTTTGACTTCTGAGCCTCCACTGTGATCTGTAATGATCGGCCTCCTGGTTGTAGTGGTGGTCGTAGTTGGCCTTGTGGTTGTAGTGGTGGTTGTAGTTGGCCTTGTGGTCGTAGTGGTGGTTGTAGTTGGCCTTGTGGTCGTAGTGGTGGTCGTAGTTGGCCTTGTGGTTGTAGTGGTGGTCGTAGTTGGCCTTGTGGTTGTAGTGGTGGTCGTAGTTGGCCTTGTGGTCGTAGTGGTGGTCGTAGTTGGCCTCCTGGTTGTAGTGGTGGTCGTAGTTGGCCTCCTGGTTGTAGTGGTGGTCGTAGTTGGCTTCTTGGTAGTAGTAGTAGTAGTAGTAGTGGTTGGGAAAGTGGCTGTAGTTGTTGGTGTAGAGGTGGAGGTAGAATCAGTCTGGGTTGGGGGTACACATGTGGTTGTGGTGGTGGTTGTTGGTTCAGAGGTGGTGGTTGGAGATATCTTTGTGGTTGTTGGCAAGGAGGTTAGCATAGGAACAGATGAGATGACAACTGTAGAGCTGACAGTAACGCTGGCAGTTACAGGTTCTGTCGTGTTTGTTTGAGCCTGATTGAGAATAGAGTGGATGATCATTTATTGATCAATAGTGCACAAAATTTCTAGAATTATCATAGGAAAAAACAATTTAATTATTCAAATTTTCGTGAAGAACAATTTAAAAGTACATCAGTAGTTACCTCTCCTGATGCCAACAGCGCCAGTATGCAAAGTCCCAGAGCCAGTGTCTTCATGGTGGAGAGTGATGAGGATGCGAGATGCCAGAAAAATGAAAGGTCTTCCTCTGTAACCTGGTCTACTTCCACTTTTTCTTCTGCCAAACTGAGAGGAAAGCTTTTGCTCCTTACCTTTATAGAAAAATGTCACATTTCAGGGGAAGGGGGAGGTATGAATTAATGACGCACAGTATAACTTGGCCATGGAACCAGGAAGTTGGTTCCACCATTCACCTTTCATGTAGACACCTTGTTCCTGTAAGTAAAAAAAGTAGTTAAAGCAATGGCACTGGTCAGTTATAAGAAATATGAAGCTGACTCTGCAGTGCTCGAACACCAATAAATAAACTCATTAACATTTACTCTGCATTTCAAACACAAGTCAACTTTAAGAAACATTATATATTTCATATATTCTACTTATGAAGTTAACAATATTCTGCTTCCTCCGTATCTACTTCCTCTTTCTCCTATTCTACTTATATCTGTGATGTTAACACACTTCTCTTTACGTATTCAGACACTGGCAGTTATATGTTCAATAAAATGAATAGTTTTTTTTATTATTTAATTAAAAGGAGAAGATTAGTCATCTTCATCCAACCTTGTTCCTTCTGGTGGATAATTAACATACTGATTAAACAAATAGGTTACAATATTACCATGTTGCATTCTATGTTACTTCCTCATGTGTCACAGGATAAAAAGGTCATTGTCAAGACTTTATTCCTGGAAAAGTCCTTGAGACCCAGAGTGTATTTGTCCGAGACAAACACACAACATATGAGAGACTTCAATCTGCATTCTTTTAGATTTGGACATGCGTTGATAATGAAGCTTGTGTTTTTTAGATAAAACAGAGTAGCGTGCCCTCCAGGTCACCCTTCCAGTGGACAACATTTGATAAAGTGCCCTCTGTGGTGCCCTTCCAGCTGAATAAATAACAGTTCTTTGTGTGTTTTATTACAAAAGTAGATTTCACTGCTAACCACTGAGATCAACACGTCACTATGTTTTGGTAACATAGACAAGGTCATACAGGTTTCTTCAGTTTGTTTACTTTTCTTATTCTATTATTCATTTTATTCTGTCATTTTTACTTTTTTTTTTGCAAAGCTAATAATTCCCTAGAGTAGATGAGCCCGCTGGAACGTCCACTGGAAGCAGTAATGACACTTTTGTGACTCAGTGAAAACATCTTTGTGACTGTAGCAGTTGACTCACTCCCCTAAGTATAATTCATCCTTGTATTTTCTTTTTCTATATGTCATCTTATCATACAGTGCATGATTATGATATTTAAATCTTCTATCTGACCTGATAGAGAAGCTAGTCAGACAATATTTAAGGCGTAGTCCAATATTTGGGTGTTAGCTCAGTAATTATGTCATATTTTAGTAATAAGAGACAACAAAAGCTTGTATGAAGTAGTGTCCTTCTGGAATGAAGTCATGACTGGCTGTTGTCTCTCAACAGAAACCTGTTAGATATCACAGATCTAACGTACCATGATTTAAAGCTTTGGCAAAATATCTCATATTTTTACTTTTGATGCATAGTGTTATAAAAATTAGGTTTATGATCTGTTTAAATCATAGAATGTGTACGTGAGTTCCTATTACTTACATGTTCTGTTTTCACTTCTCTAATATGACTTTGTTGCTAAGGCTGGAGGGATAAGGAGGGTAAAGTTCAGGTTAATGTGTAAATAGAGGAAGTCCAGAACAGAATGAGGGTCAGGGACTGGTCAGAGAGGTGACATTTAGGTACTACTGATTAAGGAAACTAATAATTCGTTATGATGCTATCTGTATCTTTGGGGAGGTGTCCAAGACAGCCCATTAGAGAGTGTATAAAAACCAACCAACAAGGAGCCTTTTTCTCTGTAACCCCTTTTGTGTGTTGCACTGTTAAACGCTCCTTGTACAAGAATAAATTCAACTTAAACTTTGATACTTCATACAAATCCAGTCTTCCTTATTGAAGGGTCATTTGAAAATTCTTAAAACACATAGTGTAAATACAAATATTGCACGAGTGATATACAGTTATTTAAAATATGTTCATTCTGTTCTCTTTCAATAATTCAATATTTATTATTTTTTTGGACATACCAAGAAAAAACACTTCCTAATGTACAAATAATGATTCTATCACAGCTCACGCGAGTATTGCTTCAACACTACGAGAATGTGACATGTCTACAAAATAAAAGGACCATTTGTGCATTCATTTATTTTATATTTATATATGTGTTTGATAAATATTCTCACATGGGACAATAAATAGACCTAGAGAATGTACAAAGTCACTCTGAAATACAGACCAGGCAGCAGTAATGTCTTCAAATGCAAACAAACAAGCTTAAACATATCACTGAAGAGTCTTCATCAAAATCATCATTTCATAATTTCACAATTTTGTTGAACACAGACAACTGAAAATGTATTTCCTCTATCTTCTAAAATGAGCTCAGACCTGTTGAACAGGCTCACTTCAGCTCTGAGCCTCAGGAGGGCGCTCATTGCCAAAGTGCTTGAAGAGCAAATGATCCAAACAGGAGACTGATAGAGGTGAAGATGCAGCTCTGTCCATTCTTTGGGATTGTGGTGGTCCCACCGACTGTCCCCGTCATCACCGTGGGTCTGATCGTACTGTTCATGTCAGTGGTGGGCCTGTTACTGGTGCTGATGGTCCCCGTGGGTATGCTGTTGTTGTTGGTGTTGTTGTTGGTGTTGTTGCTGGTGTTGTTGTTGTTGTTGTTGATGTCGTTGTTGCTGCTGTTGTTAGTTGTGGTGTTACTGTTGCCATTGTCTGTGACTGCTGTGGTATCACTTGATGCTCGACTCGAAGTCTCTGTGTGCTGCAGAAGAGGAAGAAGACAAAGAAGTGATCAATAGAGATTTATGATGTAATATAATATTGTTTATTATATTCTGAAAAATACATGTGTTAGCTTTGACATTGTTTAAAATGACAATAAAATGTTTAAAATGAATTAATAATGACAAGTATAGGATTAAAACAAATGTTGACATGATGAATAAGTCTTATTAATAATAATATTATTGCAGTTCATTCATTTATTCAAGATAGTTTAGATTTTTTTCATTTTTATAATTTAACTGAAAAGAATCATACTATCAGATCAGAAGTGTTTTCTTTTAGATTTTGGTTTTCAGCCCATTCTCATTCTAATTTACACCCAGCGAGGACAATTTCTTTTTACCTGTGCACAGACAAATCCCAGCAGAGACAGTGAAAACAGTCCCAGGACAAGGTACTTCATGTTTGAAGACAGATGAGTCCTCTTGATACAGACGGCTGCAGATATCTTAATAAAACCTCTCAGTTTTCATCCAATCTTTTGTTTTAGGTGTGTCCTGGTCATAGACTTGTGTACCCTTGCAGAGAGTCTTACTTTGGTCAAAATGTGTGTTTCCAGAGGCTGGCTTTTTATAAGGCATTCAGATTTTTCACCTGATACCTATTTCCATTCAGGAAGTCTGGCCTCAGTCTCCACCCCAGCTATGGACCGCAAATGCAAAACTTCACACTGAGCCAATTGACAACAAGCCAGATATGGATGTAAGAGATATCTTGTCTCTGCTGTCTTTGTCTTTTGAACAAAGTGGCTCCAACCACTTAGCTGCAGCTATTTTTATGTTTCTATAGCTGTGATTGTCTGTAGAGATTAATAAGAAACTCATTGATTAATACTAAAAAAGAGTAATGTGTTAAACAGCTGCTTCTTGTTGAATGAAGTGTTATATGAAGCAGAATGTTACTTTAAGGATTATTAAATTACATCACAAATAAACTGCTTTATTTAACACTAACCTGGCTCTCAAATAGCACCCTTAGGCAAATGTATCAAATTCAAATGTTGAAAAGATTCACCAATGGCCAACTTAAAAATATATAATCATTCCCTGTTGCTTATTAGTTACATATGTAACTGCAATATACTTTCAACTTGAGTTGTTTTTAAATTCCTCATTTATTCTCCCAAAAACACAAAACTATATTTTTCCAGAAAGATGTGCCTGATCTGCACATCCACTGTTCATCAACATCATACACAACCTGACACTGATCAACTGATAGCATAGGACACATACTGTAGAATCCACTTCTTCACAACAATTATACTGATACATGTATGTATGTATTGATAGTATGTATTGATATGTTTTGACATATGTATTGATTATATTATATTGATGCCCTTTCCTGAGTCATGAGAGGAAAAGAAAACAAAGGTAGTTCAACACAAACAACCGAATGTGAATTTGAATTTGAATGTGGTGTTATTTGAATAAAATCTATATCAAAACCAGAATGCAAATCAGGTGGCCTCTGCACATCATCAACAATTTCCCTCCATTTTAGAGTAATAACCTAATTCATTTATTTCCATTGACTTTTTCCCCAAGATGCTCCCACCATTTCCTTTCCAGTAGTTAATACTAATAAAAGTCAATTCAGTTTCCAGTTTTATTTGCCAAAGCATACAGAGAAATGTCATGTCGTGTCCTGTGTTTATGTTTGCTTGTGATTAAAATAAAGTTTTTAGATCTGAAGAATGGGATTCACGAAGATTGTGTTGAACAGTCTGGTTCAAGTGGACAGCAGCTCAGAGCAAATACAGCACTTCATAGCATCGATATGATAAACACGTGACAGATACAGTCAAAGAAAAATCAAATATTTATACTAATGAAATGTGAATCTGTGGTTTCTTCACTCTCAGGCCTGAACACCACAGATCAGAACACAGACCACAGGCACCAGCAGCTGACTGCAGCGTCCGAACAAAGAGGCAGACCCTGATTTTGATGTCGTAGCTGAAACTGTGTGGGTGCTGGTCCCGGCACTCCCAGCTCCGTGCTGAGTGGTGTATGTCATGTTTCCAGTGCTGTGGGTCTCATTAGAGGGCACCGTGGATTGCTGTGAAAGAGTGATGGCAACTGTGGAGTTCGCTGAGGTGGCAGAGGTCGGAGACGGTGCTGTGGTTACAGTGTGGTTGTTGGAGCTTATGGGAGTGGAGGCGTTGCCAGGCATTGTCGTTTGGTTGGTACCAGCTGGTTCAGTGGTCGTTGTTGTATTCGTTTCCTGTTAACAAGAACACCAGTCAGTCCAGAGTCACTTCCTGCAGAGTATAGATGTATCTATATATTAAAGGGTCAGTTGATTATGATCAAACAGTATACACAAACATAATTTCTCACTCTTGTTTCTCGCTGCCATTGCTAAAGTACTACAGTTATTGCTGTTATTATTGAGAGTGAGAAACAAAGGTCACTAACAATCTCTAATCACTTCATTTGGAGCTGGAGTCAGCTTGTGTTTAGCCTAGCTTAGCATAAAGATGAGATCTTCCGTAACCACTTATGCTTGCCAGAGTTGCAGGGGGGCTGGAACCAATCCCAGTTGGGTGCACATCGTGGACAAGTTGCCAGTTTATCACAAACAGCTATTCACACAATCATATTCACATCTATGGGCAAATGAAGGGACACCAATTAACCTGCAAGTTTTGGAAAATGGAGAGAACCAACGCAGACACGGGAGGGCATGCAAACTCCACACAGAGAGCTCCTAACCTTTTAAAATGTATTTCCTTTACTGAGCCCACACATTACACCACTGTAGCAGCACAAATCTCAGACAGATCTGTTTAAACATGGACAAAGATAGTCTAGGTCAACCTGGTATCATGCCATGTGCATGATAGACCCTTTTGTGTAGGCAAGGCAAAATACTGACATAGTTTCCTGGTGTGTACAGGTCAGCAATAATAAATCTGCACCATCTATTCACAAACAAGTGATGAGTGCTGTTTGGTTAAGTTTAGACACCAAGCCTACTTGGTTAGATTTAGGAAAAAAATCATGGTTGGGGTTAAAATAATTGTTTTCTTCAGTCAATGTTATCTTTTGGTTTCATACAGCAAACAACCCCAGAGAGAAAGTTCTCAGTTCTCTGTGGATATAGTATTGGAGGCAGGGCTCTATTCATTCTTATGGAAGGCATACAATTACACAGAAACTCGGCAAGGTGGAGCCCATAGAGCAGGAGCACTACAGACTTCTGCTGGTGGAGCACAGCTGAGCCACTGACTTGAATGCCGAAAAAATGAAATAACTTCACCTAGACTGCTCAGGAAAATGTAATGTAAACCATTTTACAACCGCTCTTTTCACAATGTAAGCTAATAAAAGTTTAATAAAATAAAAGTTTTTAATAAAAGTAAAAAAGTTTTTTGGGATATCTCTGTGTCCCTATGACGGACACCATTGCTGTCATTAGACAGTTTGAATATGTGAACTTTTTGCACCTAGGTAAGGCAAATCGTGACACTGACACAATATCCTCTGATGTATCTGTGAGTGTGTTACAAGCTTTGGTGTCGACAAAGCATAATAATATAATAATAGTAATGGGATAATAAAATGAGACAGTGGACATAAATTCTGTTTTGACTCTGTTTTATACTGTCAGTAGATGTCAAAGATAAAGCTGCAGCACAGTGTGTCGCTGTGTCCATGACAAATCATGAACACATCCTGCAAAGGTCAGTGCATGAGGCATGAAGACAAAATCAGATTTTGCATATTGATATGGTCGGTAGAGGCCTGCAGTGCATGTCTGCCCTCTATTACGTGTCCCCTGACTGCATACAGCATATCTGCATCTGTGTCTTTGTTGTATTTCATCTCGCCTCCAGTCCAGACCTACGCCTCATTTTCCCTGATAGGTCATATCTAGTATATCTGGAAATAGGAGCGCTCCTGTGGCTCCCTCCAGCAAAAGAAAGGATTACTGAGGGCTGACAAAGTAAAGTAGGTCTAATATATTCAGTTTCACAGAATTGTAACAGTGGAGGAGCTATAAATAAATTTCCTAGTCGTAAGCACGCATATGAGGAACAGTTGAAATTCAGCCTACAAGTTTGGTAACATGATTTTTAATGAATCCATCAACTAACCCTCATAATTAATGCACTTTGGCATGTTTTAATGGGTTTGTTCATTATTTAACTGTTAATGTTTTGCAAAAACAAACTTTTGTTCTCAGTAGAAAATAAAACAGAAACAAACAAACACGTTCCATCTAAAATGTAAAAGGTTACTTTCATTTGCCTGGGCTTAGAGATGGATTTAAATATTTCATCTATCTCTGCAGAATTTGACTACAGCCACGCTTAAACCAAAAGAAACAAACAGCAGATGTTGTTCTTTGTGTTCAAGTACCAGATAAATCAACCAGTGTCCACTAATCACAGCACTCACAGCCCTTTGAATGTGGTCACTAAGTCAGGACAAAGTGTCCCTTACCTGAGTGCAGCCCAGGCACATGAAGGTCAAGCACACACAGAGGACAAACATCCTCGTTTTCTCCATCTCAGTCTTCAGCTGTTTCCTTCCTACTTTATGGCTGTCCCCACCTTTCTGTCTGTCCTTTTATACCTGGCAGCTCTCCATAACACTGATGCTGATAACTATTAGTCATCACAGGGAGCTGAGCAGAAAAAAAATCATGCACTGTACTCTGGAGCAACTCCAACCTGGCCTGCAGTATTAATGCTAAGAGTGAGCAGGCAGGTGATATGTAAATGAGAGTTATAGTATGAGGAGAGGGTGACACTATAGTACACACTATATTTTGTCAAAAGTAGATCATACTGAATGTCTTTTCTGAAGCTAGGGTTACATTTTGTTGCCAACTGCTTCCCAGATCTACCCTGGAGATTGAAGCAGCCTGGTGAAATAATGCCAGAGGGACTGTCCCAAATTATACAGTAGTGCCATATTACAGGATATATTACATTACCCCATTTTATCCCAGATTAACTATTTTGTTAACATTCCGGTTAACAGGGCTGGGTGTGCTGCATACACCTTTATTTTACAGCAGTTATGTGTTACAGTGTGTTTGTTTATGTGGATCGAAATGTGTTCAAATAAATTTCCAACAGCTGAAACTGAAAAATTTGTCCAGTTACACTGAGTTCATGATGAAAGAGATTTCATATTATACATTCAAAGGAAAAATTAAAACTTATTACTACGGTCGTCATTTTAACAAAATAATACATTTTGATGGAAACAGAAACTAATGTTTCCTCATCATATTTAACTTTCACTCTTGATAAGATAAGGTAATTCACCTAAAAATGGAATGTTACCACAGAGACCCAGGGTTACTCTGATAACACAAGAATTCTATTTTGCTTGCTTTCACATTTTTTTCCACATAGTGAACATTATTTTGAAGAGAATTTGGGTAACAAGGCATGTTTGATTTTACCTCTCTTCTTGACATATTGCTGAATGATCTATTGGACGCAAACAGAAAGGAATGTGGCCCCGTGATGTTTAGTTTTTGATATCAAGTTTGTATAAATACTGACATTTTGTAATGGTGTGACAGCCTGACTTTCAACTAAACTTTAATGTTAGTTTAATTACAAAAGAATGATGATTTTTTACTAGTTTTAAGATGACAGAGTGACAGACTGGTTTCAAGCAATAACACAGTTCCTGCAGTGACTGTGTGCGTGACTCATTTCAAGGTTACAATAGATACACCACTCAACATGCGCAGGTGAATAGAGGAAGGGTGTATGTACGGAGATGTATACAGGAACAGTTTTATCAATTCTTATCTAAAACTAACAATTAAACTAGAAGACACTTTTCGCTGATCATCATCACACAACACGACAAGGACAGACGGAGGAACAAAAATGGTTCCTGTAACAGGTTGTTCTGGTAGCTGTGAGAATACAGCCTTTGTGGTGCTTTATCAGCTGTGTTATCACCGTGCAGCATATTTCCTGGTATCGGGCGCTTGTCTCTTTCAGAAAACCCGTGTCATCAGTGCTACTGGACACTACTGCCGGTACTGCATATTTCATTTGACCCCATAATGTTTTTCTTCTACATTTCTGTTTAAGATTAGCTCAGAAACACCGCCTTAACATTCCTGCTCTGAAGATGTCATTGGCCTGGTTTGGGTGACATGTTTTATCTGATGAGTTACTGGCTCCATTGTGTTTCATTACATTGCTCTAAGTATTGTAGTTTGCTACATTTCATGCCTGAAAAGTTTCTAAAACCAAAACAGATTCCTATAAGACATGTCAAATTCCTGTGCAGCTTCGGAAGGTGAAAGGAGGAACTTTGAACACATTATTGATTTTTATTCTGTGGTGTAAAAGTACTCAAGCTCTGACTGTCAGTCTGCAAGTGGTGCTTGTGTACATGCATTCAAGTATTCAGTGCTAATGTGCACTAACATTTTTAGCATCTTAGTTTAGCATGTGTGCTAAACATAGCACTACACAAGTTGGTATTAACAGGTATTTGAAACTTTGACCATGAGATGGTGCTAGTTAAAAAAAGTCAGCAGATCACTAAAAGTTATTACATTCTGTTCTCTTAACTGACATGGCAATTGTTCTCTTCTGTGTCAGTTTCTTTGCAACTCTGCTTCATTAGGCAACAGAGGAAACTGAAAATATATTCATACATTCATGTCATGTTTTGTCATTTTTGTGCTGATTTATAGTTTAAACCATTAGTGCGGTGGCTGTTAGATTTCTGCGGAGCAGCTGCTTCTGAAGTGAATCTGGTGCCCTTGATATTGCATAGTAGAGCACTTTGGCGTCCTGTGGTCAAAATGAGTATTACAACAACAAACAAAAATGATTCTAACAAAAAATCAATGTCTTTTTTCCCCAACTGTTTATATAAAAAATAATCATGTTTTTCTTTCCACTCTACTTTCTGGGCTTCTGTAATAAAGTATTCTCAGACTAAACTCTATTAATTTAACACTGATAAGTCCTTTACATGGCCAACACATTAAGGCCAACAAACGGCTTTTAAATTATAACCCACACTCGATGAAAAACAAAATGTACTTCCTTTAAACGTGTGGTGCATCACAATGAGGTCAACCCGGAGCCACCATATTATTGATTTGCTATTACTGAATGTCAGCGGGCTTCACAGAAAACAAGTGTCTCACTCAAACAACCTTCATTTTAAGGTGTCTGTTATCTATGTTCTATGTAAAACTCCTTTGGTAGGGCCTGCTAAAAGGGATGATGGGAGTAAATTCTGCCAACATTACAAACCCTTATAATTATTAAAAATGAATTTAAAAGAAAAAGCAGTAAGCTCTGACAGTTGAGAGGCTGTTACCATATTTTACATGAAATATGATGATCTGAATAGCTGCAAATGAAGTTTCTATAGATACATGTTTTGTAATGAGAAAAAAAATATTGAGTTTTAATTTGTAAATAATCAACTAAAAAGGTCAAATAAATGTAGTGAAACAGAAGGGTCAGTGTGAAAAGAAAATACTCGGTATTTGTACGGTGCAAGTATATCAAAACTGTACTTAAATATAGTACTTGAGTAAATGTATTGTACCAACAATACCCTACAGTACATATAAAATAGTTAAAATTAGCTCCACCTCAACTAGATTACATTAATTATCAGTAAAAGTGATCAAATAACACAATGCTAATAAAATACCAGCCGGGGCATCTTCGTAACTCCATTGAATGCAGTATTTTACTTGTAACTGAGTACTTTTACACTGTGGTAGTGCTACTTCTGCTTCTGTAGATGTGAATACTTCGAAGTTTGCTGTTTTGTGGTCAGTTTGTAGTCCTTTTACAGCTAACTGTCTCCATCTAGTGGCGGGAAATATGTCCTTCTCTGCCAGGAAGTGACGCAATGAAAACAATAAATGTGCGGACCTTTCTGAAAGAAATGAGCGGAGCGGTCTCACAATATCTTGTTTAAAATAATAAATGAAACACGCGTTATTTTTCTATTACTACAAAAAGCCGCCCTTGTTTGGACAGCAGTTCTCCACAGTCACTTCATTCGGTAAGAGGTTTCCTGCTCCTCGGCGCCAGCTAGCTAGCAGGCTAGTGGCTAACTAGCTTGCTTCAGTGAGCGTCAGATTGTTCAGGTTAGCATGTTAGCATGTTTAGCCGTCAACATTAAACATTGTGTTTAGAGCATCCTTAGTTCAGTGCGTACAAGAAACCAGTTCTGAGCTTCTAGGTTTTATGTTCAGTAACAGTTTATGTACAGTAGATAGAAGAAATGTTTGGCTTGATGCACTTCATTTTGAGTAATTCTAATGAACTAGTGTTAGCTAATGTCAGCCTAGTTCGCAGTACCAGCAAAATGTTTAGGCGTTTTATCAAACTATCACCTTTTGTCATATCAGTTTCGTCCCTCCCAGGAGATTTGGGCGCTAATGGCAGCCTCGTTACCGCAGAAGCCGGGGATGACAGGGCTGCCCCCCCAGCAACAGCCTCACCATCCCCCCAGCGCTACCTCAGCTCCGGGTCAGCAGCCCATGCCCCCTCAGGGAGCCCTGAGGGAAATCTCCCCGGTGTTCCTCTGCCGGATCGGACAGGAGACTGTCCAGGACATTGTCACCCGGACCATGGAGATCTTCCAGATCACACGAGCTACGCAGGTAAGACTGTTACTGACCCCCCCCTCGTGTATAAATATATATATTATAAAAGCAGCAAATGTTCACATTGACCCTTCAAATGTTTGAATGTAATCTTTCGTTGGAGCTGTTTTAGATGACATGTTTCAGTTTTCAGGGTTCCTCTGTCGTCTGTCAGCCTGGATTTGTCCCGTCCTCCTCTCCAGGATATCTGCTTGGCATGCTTGTCAGCATCTGTCTTAAGTCATCCATCTATCTCCACCTGATCTGTGTCTCTAATTGTATCTCACTGTCTTTTTCAGTGTCTAACTCACCTCTTCCAGCTTGTCCTTGTCCATTAAACTGAGTGAGGGTTTTTTTTTCCGGCAATGGAAACTCCGTTGCGGAAAATTGCGTAGTTATGCATTTTACCCAGGACTGGCTCGTTGCCATCTACATGTTATTATATCTAATACACTATAAAACAAAGGCAAGGAGAAAGCCTGGATAGTGTCTTACAGTATAAACTGTTACTTACAAGAAAATTGTCTTCATGTCTACAAACCAGTCTTTATCTGCACAATGAACAATCTGCCATCTGAATTGAAAAATATAAAGTGATGAAAAATGCTGTGTGTCTTTGCTGTAGCTTCCTAATGGTGTGACTCAGAGCCAGGCGATGTACCAGGACCGCTTTGGGAAGCTCCAGGAACACCTGCGGCAGCTCGCCCTGCTCTTCAGAAAGCTCCGTCTCCTGTACGAGCGCTGCGTGGAGATGACCTCTGACCTGCAGGAGGGGCCAGCAGAGGTCAGGAAGGATATATATATATATATATATATATATATATATATATATATATATATATATATATTACCAAAAGTATTCGCTCACCTGCCTTGACTCATACTATGAACTGAACTGCCATCCCATTCCTAACCCATAGAGTTCAATATGATGTCGGTCCACCTTTTGCAGCGATTACAGCTTCAACTCTTCTGGGAAGACTGTCCACAAGGTTGAGGAGAGTGTCTATAGGAATTTTTGACCATTCTTCCAAAAGCGCATTGGTGAGGTCACACACTGATGTTGGTCGAGAAGGCCTGGCTCTCAGTCTCCGCACTGGCCTCTAGAGCAGTGGAGACACGTTTTCTGGAGTGATGAATCACGCTTTTCCATCTGGCAATCTGATGGACGAGTTTGGGTTTGGAGGTTGCCAGGAGAACGGTACATTTCAGACTGCATTGTGCCGACTGTAAAATTTGGTGGAGGAGGAATTATGGTGTGGGGTTGTTTTTCAGGAGCTGGGCTTGGCCCCTTAGTTCCAGTGAAAGGAACTTTGAATGCTTCAGGATACCAAAACATTTTGGACAATTCCATGCTCCCAACCTTGTGGGAACAGTTTGGAGCAGGCCCCTTCCTCTTCCAACATGACTGTGCACCAGTGCACAAAGCAAAGTCCATAAAGACATGGATGACAGAGTCTGGTGTGGATGAACTTGACTGGCCTGCACAGAGTCCTGACCTGAACCCGATAGAACACCTTTGGGATGAATTAGAGCGGAGACTGAGAGCCAGGCCTTCTCGACCAACATCAGTGTGTGACCTCACCAATGCGCTTTTGGAAGAATGGTCAAAAATTCCTATAAACACTCTCCTCAACCTTGTGGACAGTCTTCCCAGAAGAGTTGAAGCTGTAATAGCTGCAAAAGGTGGACCGACATCATATTGAACTCTATGGGTTAGGAATGGGATGGCAGTTCAGTTCATAGTATGAGTCAAGGCAGGTGAGCGAATACTTTTGGTAATATAGTGTATATGTGTTAGAAGAACAACACTGGAAATGACTTTTTGTCTGTATTTTGTGTCCTCAGCTTCTGCCGTATGTCGGGGAGGAGCTGGTTTCTGTGAAAGTGGAGCCCTGCAGTCCTGCTGTGAACCAGGAGAGAAGAGAGGTTCTGGAGGTGCGTTTCCTGTTATGTCACAAGTCATAATTAGCAGTACTTTACACCCATTATCAGCATTGCTAAGTGACAGTATACTTCCCTGTGCTGGTGTCAGACTGCAGTACAATTAGTAGTTAACCTGCAGCAAACTCAGCAACTCATAAGTGAAATTCATCCTGTAAAGTAATCATAGATTTTTGGAATATGTTTCATATTTCCAGATATTTAAGTTCTACTCTGTGAATGAAAACAAAGATCTTTTTCCCACTAATGGTACAAGTTCATGAGTTCGTTCACGCATGCAGTTCCTCATGAACCACCAGGAATGTACAAGAATAAACAGTAACTCATGCGAGAACACAATGTTAATTAATACAACAACATATCATTCAGGTACTTTGAGTTATTATAGCAGTTCCTGTCTTCACAGGTAAGTTAAAGGGGCACAGCACTGCACCTGTAATGTGTAATTAAAGTTTTGTAACCATGATTAATGTCTTCATGACTTCATCAACTCTGTGTCCTTTGAATTCACCATTATTTATGTACCCTTATTATAAAGTTTTAACAATCATTTCAATTCCCAACACTGCTGCAATGAATTCAATAAAATTCATATATTCTCACTTGGGTCCCTGCCTGGCAGCTCAGGGTGGGTTGTTTATATATTATTTTTGCAATTGTTGCTTGTTACTGTGAGCTTCTAATGAGGCTTTGACAGAACACCAAGCAAGACAAAATATTGCGCTTTCAGTCAGAAAGTCCCCTGAAATGCCTCTAGGTGGCAGTACTGACCCAGGTGAACAAGTACCCCTTGGCAGTGTGGGTGAAATGCAGAAACTCTGCGTAGAGAGCAGCTTAAAGGCAGAATGAAGAGGATTTTCTTTTTGAATGTACAATGTTAACTCCTCTCAATCATCACTTTGTTTCACTGTAACTGTGTGGCAGTGTCTGAATCTACAGAAACGCCCTGCGTATGTTCAGTAGGTTTTTGGGCGTCAACCATTGGTCAGTAGGTGCGTAGCCCCAGCCAATAACAGCATGCAGGGTGTGATACTCGGACTGTTTAAAAAATGTAGCCATCAGGTGCCAGATCATAAGCATGCATCCAAGAGGAAGCTGTGATGGCATCGAACCTGCGAAGAGAGGCCGACATTGAATGTTGTTTTTACAAACTGCAGCCGACAAATTGTACTTGCTCTGCCTTTAAATGAACACTCACAATCATGTTTCTGTAAACATCGGGCCAATATTCCACAGGGATGAAGATTTCAGGTAGATTCAGAAGTTGCCACCAGGCAGCCAGTGGCAAAACAGTAGGAAAAGCAGCCTGAGGCTGGTAAATAGTTTGTTTTATTGACAACATTAGTGGCACACCAGGGAAAAGCTTATTTCTTACTCCATAACAATCATGAAGAATCCCCAATTATTGATAAATGTTTCTTATGAGTAAACTAGGTTATGTTTTGATAGCTTAAGATTGTAAGGATGGTAAATGCTGGAGCTCCAGCTCAGGTGCTTTAAGGAGTCTCACTGATGGATGTCATGTGTCTTGTGGTACACCTGCAGAAAGTACGTCAGAAGAACCAGGAGATGAAGATTCTGATGGATCAGATGAGGAACCTGCTGTGGGACGTCAACGCCATGCTGACGCTGAGGAAATGATTGTTCTTCTAGATTCTTCTAGTCTCTTTTAAAGACACCTCCCTCCACAGAAGTTAGGACTGCATAAAGGGAAAGAGCAGGTGAAACGAGGGAGTTTTGAATACAGGACTTTCCTCTTTGGTACACCTCCTTTGTACTGACACATCACTGCACTCACTATTCACTCACAGGTCATCCAAGACCGACTGCTGTTCATTATGTATTATAATGACATTGTTGAGGCGAAAACTATTAATAAGATAGGATGAAATAATAAGCTTGTGTCAACCTGATACACTCCGGCTCCAAGAATCATTCTGTTTGTACAAGGCAGCTGACATCCCAGTTTCTGTTTGCCAAGTGCTCTACAACTGTTATTTTGTCACTATGTGTTTATTCAAATTAGTTATGGACTCCTGTTTTCATACTGTTAAAATGAGTTGAAACCTGTAACGCCTCAGGTGAGACCAAACAAACAAAAGTTTGCTTAAACACTGTATTATTGGTGTTTTGGCCCCCAGGCGCTGACTCGACACCAGACAGGCTTGAATTCATTGCAGCAATTCTTCCAGAAAGCACAGGAGCTGATCTAACGACTGTGTTTACAATAGGAACAATTGCCCTTATTACGCTCTGTCAGTTGTAAAACACTATGGGTTCAGAATTCAAATTAGCCCCTTGGCAGCTATGTATCTCAGGTGCTTTGTACGTATGTGTGTGTGTGTGGGTGTGTGCATGTGCTTAATGAGATTAGCTTCCTGAGTGCTAGACAGCACACCTGTTAACCCTGAGGCTGTGGAGACTGGCTTCCCTGTGACTTTATTTTTGTAAACTGGGATAAAGGTGGGCCTGCATTTGTGTTTTGTATAAAATAAACTTCTTTTTTTTTAAACATGTTTTGAACATATTCATTGTTGTTGTGTTTCTAAATACAGGATTGGCCAGCTCACACTTTGCAGTGTGTGTTCTATTGTGTCAGCTCCAACAACCCTGAGGGCTGGCGTGGGAACGCATGATCTCCTTCACAATAGAGATGATGTATAAATACATCAAGGCATATCCACCAACACATAATGATGTACATTCTGACCCTCAGCCTGTGTTCATCTATCTTTACACACCAACAGCTCCTCACTGGAGTGCTCCTACACTGCAACGCGATATCAAAGGCAGTCCCAGACTCACAGAAACATACACACAGGTTGTATGATCGAGCAACTTGTGATTATTGTTATTGTATATATGAAATAATTTCACAGCTAATCCAATCAGTTTATATGACTGATTCACAATATGAGGCTAAATGTGAAAAAGAGTCAAATTGATTAATTGACAGAAAATAAAATTTCATAAATGACATAAAACTTGTAGTTGAAGTTAATATTGCGTCCTATGAAGGCAGATTGAATGACGAGGTGACAGGTATTTCTCACTGTCTTCTGACATTTCATATAATAAACAGTTGAATATTTCAGTGAATCACTGTCAGATGATTACTGTATTCATTAGCTGAAGTTCTAGTTTAGACTGATTATTTAAAGGATGGCCAGTTATGTGTACAGGACCAGCATGAAGTCAGGTCTCTCTTTATAATCTTCATCGTTATTCTGCTTTTTCATGTTTTACCAGACAATCTTTACTTCTACCTGATTATGTCTGTTGTATTTCTTGCGTGTGTAGTTACTGCATCCAAATCTGGTCACTTACTGTTGGCCTCACTGGCATGTTTTTGCTATTTCAGTATCTTAAAACGTGCTATGAAGAACGCTGGTTAAAAATATGTCCTGGATTTCTTTGAAGAGACGGTGTGTGCCAAAAAGGGGAAAAAATTCTCTGCAGAGCCATGAGTTTGCATTTATAAATCATTTTATTGGTTTTACAGTTAGCATTTTGATGTGAAATGATCTGTTTCCACGGCAACAGTCCCTGCACAGTAACGCTGAGACACACATTGACAGCTGGAGTGCATGGCACCAATACCAGTCCCTTGGGTGCTGCTGGCGTGATACCCATTCCCTTCTCATTGTCACAGCAATAGTACTGTTGACATCTGAAGTGTTCACACACGTTCCTGTTTTTGCTGTCCAATAGATATTGTCCTTTCTCAGTGAGAGGCCCAATCACAAGGACTCTGTCAAGGCCCTTAAATGTCCTCTGTTGTCTCACCAGACTGATGGAGGTAGGAGAATCATTTGAAGCTCCTTTCAAACTTTCATAGCCCCTGTTTTCTTCATATTTATATGTTTATAGTCCAGAACAGTCCGCCAGGGTCTGTCTGATGATTGTACTTTGTCCATGTCACAAATGGACGGCGCTGCCACTCTGTCCACATCGCACAGTCTTCAGTATCCCATTGGCTGTCTCTTGACTGTCCACCACCGATGTGGCTGTCCATTAGACCAGCCCTCGATTCTTCTTCTTTCTGTTCTGCTTGTCCATCATTTTCACGCTCTCTCCAGGTCTTTGTACTTCTTGCGCAGGACAGACACTTGATCCTTGAAGAGCACGGGATCCAGACGAAACTGAGAGTGGACCAGAGGCATGTAGCCAAACCAGTTGGCGAAGGTGTTGATACACTCCTGCCGCTGGTTGAAGTGCTCCGGGTTGGCCCAGGGGACACTCTTTATACCCTGAAAGAGAACAAGACACTGTCATTCACCATCCAGTACTGACCTGACAGCACTGAACACAAGTGAGAAAGACTGATGGCTGCCTACTTGTGGACTGGGCAGCTCTTTGTACTGCTTCCTTTGGGCCACTTTGATTGGTGGCAGGTGGGTTACAGCAGAGACCAGGAAGTTCATCAGGATGTCCTCACAGTTGGAGGTGCGATCCACTAGAGTCCGCAGAGACTGGGGCAGGTAGTGGGAGAACAGGTAGTGGTAGTACCTGTGTTGGAATGAGAGCTTTAGTAAACACTAGTCATTTTAAATAACGTAACACTGAGATGACGGGTTCAATTCCCAGAGCAGCTTTGTTTGTTCACGGCCGTGAAACATAAAGCACAAGCTCATCATTTTGTTTTCCATTCGCAGTCAGAGTAGTACTTATTAGATTTTCATATGCAGATAGGTGGAGCACATTAATGCAATGCATAGAGTCAGTAGACTCATGTAGAGCAAACTGTCCAAACTTCTTTTAAAGAGGGTCAGATTTGACAATGTGAAGATGCCTGGGGGCCAGACTAACATTTAAAAATGAACAAATGCGCAAATGTTACGTACAAATTAAGCCAACCAGGCGTGAACAAAGCTAAAAACCACTTCTTCCTTTCTTTCACATCTGGAGTCAGATAACAGAACAAACTGCATGGAATATGTTAAACTTGAATAAAGTTGATACAAATCTGAACCTCATGTTCATTTTAAACATGACTTATTACAAGTAATGCAAAGTCTGTTAACAGACATGTTTAAAACATGTCACTCTTGCTCTTGTCTTTAACAAAATCATTTAGAAAGTAAGTGTCACATCTACAGGCACATACAGGTACACCAGCAGTCATGTCCTTAACGTTTAGTGCATTCAAATGCTTCATTATGTCAACCAAAACAGCCAAATCTTCCAGCCATACAGTATCTAACAATGCTCGCAGGCCTTAAATAATATATTAAAAAAATAAAAGCTTCAGTCCATATGACATCTGACTGTGGGTTGTGATTGGGCCTCGGGCCGTACTTTGGATATCCCTGATTTATAGAGATAAAAACAAATGTGTCATTCTCATCATGCTTGCATATTAAGTTGCTAATTAGACTGCAGGAAGTCTTGGATTTTTCTGGATATGATCCCAGAGGTGAGACTGTCATCACATACCCTCAGCTTCAAGTTGAACGAAAAAGAGAGAATGTTAAAACATGAAGCTAAAGTTCTGAGTAAAAGTCTCAAATAAAACCACCTGTTTTATTTTCCTGCGAGACATCAAAAGAACACCAACTAATAAAAAGATCATTCTACTGTGACTTCAGAGACGTGTCAACATAAAAGTCCATCACCTCCTGACCACTGATCAGCGTTACCACTGGAAGGGTGGTGACATCTCTTTAGTTGTAGCAAATGAAACTATCTTTACAGGATCATAGTCAGCTTTCAGACATGTGCCTCATAAAATCCTAAAAAGTTGGATGTAAAGAAGAATAGCTGTTATTTTCTCACCTGTTTCACATTGCTCTATTCCTCTTGCAAGAATATTTTGTCACATCCGTCATCAGAGAGCAAAACCCGATGTTCTGTCTCACTATTATTAGTCTCTTATCACAGTAGCCTGCTGTACTTGCACTCACAGTACAGTAAACGTCTTTAGAGACGCACATCTAAAATAAAACTATACCACACAAAATAAAAACACAGTTTCTCACAGGAGGAGGCCAGGAAAGCAGCACCTGTGTGGTAACATCTACACAAAAGAGTAGCTGCTGTGATGTATGCTGATGATATGTATCTGGGACAAGTTAACCATTTCACCACCGGTGGGATTTGATATTTATAGTGCACAACAAACTGAACCCCTGTGGAACAGCATACACGTTCTCCATCCCTTCACTTTCTTAGACTGGATATTTTAGTGCAGATTTTTCTGTTCGGCTGCTTACTAGCATTTCATTTGTCAGACTTAGCACCTCTCACTGACTTCTTCAAATATGTTTTGTGCTCAGGAGCTAAAATTAATCACAATTAACTGAAAGTTGATGCAATTCATCCTGGGAAGTTGCTGCTTGATTTTGTCATCGTTGTTGCAAAGCAGCCCCACTGTGCAGAAGCTATTTGGCATGCTGTCACATCACTTTAACAATATAACATACAGTACATAATTAGATCATTTGCATGTAAAAGACTAAATTCAGGGCTCCCACAGTGAGAAAGACACATTCTAACTGACTACTCATTGCCATTCTCTGTTTAAGTGGTGAAACAGGCATTTGAGGTAATGCAGACAGACCTTGCAAACGTCAGTGGGACTAACCAAAGATTCAAATTAGCATGGCAAAAATGTGTTCTCACAAAAATGCCTATTTGTCTAAAAGCGTGTGATTTCACCGTCTGTGGAGGAATCCCATTCATATTGTATGAGAACTGACATCCCTCTGCTGCTCGTATCGGATTCAGGCTTTTCGAATGAATCAAACTGCTTGAAGTAATCCCTGAGTAATTTGCCCTCTCCTTTTCTTTTCTCTCGCCTACACATACACATAATTATCCTTGATACTACCTTATTCTGTTTGATTGTGCCATTATGCTTTTCATGTTAGGATTCGTGTCATTATGCTTGCTGCAGTTCACGGAGCTGTCCCTTTGATTTCAGCTGTTGATCTCAATCCGTTTTGATCTCAGTTGCATCATCACTGTCGTGTCTGTAAGTCTAAATTTAGGTGCCACAGTCTATGCATGCACGCCTGTTAGAAGTTAATATTGAAAACATAACTATGGGACAATATTAAACAACAAAGCACTTTGCAGTGAAATCTAGTACAGGCGTTCATGTTCCCCAGAGGATAACTTGTTAACTAGGATAACTTTGGTCTGAGTTCATCCACCAAAAACCTGCAAAACTAAAGACAAGCAGCCATTTCCTGCACTTAAGTTGCTATTTACTAAATATTAGCATCCCAAACTGAGGCTGTGAAAATGGTAAACATTATACCTGCTAAACATGTTAGCATTGCTGTGAGCATGCTGGACTTAGCATTTAGCTCAAAGGAGCACTGACAGGACCGCTGTCTACAGCACAGCTTTTTCATGTTTTTAGATAATAATAAGAAGAGGCAAAACATGCATAAACTAAATGTATGCAGCTCTAAATGACTGAATTTTCGTCTGCTCCAGTCTGTTGGTGTACCTGTGGTAGAAGGCAGCTCCAGTCAGGATGATGGAGTAGTCGTTGGTCCATTTGGAGGTGTAGCCCCAGGCATGCTTTAGGGGATCCCAGAAGTGACTCCTGGGAGGGTAGCCCACGATCCGCTCAGGGAAGCTCCGCCACACCAAGAAGGCAAAGTTCACCTACAAGTGCAGACATGGAACACTTAGACAGTGCTCCAACTTTTTCAGGAATACTGATTTCTGTGTGTGTGTGTTTGTGTGCAGTCCTGCTTTGTGTTTATTAATAACACATGTGGACACACACCTCACTGGTCAGCAGGACTGTATCCTCATCCAAACTCAACACTGCTTCTGTCTCTATGGCAACATGAGGTAGGAACCGACTGGTGGTCTGAAAGAAATACAGCAGTAAATCTTAGTTCTTGCACTGTAGGCTATATGCTGTCGGGCCTGTGCTTCGAGAGATTATGAGAATGAGTGAGAGATGATCACGTTACAGTAAATCATGCTGAGTGACTGAGATGAGTGAATCACTATAGATTTTGCCCTGGGAGTAAAAAAAAACAAGACAGTGAAAAGAAGAAATATCGAGAGCCAGTGACATTTATGAAAGCGAATGCCACATGGATCGGTGGACACGTCAGACATACATGGATGAGAAGAAAGACAGAAAAACATATATCAAGGAGAGGGGCTAGAGTAACAGAGATAAAGTGAAAGAGAGAGAGAGATACTTAAACAGACTGGACAACTGACAGTTTGTCAAGCTGTCAGTCAGGCATCAGCACGATTTCAGTGTGAGTTCTGAGTGGCACTGGTCCTCACCTTCCTCCTGCCGTCTGTCACAGTGAGGGGGACGGGCATGGGAGGCCATTTGCTTCGATTGGGTGGCGGCTTCTCGCTGTTCCAGAGAATGATTATCTAGAGCAGCAGGGGAAGGACATTTTTCATAACACATTCACAGAAAGACGCATTACACTGTTCAGAAAAAGCTGCTGCAGTAGGGTCAGCAAAGTAAACCCTTTAGTGTGGGAGAGTGCATGTGGGTGGAAACGGGATTTTAAAAATAATTTCATTTGATCATAACTTACCTGTGAGCAGTATTTAGACTTGGAGACCACCTGAAGCAGCTTCATGATTGGCTGAGACTGGGAGACCAATGGGGAGACGGCATGGATGACAGCCGTGAACTCTTGACCAGGACTGACCCCTGAGCACAGTCATGAAAAAATATGAGGGTAAGAGAGGATGGATATACCGCATCTGTGTCAGTCCATCAAGGCTCATCAGAATAATTAACATTTTTGGTGAGCCCCATATAGACTCTACCAAATTTTCTAAAATTGAAAAATGTCATTAACATCCAAATGTGGTTTGAAATGGATAAATAAATGATAACAAACCTTATTTGTATTTTAGCATGATTGCAAAATTCAAAATAAGACAGACAGGAACTTTAGAAAATATTTGATTCTTATTGACACTATATTTATTGTTTTAAAAGAAAATATATTATATATATTGTCAATAAAAAAATATTTGATTCAAATTTGCGAGTGTCGATCACTCATCTCTGCCTCCACAGCACTGACATCATAGTCTCATCACCATGGTGTGCGATCAAGATTTGCATGTTGTGCAGACTCATTTAAATGAAGTGTGTGTTTACCTAGTCCCAGGTAGTAGAAAGGGAAATGTGCGAGGTGAGTGGAGTACTCTGGTAGGACCAGCAGACCTCCTGGCAGGGAGTTCCACATGTACTTGTTCCTCGATATGTGAGAGAACACGCGGTCCTTAATGATCTGTGGAGGGAAATAATGGATGGTGAGCAGACAGAACATACTCACTTTTATTGTAAAGTGACCCGAACCGCTTTCGTCTAAGCCGGTGGATGAGTCATGGAACTTCCATGCAAACTTGAGAGCTGACACACTTGTGTTTGCATATTCCAGCAATCCCTTATAATGTACTTCCTATTTTACGCCAACAGGAGGTGTCCATGCAGCGGCATCACCTCTCCAGCCCTCTGCCTCACTGACCTCAGGCTGACTGCACAGCTGTCTCCCGTGGGGAGAGGGCCCCCTGTGCATGCTGTATGTATATAAGCAGCTTATCACCAACCTCCAGAACCTCTCCATTATTATCTCCAGCATAAATCCCCAGCAGTAAATACACAAGGGGCTTCCAGACTTGCTTTTGTAAACATCAGAGTCCAAAGCCTTGCACTCATCGTGTGATTTTTAAAAAATGATTTTTTCATATTTCAGAGGGGTTAAATCTGTTGTTTCCCCACATTTTAGTGCTAATATTGACACTATGCTGCTCATATAAAGAGGTTGTAATTTCTTCTATTGCAGCGCCTAGCCCTTGGGCTAACCTTCAGATGACATTCTCTTAGCATCTACCTTTGAAGTTCATTTCTTCTCAGCTTGTTCAAAGTAATAAAACAAAACACGGACAGATGTGTGAGCTACATTGGCTGTTAGGACTCAGCAAGGTAACATCTAGCAGGTTGAGACTGATATTTACAATGTGATGATATATCATTTCTATAGGTTGGGGGATTTCTGTGAGACTTCAGGCGGATCGGATGTTGACTGCCTCGGTTCCCTAGACCTAAAGTGCAACACAGAGCTGAGATAGTAAAAGAGTAGAAATGTATGGCATGGGCCAAGATCCAACCCCATAATCATAACGATAGAAGGGTTTGCTTCAAATGTGAGCACTCTGTTGGAGAGCTTTTCTGAAAGACGACTGATGATAGCGCGCAGGCAGTAAACCGCAGAGAGGTAGCAACTGTGGCTGGGTCCAACAGAAAACCTGTGTTTACAGCAGGGATTTCTTTTTGTAGATGTTTTCACTGGATGCTGCTGCACATTCCTGAACAGAATTGTATGGTAGGAGCATTCAGGAGTTTTAAAACATTTCAATTAGGTTTCTAACCGATACTCAGCAGCCAAGAGGAACATTACACAGTGTTCAGGATAGAGAGATAGACACGCATGAGACTTGATACAGTCCGTACAGACTTATGACTGGAGTAAAGATCAGCATTTAAAATCTGTTTGGCAGGCAGATATAATGTCAGCAAACTGTTTTGACATTGCTGACCTTGGGAAACAGAAATCTGAATCTAAAATGGCGGAAGCTATCGCAGCTTATCCACTTTTATTGAAACTCCCCTGTCATAGTAGACACCACTCCACAAAAAAGGAAAGGTGTTTAAATAGTTATTATAACGGAGTCAGTGCTCATATTTCTTTCTTGAATATCTTAATATCTTACTATCTTATTGTCCCGTTAGTAACAGGGCTAAAACGTTTGCTTACTCAGTTAGCTAATGCTACAGTCAAGCAATGTGGGATGAATAGAAAGAACTGTAAAAACATCCTGTATGATGACTAGCCTGACTGCTGCTCTACAGCTTTAAAATAGTATTGGAATCAACTGTGGGGGAATTATTAATTTATTGTAATGTAACTACCGGCAACAGTGACTTTTCAGCCATTTTGCCACAGCTTTGTTGACTTCAGTTCACCAAATGGGAGATGTTGTAGCTCACATAAATTCAAGATCTCTCCAACGAGGCTGCCATAAACATCTTTAATAAATTTGTTGCTCATATGTATATTGAATAAACTGTGTGAATTCAGGATCCAGCCCCACCGTGACCCTGTTAAAGGATGGATGGATGTGTGAATTTATTGTCATGTTAGCAACAAACCCAGCATGACGCTCCCTGTTGAATGATCAGGGCGCAGAGACAGCACGGTACACACAAAACAGAAAACTGGGGAAGCTCTTGACTCACTAATGCCAGCTAGTATGTTAGAGGTCAGTTCACCAGCTGCAGCTGTTTACCAGCTATCCCTGCGAGTAGTCATTACGTCAACCAGCTTCTCGAACCACATATTTCACTTGGATACACTTCCTTCACTGCTTCATGTCGAGCGTGTTACGGCTGAGGCTGACCTCCAGTGTGGTGAGGACTATCTTGTCCACAGAGGAAAAGTAGGCTTCCCACAACATCTGGGTTCTCTGTCTGAGGGCCAGGACTCTCTCATTTCCTACTGCTCTCACTGTGGATGGCACCTGAGGAGAAAAGACAGGAAGGTGACATGAAGACACTTTTCAAAGAACAGAGAGTTTTAAAGTTTTTGAAGTGAGTCTCCTAAAACAGGCTGGAAAAGAGAGAGGAAGAGGAAACAGCATTTGAGAACCATCTGATCTAAATCAGATTAAGATTGCTTAATCTGCCCCCCTAAAAAAAATTTGACACACAGCTGATTTGGGATCTGTTGTTCAGATAATTAGACCTTAATTAGTAAGGACTTCATTGGGGTTTTGAGTAAATCACCAAAATTGATTCAATCACTTAGAGAGTTAAGCTCAGGAGCTCAATCAAAGCGGAAGGCGGCCATGTTGAACTGAGAGAAGTGTGAGCAGTTGACTCCTTTAAAGCCTTTTGTCTGTACACAGCTTAACACATTTTCAAGAGTCAGGAGGCAGATAAATCTTTTTTTAATTCTTGTCCTTGATCTTTCAACCCCCTACGTTGCACTACCCCACCTTACGCTACATTTCTCTTTCTCCTCAGCCTTCCTACTTTCTCTTTTTCTTTACACTAGTACATGTATGTCAGGAGACAGCTTCAGCGTTGTCCTATGTTTGTCTGGAGTGTTCTTCATCCTCATCCACGCTCCTTACCCACAGATCACAGCGATGTGTGTATTCCATGTTTCCATGGGAGAGTTTTGCAGGTGTGCAGAAATGCCACTGATGAGGTCAGCTCATTCAATTCAGTTCTGCCATAATTTGAAAATGTCTCTGCTCTGAGCTCTCCCGGGCTTGTTGCTGTTCATTAGCTGAATGCCAATTCGTGTCCTCTATTGGCCGAGATCGAAGTGGATCAATGCAGAGGAGACATGATGTAATTTGTGTGAGGGGGAAAGATAAAGGTTGTAGCTGAGAGTGAGCCGGCTTTGCTTTCTCTCATTGTGTTTGTGTGTGTGTGTGTGTGTGTTTGTGAGAGAATGAGAGAAGAGGCACAGAGGATGAGCGAGTGAGAGCTTTTGAACTGGAGATGGATTAGGGCCTCGGTGGGTGTTTTAATCTCAAAGGGCTCCAACCTGTAATCACACCATTTGATACAGGTAATAGAGAGCTGAAGTCATGTCATCACGTCCAGGCTAGCCTCTGCTAGCTTCTGTAACTCAATGCAATCTCTCATTCAGTGTTTCTTTCATCTGTCTCTAAAAGAACCAGGTGTTTTCCAGAGGTTTACTTTCCATGTTCACCAAATCAGTATCCACTACAGCAGCACGACAACTTTGAAATTTTAACAGGAAAATCAGAAGTAGGCTTGTTGCCAAATGTGTCTGCATTTTTGTACATAACAAACATTATATAAAAATATGAGGAAGATAAAAAATCAGTGTAAATGTAAATGTATGCACACTGTTTAAAAATGAAAAGAGCTGTACAGTTTGTGCAGGAATGTGCAGAATATTTAATGAGCAAGATATCTGTGTTAATTTAACACAGAGTCAGTGTCAGAGGGGGCTCAGGTCTTGTTAATGAGGCCTGCCGCAGATGGGGAAAAAACTGTTGTGGCATGACCACAACCTTCAGCCAGAGGGGATCTCCAGAAGTTTGTGTCCAGAGTGTGTGAGGGGCTCAGCCACAATCATACTGAGGGCTCTCTTCTAAAGTCATTGTCCAACTTGTGTTTCTTTTTCCAACAATCTGTGTGTTAAACTTTTACAGCTTTCGAGCCCATCTGTGCATACATCTGTGATGTTTAGCCTGTGAACATCTACAGTGTTTAGGGAAATAATGTCGTTGCTAAAAAAACATCCATATCAGATTGTTTGAAGTGAGCCACATAACCTGCATTTGACTAAGGTCATGTATTTTTAATGATTAATGCAGTCAGTGGGATTTTGAATGAGGTTTTCATACTCCACTTTGGTTACTCTATACCTGCTTTGTAGTCCTGCATGGTGGACTCTCAGTGATTATGCCCAACATAAAGTCTCTTTCTGCTCAGCACTGATATAAATTGGATCTAAAAAAATGACTCTTGCGTCTCCATTTTAACCTCCATTTTTCTGACAACAAATGTTCACAGCAGCCAATCATGCATGTGAACAGGATAGGAAGGTGTGTTCAGCAGTGCAGACAAATACCTGACTTGTTTAGGACTAACACAAAGTTTAGGTTTGTAGGTCACCTGTGTTTTGGCAACACTCAGAGCTGTATCACTGTATCACTGCAGCTATGTGTGTAAAACAGAAGAAAATAGACTCGCAGCATACAAATATGCTCAGGTCGCTGTTAAACACATGCGGGGCGAGTGAAATGCGAGCTGGTATGCAGCCCCTGCAGACAACAGTACCGTGTATTGGTTGAAAATAGAAGCATATCTGTCAGACATACGTGAGCCGGCCTGAAAAACATGGCCTCGCTCCTCCTGTGTAGATGAGCCTTTATTTGGGTTATGTGTCTCTCACCGTGGTGACGATCCATCCTCTGCTAGCTCCAATTTTTTTATTGATTCTTTTAATTTACTTTAATTAATCTGGTGCACAGTCAGCAACTCATTTGCATTTTTGTCCATTTATTTCTATTACTGGAAGCATCTTAGGAGGTCTACTCAGCACAACATGACCTCATTTTTTGTCACCCCAACTTTTGGCTACATGCCAACATAAAAACAGAATGAATATTGCTCTTTATCCATTTTGATACATTTTAATAAAGAGCAAAAAGCCATACAAATCATAAATGTTGATCCTTCCATATAGAAACCATGAAGCAGTTCCTTATTTAAATGCACTGATAAAAATGTCCCTCCTTGTGGTTGCTATGTGCTGTTGGATTGCTGCCAGTGGTGATCGCACGTCCCCATTTGATTTTTATTTCTGAAAGTACAGTACTGGGCCATTACTGTACTTTGAAAAATAACTTTGGCCCTGGACTCCTAATCGTCATCAGGCTGTCCTGTGTGTCTGTGTAAGTGTGTGCCTGTAAATGAGTGTGAGCCTCTGTCTCTTACCTGTAGGAGTAATCGCTCATCTCCCTCAATGACCGCCTGGTTCCACTGGATGACATCAGAAAATGGCAACTCCCAGCCATTACTCAGCAGCACTGGGATACAGGCCGCCTGGACACAGATACATTAGAGAGTATTTAGAGAGTCTTAGAGATACAGTGATGCTGATAAAGCAACTGACTCGTGTACTACCACCAGATCAGAAGATTAGCCCCAGTTCTTGACCCCGTGCCATTCAGGATCATAAATAAGCAACATAAATAATGTTCACATTCAGAATAAACCTGTCTGCTGTGTAAATCATCTGTAACTGAACAGGGTTGGCCTACGCTGCTATCTTTTAACAGCTATCATAATGGTGGTACTTGGACAGCTTAATATTTTCTGAGGTGGTACGTGCTGTAAAAAGTTGGAGAACACTGACAAACTCCATATATTTGACTTTAATTGTGATCAGCTGCAGTGCGACTGGGTTCCTCCCTTGTTGCTGGTTCATCTTTGGCAGTAAACAACATAACATGACATACTGCAGCTGCATTGATATAACACAATCTGTATGAGTTCAGTCCCAGATGCTTGGCGCCGTGATATCCCAGCCTGGATAGATAATATGATCGGTTCTCTTGTGTGTAAATGTATGTGCAGCTGAGTAAGAATGTGTGTGTGTAAGAGCCCTATAGGGTGTCTGCAATGAGTAACAACTCCGATCTCTCCATTCCCAGGAAGCTCTGTCACTCGTGAACAGATGTGGCTGACAGGGCTGGGTCTTGTGTACTAATTAGGTACAACCACTGAGGGGACATGTGCAAGGAGGGAGGTACACTGAGGGGAGAAGAGAGGGATGAAATGGAATGGGAGAAAAATGAGGAGGAAAGAACTGATGTGTGAAGGCATCAGGCTTTATTGAAGTGGATTTTTGATGTTGCCTTATTCCCTCGTTCACTGACAGGTTTGATGGGTTTTGGTCCCCCCACGCCCCTGTCAGTTTCTCTCTCAGTTCTTTTTTTTCCATCTCTCTCTGCTGCACTCTCATCCTGTCTTCCTCTTTTTCCTCGCAGTGGTCTGAAGTGTTGATAGGCCTGGCCCCCCCTCTCAAATGTTTTCTAATTAAACCACCAGAGATCAGCAACAGCAGCAGCAGCAGCCGAAAATGGTGGAGATCAAACGCTCTCTGCGGCCCACCGGGGCTTCCGACGCTGCTGCATTTCATCTGAGAATAGACCTGCTGAAGGACACTTCAGCAAATAGGACGACTGGTATGTGTGTGTATATGTGTCAGAATCAGCTCCAGGTTACGACAAGGTCACACAAAGCCTCCCAGAGTGATAATCCAAGGCCTTTAAATCTGAAATGCAGCCTGGGGCTCGCCTGAGTCTTCTCCCCAAGGGATGAGGCACTCTGAGGCTGTTTCAAACATTTGGAGCCCTCCCCGCCTGGAGGTTAGGTCATATGAAAGCTTGTGTGCTGTGTAGTTGTTTTTGGTTTGTTTGCATTGGGTGATGAAGACGGTGAGGCTTTGAGTAAATGTGTATGTGGGGGAGTGTGCAAATGTGAGTCTGTGTGTATATTGGAAAGCTGGCAGTGAGTTTTTTACCGCACTGGTAATTGCCAGTTCTTTTGTGGGCTTGGCTAGCACTGAACTAAAAAAAAATAAACAGGCAACCAAAGATTCTTGAAAAGTGCCTCGAATGGAAAAGAGACAGGATGACAGGACTAAGAGAGGACAAAGAAGGAAGACAGGAGGAGAAGGGGACCATGACTACTGCCTGCTGCCAAAGCCGAGTGGGTTGTGTGTGGATTTGTCCATTCAGCAGACATCAGCGGTGGGGCAGGCTGCCACTCCTGTGGATGCTTCCGGACCATTCATGCAGACACACACAGCCCCAGAGAGCAGTGCGGCCAGGGAACATTGTTGCAGCCAGAGAGTTCAGTGTTTGGCGGATCTAAAAACAGCCACTACTGCTTCCTGTACTGGTGTGAGACTGTCGACCTGGGTGGCAGAGAGAGAACTACAGCAGAGGGACTGGTTTTAAACCGTTCTCTCACTCCATTGCCTGCGGTTTCTTCATTGTTTGTGTACTTTTCACTGATGGACTTAAATGAACGATACCAGTGTTTGTATAAGTGTGTGCGTGTGCATCCGTGTGTGTTAATGGACCCATTTTAGTTTAAAAGGCCTAGCAAATAGCAAATAAAGCCTTTATGGCTAGATCTGCACTCAACACAACACAATGGTCTGGGGAAAACACTTGCAGATGTGACCATTAAGGTGTCAATAACCAAAAGGACTACATAAACCACAGATCTGGAACATAAACATTCTGCATCCTGTGCACTTCCTTGTTGATTGAACTGTATATGAGCTGGATCTCTTGAATTGAGCTGTTTCCTGCAGAAGTGTAATTTGGTCACTCGAACAGGGAAATGCTGCAGCTAATGTTTTGATGACTGCTGCGTTAGCATGTACAGATTGTAGCTGTTTGTTTATGTGGGCCTCAGAGAAACTGGAGAGTCCTCAAGTGCTCGGGCAGCATGAACACAAGAACATAAAACACTTGTCAGCGTTAGGTTACTATATTTGACACAGCATGACTGTGTAAGTGATTTATACCTGTTAACACATACAGTCATGATCTTGTGCAGCAGATGTTTCAAATCTTGTGTTCTGCACAATAACATTAAATATGGACAAATGACTGCCGTAACAGAGCTGAACTGAACATAATAACAGTGGAAGGGTTGATCATGGTCTGCATGAGGTAAACATGGAAGCTATTCATTCACAAAGCACTACAGGCTGAAAGTGGTTATGGCTATAGGCTTTGGGAAACATACCATGAATGTACCTGTACTGTCAGACCTCCAAAGTCCAGACAGGAGTTGATTTTTACTTATGATTTAAATCAACAAACTCCAGGATTCCTCACAGTGTAAGCAGAAAAAAGTCATTTAGTAAAAATTCTTGCATGACACTAAAAACGAGAATTCCGCCCCAGACACGTACTGTTGCATCAAGCTAGCAAACAGGGCGATGGCTCACCATCTGTAGGTAGAAGGCTCGGACTGTTGCGGCCCATGGTTGGTAGTTTATTAGCATGTGGCTCCAAATGTGATTGGAACATGAGGGCTTAGAGGAGGAGTCTGTAGCTGGGACTGAAAATGGGCAGTGAAGTGTGAAAGATGAGGTTAAACCTACAGAAAATGCTTAACTCTCTATCAGAATCAGTGTCTCTAACCAGAACCAGTGTTGAGTTTGTCCGTTCTGGGCTACTGTATAAACATGTCGGTTAAACATGCGTCTGTGTGTCGAGTGTAGATATAAAGGCTCATTGTAAGGTAACACACCACAATGATTCTGATGATTATTTTACACTAATACAAACATTTTGCATATTATATTCCACTTGTGCTATATTCTGTAAACACAGCCATCTAAAATGTTACACACCTTTAAAACAGAGGCTGGTGGTTCTACTGCAGCACAGCTCAGAAAACATACATTTACACTGACCATACAGAGTAACTCGTTCAACAGGAAGGCCTGGACACACTTCTTAACAAATGATTTTAAACACACTCCATCACAGTGTTTTACACTTTAGAAGTTAGGTGTCATTGTACTCGTCTCACAGAATCAACTCCAAAATTTTAGTGCTCATAAATGAACTCTTTAAGTCCAAGACACTCATCAGGTCTGCAGTATGAACGCTGCAGACCTCTCATGTCAGGATTACTGACTGTTCCCAGAGTCTAAACTAAACATTGTGCAGCTGTGGTTATCTTCTGTGCTGCTCACAAAGGCTTGAAACAATGTTACTACCTCCAAATCCAAGCTGTGTGATTTGATTGTATGAGCCATCATTGGTGATGATTGATATTACTGTACGCTTCTATGTGCATTTCCTGTTCCTCTGTTTTCTTTGTGCTTTTGCTCATGGACCCGTTTACCCTTTAAGTCCTGAGCCTATTTTGGCTGTTTTTAATACTTTTGTCTGCAAAATGTGTTGTCTGCATGCAACACCTGCTGTCCCATCCCACGAGTATAAGTGTGCATTTATGCTCAGATAAACTCTGCTTTCTTTACTTTCTACTATCAAATTAACAATCACATCTCTGGTTTTCTGTGGTCTATCGGCACCAAATAAAAACTGGGAGACAGTTTCAAATCCACACTTTTCAAGTAACAGTGACGGCAGCACTCAGTGTGTCAGAGTTTTTTGTTGCGGTGCTTTAAAGACGCCACGTGATCTGATCACGCCGGCGTGATCACCGGCAACAGAGGGTTAAAGAACTTTGGCTTGCCTTTCGGTGTGAAATGTTCTTCTTCTTCTTCCAACTTCTGCCTACAACCTTGATTAATCTATTCATGCAACAATCAAAGTTACAATATTGTGAAAAAACATCCATTACTCTTACTTATTCAGAATTTAATCGTCATAAATGAAGTTAATCTGCTCCATCAGGCCTGCGTGGGTGCGGTTTGGTAAGATTTTATCATCAGTGCTGGCAACATAAGCAAACAACCTCACAAATGTTACCATGCTTTGATTCACATGCTGTTAAACACTGATGTTTGCTTGTACATTTCCAACCGGGCCCCACCCACCTCAAACCAGTGAGAACACCACACAGAGAAGCACAGTGTGAAAAACACATGTACAGCATGATCACATGACAAACAAGACATGAATAATCAATACTGGTGATGGTGTGTGGCACAGAGAATAATATTTATTTACCTGTAGTGACTCAAGGAAGCGAAAGGAGCCCAGGCGTCGACCTCGAGGCACCAGACAGAAGGTGGAGTTGTGGAGGAGTTCTTGGTAATCAAACCTAACAGAGAGAAGAAAAGGGAAAATACATCTTAACAACATTTATATATTTCATTTAGTTTCAGGTGAACGTGAATAAAAAGAATACAGGACTTAAATTATGTATAGAGACACAAAACTCCTGAAGAATTAGAGAACCTCTGTTTATTATTACACTTAATACATATCTGTATGAATGTTTTCATGACGGTGGATTTTACTCCAAATAGTATCCAATAGAATCTATAGAAAGAAAGACCTCGAGCTGTGGTTATTGTAAAAAGCAGGTCTGGGGTTAAATTCACGTGTGATGGCTCTTGTAATCAGTGAGACTGTCCACAGTGAAGAATGATGCCTGTGAGAGCTGTTAGAGGAAATCAAAGCTTTAGATTGTGCAAGCGCTACACAAGGATGTATCCAGGGACCAGATCTCAAGCTCTGTTGGAGAGTTTAAAAATTGGTTCAGTAAGTTCTGTGGTTGGGAAGAGGCCATTTTTTAAAAGTCTTCTAACTTCCAGCTGCATGAAAATATATATTAGAAACAGAGAGATATGTGACCTGATCTGACTGCAAATATACAGCTTTCCATTCAGCTCTCAGATATTTGAAATTCTTAACAATAGTGAGCCTCTGGTTGGACAAAAGTCTGGGAGAAAATGGAAATGCATACATTCATTTTTTTTTAGATTCAGAGTTTGGTGTTTAATGTTTGTAGAAATTAGACATTTGTGCACTGAAAAGTCAATCAATGTTAAAAGTGATTATAGGAATGCAAAAACAGCAAAGGCTGTTAGACTGCTATGTCAACAGTGAATACATGGATCTGTGAAGATGGCAACAGAATAGCTCTAACTTCTGAAATCACTCGGTGATAGCAAACAAATCTAATAAATCGCCTGCCAGTGAGGCGACACATGCTTTGTCTGATATACGATATTCAACATCTGTCACACATAAAATAAGCCAGGATTTTTGTGGCTTTCATTTCTGATGTTTAGTCATAATGGCTCAGATTATGAGCAGCAATAAATCTTTTTTTTTCTCCCCCTGCACAGAAATGTTGGCACGACTACAGACAGCTACTGTATGTTGGAAAGTATATCCATCACTGCGCTCATAAGTAAATATGCCATAATCTCTGTCCTCTATTGATTTGTGCCGTAGACAAGAGGGCCTGAACTCGCGCCAAAGTAAAAAATCTGGAGTGCACTACTCCCACAGGCTGCTGCCATGCGTCACCCTGCTGAGTTCCACCACTCCGTGCTCATATTTCACACTGGTGCTACGAGAAAGAAGCCACATGGAAACCTCTGCATCAATGCTCGCCTTCATCCGCTAAGTGGAACGCCAACGAACGTGCGGTGTAACGGTCCCACGGTAAAGAACTGCACCATGGAGTAAACACACGGAGAAACAAACAGGGTCTTATGGGAAAGTACCCCCTCACCCCACAACTCTGCTCCTTCTCATCACATCACCCCACCACACCTCCTCCCTGCTCTTATCCTGCTCTCTCCCATCGTTTCTGCATTCAGATTCCTGCTTGTTTACTTGCAGAGGGAACGTCAGTGTGAAATACGCCTGTCATTAATCTTCCCCCTCGCTGAGTCGTTTATTTAACCCTCCATGAGTGACAAGACACAGGCCTCCTTTGCTCCCTGGATGAGAAAATTGGGATTTCATTGCTGATGTTGGCATCATTTAACACTACTACACTCAAGCACTGGACATCAAGATCTTGAATGGATGTGTGTGTGAGTGCATACTTAATATCAATGTGTCAAAACACACAGACACACACAAACTGACTAGCATCAGTTTACTGAAAGGCGCCCTTGTTTGCTCCAATACTCCACCTGTTGTTAAAGCTTTGCCATTGCCACCATCGCCGTGCATATATGCCTGCGTGTGTGTGTGGGTGGGTGTGTGATGCATATGAAGAAATAGAAATCTTCAGCGTGGAGGGTTGATGCACATTTGAAATCAATCTCTGAGCGAAAATATCCGTCATGGCGGTTAAAGAGATTTACAGGATGTATTTCTGAGGGATTTGGTGTCCAAATCTTGTTCTGAGCTCAGGATTTAGGTAAACACATCAATTTAGCTCTGCTATGAGTTAATGCATTTGAAGATTGCATCTGTAAAGCTGTGCAACTCATCTCATGTATTTGTGAGTAAATAAATGCATAACTGAGAGAGTGTGTTGCATTCCAAAGTATATTGATATTTACTCCTTGTGTAGATTGTGTTGGTCATGTGGCTGTGAGAATACATTCATATGTTCCCGGTTAAGCTGTCTATGTGTACATTTACACATGTGTGCATATATATCTAATGTGAGGCAGTGGGACCCCGTGTATGTTGTAAATGTAGTGAGACTGATCTGGTTAGTCTGACCCACTTGTCTCTCTGCTCTCCTGCTGTCTGTGTGCGTCCGTGCATTTGCAACAGTGTGTGTGTTTGATGATGCAGAACTAGGAGTCACAGCTCGTGCATGAAATCGTGTGTGTCTGTCTGCAATCCAGCAGTCTAGTCAGCCAGTCTGCCAGCTGCTGTCCTTTAATGAGGGACTGTACTTTAATGCAGAGAACAAGTAAATCATTTAACAGCACTTTATTTCCAACAACAAATGGCCTGCCGCACCTCTCCCTCTTTCCTTCTCTTCATCTCTCCTGCTCTTTGTCTCAGCATCGTGTTTGTCGCTGTCTGTCTGGGGAAACGTTGCAGTGTAGGTTTGGTATGATGCATATGGATATGAATACATTGCCACATGTGTGGAATGTGTGTCTGTGTATGTGTGTGTTAAAGCATTGGTCCGCCCACATTAGAGTCGAGTCAGTCAGAAGAAAATCCATCAACAGTTATTTAGATTTTTTATTTGAGTCATTTTTCAAGAGAAATGTCAAAAATTTGCAGCCTAGCTGTATTTTCTCAGGTTTTAAAATATCCATCTCTGAAATTGCTGACACTGTGTCAGTATGGTGGAGGTGAGCGAAGAGTCTTTAAAATTAATGGACACATTAGAAATGTGACTGAAGTCTTCAAACAGTTCACGACTGTCTCCTCATCTTGGAACAAATTATTTTATTTATCTTCTTCATTTCTTCTTTTTCATCTTCATTTGTCCAGATCAAGCAACAGTTGATCATGGAGAATTAATGTACAAAATATACTGTGATGGAAGACAATTTTTCAGGAACAGCTGTTTTTATTAATCCAGTCAATTAATTACCTGACAAATCAAGAGCTTCATCACATTGATGAAAACTCATATAGAAATCCATAAAGAAGTCTTGTTTAATAAATTGAGCACATACAAATGTTAAAGGTATAGATATATCTCTCTGAGAGTTGACACATTTATAGAATTTCACAGTACTGTATATGTTTATACTTGAAACTTTTCTTCTGGTGTCATACAGACATGAGAAACATTGAGTCATTGTGTCTGTGATAGGGGGCTGGTAGGAGGGTAAACTCAGCTCAGTAACAATGACTCACTGTGTATTCATGTGCGTGTGACTGCATGCGTGTCATTTCATATTGTGCATGTCAAGGAATGTACTGCATTAGACTCCCTGCATGTTAATGTGGGAAAGCATGCATACAGTATATGTTCTGTGATGTACACGCATGGACCTGCACTTACACTATAATGAAGGGGCTTTAAATGGATGCTGTGTGCACTGGATGAATGGATGGCAGTTTGCATGATCGTTATCTGGGCGCTCTCATTGTGAATGTGCTCTCATCTGCTGTGTGTGGATTACATTAGATTACATTACAAAACAGATCTACTCAGATTACTGCTGTGTCAAAGTGCATGTTTGAACGGATACAATGGATTTATAGTGTAAGCATGAAGCTAAGAATACTGTTTACTGTATACGGTGCAACTAAGGAATATTTCACTATTGATTAACGTGTAGAATATTTTTTCTGACTGGTTGTTTAGTCTGTAAAATGACAAACACATATTTAACAAAACACATCAATATCAATATACACTTAAATCTAAATTTAATCTTCAGGTCTATATGAACACACCTGACAAGTTTGAAGTGTTCAAATTCATAATTTTGCTAGCTTTTACTCAGGGAATCTCTATGAACGCACCTATTAAGTTTGAAGTCAATTGAATAAAATCCCTAGAAGTAGTTTGTTCAAACAGGACCCCTTCTCAACCAGCCCGAAACACCAAAAATGTGATGATCATTCTTAAATACCTCACTTCCTGTTCATTTTGGCCCATTGCTCCAAGAGACTTTTTTGTAGGTCTTGCCATGTTCTACAATTCGGCTGAATTTTCATTCAACTCTGTATCCAAAACTGTGGCAGTGCTGCTTCAAAGAAAAGTTCAAGGGGGCACTATAGAGCGATTTTGTCTGCCCCCTAATTGTTTATGCAGCCGAAATTGGCATAACATTGGTCTTAATAACCACAAAAGGTTTCAGACAGCTCTGAGAAAGTATGTGAAAGCCCAACACTTTTGCCTGAAAATCAGCCAAAAAGACAGTGGAGTTACAATTTTTTAATTTTTCGTTAAAAAATCGTCACATTTCACTTTGACGGACTGCCGTGTCTATCGTGGCCCCGCCCCTCCCAGTAAATCCAAAACTCACGATTTTGATAACTTTTCATTGTCAAGGCCCAAAGAACACACACGGCCAATCCCTAGGAGGAGTTTGTTCAAATATGTCCCCTGGAAATGACCCCACAAACACAAAAACGCAACTTTGAAACAAAATGGACGCCATACACTTCGCTGTAACCCGGGTCACCAAGAGACTTTTTCTGTAGGCCTGGGGGAGATGCATGTTGCCACTTAATAGGCCTAACTCACACCGGGGACGTAAGCGCCGCAGAATGGCTCACCGTTTGCTGATCGCTGCCACTATAATAAATGAAAGCACTCACACCGGGCTCACCATGAAACGTCTCAGCAGCATCCCAGCAGCTTCTCTTCTCTTCTCTTTTTGACACGAGCCGTTGCTAAACCGCGTCAATTTCAACAGAGCAGATTGCACCAGACAGGAAATCCGACACAGAATCAGCGTAATACACTTCCGCCCCCTTTCAAAATAAAACACAATATGCAGTTCATGCCGCCTGTCACAGCTTCACGTCCACATTACGCCATGACCGGTGCCACCAGGTCAGCAGTCAATCAATCAAAGAGTCTCAACATGAACGACGAGAGAGTAATTGTGTGGAAAGTGGAACAACACAATAATTTATGACACAACAGTTCCTTTTTTATAATCTCCTTCATGTCAGAGAAGCAAAGTTAGCTGTTTGTTGTTTCTTTTATACACAGTTTATGGCGCGGTACGTTCAGGATTCTTGTGTCATCTCGTGTGAATACGGCTGGCTCACTTCGCTGCCGTTACGTTGCAAGTACTTGTGTGAGTTGACGCCGGGCAGAGGACGGAGCAAAACCGTGGCGCAGCCGTTCCGTGGCGTTTACGTCCCCGGTGTGAGTCCCGTGTAAGGCCATGTCTCTACGTGAAATTCTGTCAAGATTTTGTAGGTGGCACTGTGGAGCCATCTTGGTCCGAGCGCCCATGAAACTTCCAGATTCTAAAAATTTCAGCATACTTTACTGCTTGAGTTTTTCATTTTTTGCGAGTTTTCGAGTGCATTTAGTCCCTCAAAAATGGCCCTGAAGTGGCACAGAGGGGAAAAAAAATGGTACAAACGGCAGACAGACAAAATGAACAGAGTGGAGCATTTAACAGCTAAAAAGACAGATGTTGGAGAACCAAACGGCTTAAATCAGTCAATGCATATGTTGTATAGTAATATATGTTGCTTTCACAACAGTAGTCCAGGGGACTCGGCTCAATTCGGTGGGGAATAACAAAAAATTTGATTTGGTTTCACACTGCACTTTAGAAAGCGGACCAGGCGGACCAAACCGCCTGGACGACGTCATGCAGTTACAACAGTTGCTTGTTTGGGGGCGGTATTGTCCAAAACTGACCGTTCGCTTGTTTGGTCCACTCCAGAGTTCTGATGAGCTTTCACACCTGCCCAAACAAACCGGATTATCCGAGGAAACAAACTCTGGTTTGTTTAAAGCGGACCAAAAGGCGCTGGCGTGAAAGCGCCCTTAGAATTCATCAGATGAACACAAACATGACTCCAAAGGAATGGTAATGTTGCTATGTGTCCTCTGTTCACATGATCAAATATGCCACTGTTATGTTTATGGCTTATCTCTGTTCCATCCTCGTCAACAGAAAATCAGTTAAGATGGTGGAATGGACATATATTTGGCATTTAATAAAAGAGATTGATCTGCTATTCTATTAATCAACTAATTGTTTCAGCAGTGTCGCTGTGTTTGGCTTTGTGTACAAACGGCAGAAACACAGTGCACTTAACGTCTCAACACGCTGTGTCGTCTGCATTCATTTTCATCTCATTCCATGCTTTTGATTGCACATTGAGTGTTTGTGTTTTTTGATGAAAGATTCTGATTGTGTTTACAGCACTATCTGTAGAAGTCAGCACTGATGGTGTGGTGTGGTGTGTGTGTGTGTGTGTGTGTGTGTGTGTGTGTGTGTGTGTGTGTGTGTGTGTGTGTGCGCGCACGCGCGCGCGTGTGTCTGGTGTACGTTTGTGTCTATGCACACGCTGCTTCCTCCCACCTTTTTTCAATCCCCCTGTCTCCCAGGAGGACAGATATAGTTAAATATTAAACATCCAATATGGAGCCAATCTATGTAGAAGGATAAGAGAACTCGATTTTGTAGTCAGGACACACACACGCACATATACACACACAGATTTAGGCCTGATCATCCTCATATTACAATCCCTTTTCGTATTTTTGTCTCAGATAGCCAGTCTCATAGAGAGACATAAATAGAGACAGGCCACAGAGTTTGTCACACCCCTCACACACACACACACCTACACACACACACACACACACAGTCAAACACACCACAGCAGGCTCTCTCTCTTCATGTCAAGGCATTAGGCTCAGTGTGACACCACTATCATCAAAGCTGTGTTTACCAAGATGACACCACTCTGAGTTGCCGACTGCACGTGTGTGTGTGTGCATTTTTTGTTGTCTGATAAGCAAATCTGCTTCTCCTCCACCCTATCATCCTGATCCCTCTCTCTCCCTCACCTTCACCCTCCCTGACTTCATTTTCTTCCCAGCCTCCATCTTGTCTGTGTGTGTGTTTTTTATTTATATCTGCAATCAACAAAACTGCCCTTCACTCAATCTTTCCCTCTCACTTTTCAGCCTCACCCTCATTCCTCATGTGTACTAAACACTGACTATTTAATGAATATTGACTTGGTGAAAGCAGAGAGGCGAGGGATGGAGGGAAGCAGGAGGGAGGAGGGAAGGTGGATGCTTCTTGACTGACAGCAGCTTCTGGTCAGTCGAGTCCACTCTGCTTCCTGTAAAGGTCAGGTGTCAGTAGAGTGTGTATGTACTTCACTATCTGTACGCGTGTGTGCATGTTTGTCCCGTGCGTGAACACAAGTGTGCGGCAGACCAAGGTTATGGATTAGCCGCCACAGTGCTAACAGGCCACTGTCAATACTTTTCATTCTCATGTGCACCTCATCAAGCGCAACGAGAGCTGAGTGACAGAAGTGACTGTCTTGGCATACACATTCATACACGGGCAATCATGGCTCAAAGAAACAAGCTTCACAAACTACAGCACTGACGCTGTGAATGAAATGCTGAGCTTCATGTACGGTTCCATTTTCAGCCTGTTGGAACACACACATTCAAGAAATCAGGGTGAATGAGAGACTGTATGGACATTTAAAGATGGATTCAGGCTATTAAATAGACAATTAACCTCAAATGAGATTTTCTTTGGTTCTTTCAGACGCATAAAAGTATTATTACAGAGCACCTGCTGGGCATAGTACTTTGGTCGCAACGTCCCCAATTGGATTCTGAGCAGAGACCCAGAAAATACTTCAAAACACAGTGGCTGCTCGTGGTGAAATGTTGGGTCTCAGTAAATAATATCATAAACACGGTCTACACCTACTCTGTATGGGGAGTGTCACTTCTGTTATGATTTGGTGCTATAGAGATAAAATTCAATTAAACTGACTTGAACAATATTACAGCTATCACAGCAGACAGGCGTTACACAGGCATCGATACTCCTTTCTCAACTGCCAGAAAACAAACCAGGTGGGATGAAAATCGTCTTTCAAACAAACATGATGCAAATCACATCTCAGAAATACTGCTCGTCTCCACCCCTCCCTGTCCTCTTCTGCCTCTCAGACTCTGACCCATTGCATTCTGAAAAATCCTTAGCATATTGCACTGCCACGGCCCCTTCTGTCTCCTCCACCCAGGACCGGTGAGCTTCTCTATAGTCACCCTTTTCCTCTGGAACAACTCATTCAAGCTTGTGAAAGTTTAAAACTCAGTCTTTAATTTAATGTCATGGTGGACACAACTATTCTGCAATGTTTTTGGTTGTTTTTAAAGGTCCAGTGTGTAGAATTTAGTTGCATCTAGTGAATCGCTGTATTGCAATCTCCTCACATCAGCCTCACCTTCCCAGTGTAAAGGAGAAACAAAATTGATTATACATGCATGAAAATATAGTTATGAGTATTATATTCCATGTCTGCCAAGGGGCCACATCTTACACACTGCACCTCACTTTTAGTGAATATATTCCAGTTGTGTTGATGCTTTTCATCCAATAATCACACAAAGCAATGTGAAAGCGATCCTTACGCTAACTGACTTCTATTGGCTACTCCATTTCCTTTTTTCATTTTTACATTAATGGTTATTGTCTGATGCTATTATCCAGAGAGACTTACAACCAGTTGGTAATGTGATACTGTGTGCCTACTGTATGATATGAGTCCACATTACGCTTCTCCTCAGCTACAAAATAAAAGACCTGTGCTGTAGATGAAGTGACGGCATGAGGTACAGCTACATCTCACTGGACAAACGGCGGTGGTAGGGGTGGGTCTGGATGTGACAGACACAGTGTGAGACGGAGGGGGGGAGGACAAAGAGATGATTTGAGAGCAGACAAAGATGAGAGGGTGAAAGATGGAGGGAGGAAAGGGGCAGGAACGGGATAATGGAAAGCGATGGTGGGAGAGAAATATGTGTGTAGCCAGCTGCTGTAGCCTCTGGGACTCAGGAGGAAGGGAGGGGTGGAGGAGAGAAAGTCAGAGAAAAACTACAGCTTTTTCTGCAGGCAGTGGGTCAGCGCTGGGCTACAACCCACACTAAACATGCCATCAGATGGAGTCAGAAGAAGACGAGGGGGGAGGAGTGAGAAAAAAAAACGTGAACGTGAATTATGAAGATTAGATGGTATGGAAAGAAAGGTTAAAAAAAAGATGCAGGGAAATAGAAAGGGATGGAGAGAAAGGCAGGAGGCTAAATAGACAGTTCAAGTTTCAGTGTGCAGAGGAATGAGGTCTCCTAGTATCCTCTTACATTAAACATAGAGTGAGACAGAGAGAGAGAGACCAGCGCTCATGCTCATCTTTGTGTGTGGGGGGAGCAACAGTGCCCGTAATCTTCACTTTTTCCTCCTCATTATCCCTTCTCCATCTTTTTCCTCTCGTTTCAGTAATCTCCATGTCAACAACAAAAATGGACTGGTGCTCGCATGTGTGTGTGTGTGTGTGTGTGTGTGTGTGTGTGCAAGTCAACAAGAGAAGGTGTACCCAGATGTTAAATCCTTTCCTGCAGCTGTTGCATGCACACAGAGCTACCTCTCAGCCTCATTGACTGTCTTAATAGCAGATGGACAGATAAGCCTTCTCCTTCAATCACCCCTTCTTATTCAGCTTCATCACTCTCTTTCTCCACCTAGTCCAACAACAAAAACACTCCACAAAGCAGGAGAGACTTCTAAAGGTGGTGCGGAATGCTGGTTGTACCCACACACACACACGCACACATGCACACACAAATTAAAGTAAACTCAGGATGATCAAAGTGGACAGAGAATCTGAAATATTGAACAGTTACACACGTCTCGAGTTGAATCCCAGTGCAGCTGAACTGGTAAGTGGAGTTTATATTTAGAAAGCATTTAGGAAACAAGGAGCTCTCCTGCTCACAGATCCAGGAGAGATCTGAAGGAAGTCAGGAGAAGAAACCTGGGCAACGACAGCCAGACGTTTCAGAAAGTCTGAACACTATCTCTCCCACCAGCAGCTTCTCGCTGCTCTGCTCACTCTCCAGTCAGGTAGAAGAACAGCCCGTCCAGTAATCAGAGTGCTTGCGGTTCGATTCCCGTCTCCTGAACAAGGCTGAACAAGATACTGACCCCTGAAATTGCTCCCGATGGCTGCGGTGTTACACCCCGCGCAGCAGTTTGTGCCATCAATGAGTGAATGTGGCAAGTGTTGTGAAAGTGCTTTGAGTGGTCGGCGGATCACGAAGACTGTTTAAATCTTCATGAGGTTTTTGGTTGTTTCAGATCAGAAAGAGTTCATCCTGTTTTTTTTCCATGTGTTTGTATGTCTTCTCATTCTCAGTGATGGAATAGAGAATCACATTTAGACAAACTCTGTACTTCAGTATGGTTTTAAGATACTTGAAGTTTACTGAGTATTTCCATTTTCTGCTGCTTGATGCTTCCACATGGCTACTTTCATTTGACAGCTTTAGTTAGTTACATTGGATATTCAGATTAATAATCAGCTAATAAATTCTGATGTATTATCATTTATTGTCATAAGGTGAAGTAACCTTTGGCATCTTAAAGTGATGATTATTAACTTGTATTCTTACTCTTTAGTATTAGTGCAGGAAAAGACCTGAGTACTTCCTCTGCCTCTGTAAATAATGACATTCATGTCAATGATCCTTGACCTGTCAGGTTTAAAGGTTAGTCAGGTGTTATCTAATTTTGAAGCGGTATGTCCGGAGATGCTGTCAGACCTCACAGATTGCATCCATTTGCTGGATTACTCTTCTGCAATGAGCTTACTTTTGAAACCTTCAGAATTCTAAGTGTGTTTTCTAAATGGATTTTTTCAGGTGAACCAAATGTTGCTGTATTGGCCTATTAAAAACCTTGATTGGTTGTTTAGAGGTTGAAATGCCCTTAAAACTTCTCGCTCTGTGAGTGCCAGGATCCTCTGCTGTTTCTCTCTGTGCTCGTCTCTCTGGTTTGAAGCGGGTGTAAATTTTTTGTATATCTTTGCGTGTTTAGTCATGAATATTTAGCGTTATGGAGAAACACTTTCAGTTTTTCCAGCTTTAAGGTGCTGACGAGAGAGTATAACTGCAACATCCCTGCTTTGACTTTGTTGCATGTGATTCCCAGCCTGTCTCCTCTGCAGAACAGTTGATAAAAATAAATCGACAGCAACAATTCACATCAAACGTTTCTTCACTTTCAAACAGCTGTGCTTGTCATGAAAAATAAAAGATGCATAGATAGAGATGTATTTAAAGGAGATGAATGGACAGACGCAGTTCAAACTAATGTTTTGGTCGGGATCTGAAATGTACTGGTCTCCTTTCTGTCCACATTCATCCCAAAATCTCTGGCCCCTTCTTCCTTCGCACTAACAGTGATGCTTTCACCCAAACACACACACACACACACACACACACGCGCGCGCGCGCCTTGGCTCCACAGTGTTTCAGATATTAGTCATCCACTGGGGTTCAGACATGGGGGATAACTTCTGCCAGCCTTCTCAGACGCTCGCAGAGAAAAAAGACAAGACAGTTATTTCTGATGCCTCCAGTGCAGTCGGCCTCGCCGTATCAAAAGCCACCATTCCTCTGTGTCTCTTTGCTATCGAGCAGCAGACTCGCTAATGGATTTTCTGCCACGCAGCTTTGTCTTCCTCAGTTACCAAGAGTCATTACTGTTGAGGGCTCGAGTGCTGAGCTAAAAAGGAGGATTTTTTTCTGCCTTTGCATTTCTATGCAGTTGCTGTGTGACAGTGCACCAGACAGTGACAGTGAGTCATTGTTTCCTCTGGGATTGATTCAATTAAACGCCTCTGTTATAATAATGAATCTGCATATATTTGCCTTAAAACCTGCTTTAAGATATGACATCCTGACTTACACTTTTGTGTTGTTCCCCATAGAGGCGTTTAAAGCATTGTTTAAAGAACACAAACAAGCAGACAGGATAAAGCAGAGACCTTCTCTCTGTGGCATAGTATCAATCAGTTAACTGAGTCGTTTATGCTGGCATCAGCTCACATTTTCACCTTTTAAATTAACGCTTATTAACAGCCCTCGCAGCATAAATGGCACCACAATCACCTGATGCACACAAGCCAACGTCAGACGTGTCTTCCTTTCACAGCTCAGCAACCCAGCATGCTGGGTGTCATCTGAAAGAAGTGGAGGCCACAGGAGGGCAGAGATAAACCTCAGAGGTCACAGGATGAGTACAGGGACAGAAAGGAACAGGGGGAAATACATTTTAGAGAAATGTATGGTTTTTTTTAATGATGTATTCAATTTTTATAGGTTTCAAAGCATTGAAATGATTCAAATAAAATAATCCAAGAATCAGTCTTCAGTTACTCAACATGCGTGTGTATAGAAATGTGTCCAGTATCTCTTGTTCCTTCCTTCTTTGGTCAGATATTTCCTGATACACAGTAAATATTTCAGTAGTTTCTGTTCTCATAGAAAATCTTACTTCAGTTTCTCATTTTAGTAAGATAGATCATTCTCATGTTACAACAATACTTTTAGTTTTTTCTGTTATGATGACATATTTTTCTTATGATTACAGGATACAAGGTAATCACAGCTTTACTGTTTGCCTTTTATTGAATGGAATATAGGCTGTTTATCCTTATCTTTTATTGTACTGTAGCTGCCATTTTTATTCAACTGTTTCATCTGACTTATTCTATATTATCACATTTTTATGTTCTATTGTATTTGTCTGTCTTTTTACATTCCCTCATGTTTCTTTTATATCTTGTCTAAAGGTCTTTTATGTCTTATTTGTTCTTTTTAAGATTTTTTTAATGATGCTTCACAAATAAACCTGCCAAGTTATTCTGTTTTTTTCTTTTTCTGTTTATTTTGGACTATAAAATGTTATTACAAAAAATGTTCATCTCATAAAAGCAACTTTATTCATTAAAACATTTGTTAGTGTTAAAGCGACATTGTGTAACCATTACGTGACCATAACAGATTTAAATCATGCTACACTGATGCGTCAGGTGAGTCGTACATGTAACATTAGTATGTAACACAGTCACAAGCACCAACTATTTGACTGATTTTGGTGAAAATGGATCATATTTTATGGAGAAAATGTTTTCTGTTTTTTTCCTTCTGATGTCCAGCTGCTCAGCCTCAACTTTTGATTTACAGAGTTTCCTGATGGACAGTAAAATGTCGTGGCAGAACAGGCGCTTGGAACATGGTCAGTAAACCAGGCTCAGCTGATCCAAAAATATTGGAAACCAAATGCGCGTGTTTGCGTAGATGCAGGTTTTTGCATCTGCTGCATGTAAAGCTTCCTGCGTCTGCATTCCTGCCATCCTGCAGTTATTATCCATGTTGACATTACAGAGGTCCTGAACTCTGCTAGACAAACCACATATCCAGTCCAACCCTTTTATGTCCTATGTGCTGTTGTTTCTGGACTCAATGTTCTGCTGCACACACGCTCATCATGTACACAAATACACTGACCACCAGGCACCCTGTCATTACACACAATCCCTCCTCTGCTGAGTGTGTTCCTGTGTGTGTGTGTGTGTGTGTGTGTGCATGCGTGCATCAGCTTCTTTTAATACCTCTCTCCATGCATACTTACTCTCCTCTTTGCCTCTTTGTCTTTATCTGTTTCTTGCGCTCTGTCTCTCATTAATTACACAGAGACGGGAGGACTAAGCTTTCTAATCTGAAAGGATACGACCCCACCACAGCTGATCCTTTAACACTGTTACTTATACCTCAGTCCAGCACTCTCTTGCTCTCTCTCTCTCTCTGTCACACACACACATACACACACTCATGCATACAGAGCATGTAAAAAATAAAAGGGGGATTTGTGTCCTTAATCGTGTTCATTTCATTACACAACATGGGGGTCAGAGAGAGTGAAGGTGGCATAACAAGATTTAAATTTTGACACATTCAAAGGCCTGTGAATGTGTCTGGATTCAAAGATCCTCTAACTGTTTCAGAGAGGAGGAACTAGTTCTGCTACTTCTCCTTTAAAGACACAATCTGCTCAGACTGAAGTCTTTTTTTGTATCCTGCACCCATTTAATAAAATTGTGGTTTTATGCAGATTATAGCGACATTAAATACCGTATTTTAAGCAGATCCAGCAAGGCTTATCAAAGTGCTTTCACTAAATCTATTTAATGTAGCTTTATTTGTACATTAAACCACATTTTTCATGTTTGGCTGAAAACAAATTAAATAAAAAGCTGCAAAAAGTGCTGGTCTTTTTAAAAAAAAGAGCTTCTGGGAAATGAGGACAAAAAGATTGCAGATTAAATTTGGGATATTTAGGTCTTATCGCTACAAAGCCATATGAGCACACTCACTCATACAGCTTTTCCTTGGGCATTAACATGGTGGTCAGGAGGGTGTGACAGACTTCATCATGTGGGCCTGTTAGTTATATATAGAAATGGGAGCACAGCTGTCTGTCCATTAGGCTAAAAGCACAGCAGTACAGGAACACGGCCGTGAAGTCAGTGGCCCTCTCGCCTTTTTCGCGGGACAAGATGGAAATGAGGAGGAGAAAGATCGGAAACAGAGATCTCAACACCGCTGCAGAGAGGAACGTGGAAAAGAAGGGAGGACAGAGGAAAGATGCAAGCTAAGAACCGCAGACAGTGCTGGGTTTGTTAAAGATTAGACAGAATATGCAGGATCGAAGGAAAGGGAGCAAAAGAAGGAAACTTCTGACCAGTTGGTAAATGACAGTAGCCCTAACCGACTCAACATGACACACCACAAATGTCTGGATTATCATTCAGGGAAAGTGGGCAACTGCCTCATCTCATCAAGTCTCACTGTCAACTGATTTCATCATACTGATCATTTTAAGTCAGTCCATTTTGACTTCATCTAGAATCCCTGTATCAAAATATATTGTTATTAATAGATTCATCATGTCTGCACAGTAAATATGAAGCTACAGCTAGCAGCCTGTTAGCTTAACTTAGCACTATTTAATGGATTCATAAAACATGATATAACACATTAAACAGTAAGTTTTAGAGGTGTAAGTTTAGGAGGATTTTGCATTCCGAGGACAAAGCCAGGCTAGCTGTTTCCTGGCTGTACGCCAGGGGTCTTCAACCTTTTTCAGCCCAAGGACTCCTTGGACGAGAGACAAACAGAACAGAGACCCCCCACGTGTGATTCATTTTTTAAAATGTCACATTTTAAGCCTGGCCTATAATAACTTTTATGTACTTTATCACCTTTTATTTCACCTTGTATACTGGATAATCATCCTCTATGCGTTCATGATCGATAAAAAATGTTAAGAATAATTTATTTTGTAAATAGTATTTATCAAATGTAGCTTATTATTGCTTATTATTAATGCTTGCAGTTTACGCAACATCATTTTGTTCTATTTTTTAATTCTCACAAATTATTTTAGTGAAAATTGTCAATTATCAATTGGTGGACTCCCTGCAGTCCCTCTGTGGACTGCCTAGGGGTCACGCACCTCTGATTGAAGACCCCTGTTTTACGCTATGCTGAGCTAACAGGTAAATGGCTGTAGATATGAAAGTGGTAAGAGAATTTCAAATAAGTTGGTGTTCACTGATTTCTGCTATTTGTCAGTCACCTGAAAAGGCGGCTTTGTGGTTGATATGCATGAACCAATCTTGTTTCAGAATCAGACCTCGCTGCTCTCTGACAGGATGAGCTCAGGACACTAGCAGATTTTTAAAAATGTTTCAAGAAAATAAACTATGAGAGTAGACAAACTGACGAGTGTGAACAAAGTATTCTGTGTGTGTGCGCGTTTGACGGAGAGTACCGCTGGAGCGAGAGGTAAATAAGGACACGCAGAGAGAAAGCAAAGGTATGTAGAAACAGAAAATAAAACACAGCATGCACTCTCTGCAAGACACTAGAAAGAAAGCTCACTGTCTGTCTGTCTGTCTGTCTGTTTGCCTCCCCCGGCGAGCAGTAGGTGTCTGCTGCAAGTCTAGCGTGACTGATCTGAAATCAGGTTTTCTGCCTATAAATATAGAGCCAAGCAGGATGAGGGCTCTTCCACTTCTTCGGTTTTTCACTCTGTGCAAGTGCGTAGGCCATAACCCTGCTTTCATTTCCCATTACGGCAGGATACTTTATCCAGCATGCCCGTCGCGGAGTGAGGACGGATGACGGAGGGTCTTGGAAAACACTGAAATGAAAGTCTTTCATTACCGTGCTTCATAAGTAATGATGTTGGGAGGGATGGGAACAGGAGGGAGGGAAAGAGAGAAAGGCATAAGTTGAAAGCAGGAGCAGCGAGCACGCGTCAAGACGGTCTTTTGGGTGAGACGGGAGAGGAATTATTTATGGTGAATTTACACATCAATGACACTTTTTTTTCCCTTCTCCCCCTCACGATTCCTCCGCCGCATGCTGAAAACATAATGTGTTGGAAACTCGTACGGATGGTTGGAAACGCCGCATTTGTGAGCCCGCTCATGTGTATGTGTGAGACGGAGCGAGACGAGCAGAGTGCATGTTCATGTGTCATTGTGTGCCTTTAATTGTTAAACCACAGGAAAGTGCCAACAAAATGTTTTGTTTATTTCCTGCCTGACTAAGAATTGCCAGATTTAGGTCCTTGTGATGAAACAAGCCAACTGGCAGCTCAACCAGTAGTCTATTAACAATAAAACACACACACACACACACACACACACACACACACACACACACACACACACACACACAAACAGCCAGGCAAATCCCGGCAGCACTGCCTTTGCTGGACCACCTATGGGCCTCTAAGCCAAAGAGACAACAGCAGACATTACATCAGTGACAATAGGGCTGCTTTAGAGAACGCAGTGTCAAACACACCGTCATTAAAGCTATTTTAACTCTGAACAAACACGGCCGCATATAGACAAGCAGCTGTACTAATAGCAGCGGTTGAAACGCCCATGCACAGGTGGAGCTACAATAGGTATGGCTGTCATGTGGCGGCTTCTTCTGAAGTCAAATGAGAGGAAAAGTGAGAGGGAAAGTTTACAGAGACTATAGGATCATAAGTGTGTGTGTGTGTATGACCATCAGTCATATATATCTATATATAAAAGCCTCCTTTCATGTCCCCACAAAGCTCCAAATAGCTCCTCTGTTAACATAAATGCCATGAGACTGTGTGTTCTCTGCCCTAAAGGACATACGTGATGTTAAAACAACTGAGCCCCTAAAGTTTCCAGACTCAGGTTAAACACTAGTCCTACTTATTTTCTACTTTAATGAACATTATGTCACAAGAGATTAACTGCCGCCCTGCAGAACTGAGCGAATGAATCTCATTTTGGGACTTCAAACAGCACTGACCTTAGGTTTTATGATGAAACATAAAACAGTGGACGGCTGCTTGTTTTATGGAGCCATCTCTAAATAGAGCCGCCATTCATGAAGTCTGTTCATTTATCATAAACCTTCACGGTCAAATAAGTGGGATTAGCTCTTCCAAGTGTCTTGACTAAACTTATGATTGAATGTCCAGCACTGGTGGGTGTCCTGTGTCCTCCTGCAAACTAAAATATGAGATGATTGCATGTTTAAAGCTGCTCTAATCCAAATCGTTATCTTAAAAGTCGATCCAGCGGCTGTGAAATGTGAAAGGGGCTCGCTCATATTGATGAACCCACACACTATTATTATCCAATTCTCCAGTTTGCCTGCGCTCCATGGAGCATCACAGCATCTTTCAGCTCATTGTTTGATTTTATGGTCCAAAAGCTTCACTGTTTTAGTTCACTCTCACCAGGGCACAGCGGGAAGTCGTTTTCAGCAAGAAAAAACTCAGATCAGCTCACTACATGCTTTCTGCACAGCACTGTACAGCTCACAGGAGTAACGAGATACTTTTCGGAATAGCTGGTAGAGACCAAATCAGAGATAAAGTCCACCTTTATGGGCGAAGCATCCGGGAATCTCCAGTAGTCTTTTCTTATAAATATCATTTTATTTTAAAGCTATGACATTTCTCATTAACTGAAGACTTTACATGTTTGTTTATACATACACAGAGAATTTAGTATCATTATTCTGTTTGCAAAACAGCAAAATGAAACATATGAATTGTAATTGCATGATATCAACCCAGATTGTTGTGATGGTGGTTGGGAGGGGATCTGTCTTCGTGATATTTCATCTTCTATTAATAGTCACACGGTTTAGAGGGTTTTTGCATATTTCAGGGAGCTCCACCGAAAGACATCAGAAAACTCTGAGTCATGATGAAGCCTGGCTTAACACCGATTTGTCGATGCGGACTGCTATTGTTATTCTGTATGACTAATGCACGAGTGAGAAGTTTGGATACAAAAAGCAGTGAATAACAACACGACCTGAAACTATTTCAGCACAAATGGTGAAAACTTTAAATGAGCTCCTGCAGCCAAAGTGATATTAAAGCCACACACAACATACTTCTGTTGAAATAAAGCACAGCTCTGACAATTTTCTGCCTGACAGTTTTCACCTGTGGAAGATACGTATACACACAGCCCTTATTTTAGAGTGCCTTTAGAGGATATTGGAGCTGGAGGTGACCCCTTCACCTGTGAAGGATATTGAATGGACAAAAGACTGAAGCGAGTTCACTGCAGACGTGTGCAGACAAGTGGAGCAGAGAGGCGAGAGAAGACCAACAACAGGGAAACAGACAGCATGGGTTGGGCAGAGAACAGATGTGTTCCTTTGTGAAGGGTCATAAACATGAGTCATTCAACTTTGAAGATGGCCGAAGGGCACAGAGGATTGTAAAGAAAAGTGGAAAGACAGGAAGCACGGGGAGAAATCAGAGCGCGGCGGAGGAGGAGGACAGCAAGCGCAATATACAAAACTCTCTGTGATAGAGGAAGAGAGAGAACAAGGTAGAGGAGAAGAATTAAGAGAGCAGGGAGGGAAGAAGAAAGAGTGGTAGAGAGACTAAATGGTCTGTTTTCAGCAGCAAATGTGCTCGCGGTGAAATCCATCACTGGAGGTACGGCTGGCAGCTCATCTACACTGCAGCCTTTGTTTTATGGCGTTGACACCGGCACCGCTGCTGTGTTTTCATCAGTCAGGGCCCTGACACCACCCTGGGGAGTCGCACATGAACAGGCATACGTGTGGGCGAGGAGATCTGCATATCTGTGTGTGTGTGTGTGTGTGTGTGTGTGTGTGTGCGTGTGTGCTCAAACTTGTTTGTTTCTACCTGTGTGCCCCAGTGTAGTGACTGATTTTACAGATTAGTGAGCTAGACGCTACTGTGGAGGGAAAAAAATGAGGCGCTGCAGCGTTGTCGGGCCCTGATTAAATCCTTAAAATACTCAAGTAATCTACATAAGAACCTCGGTGCGAGGCAACCGTGGATGTTTTTTTTTTTTTTGCTTCTCCTCGCGTGGCGGATTATATTTTTCTTTGTGGCGCAGGCCTTGCAGCTCCTAGCAGTTTGTATTTCAAACACTAATTCTTCATGCTCTAAGGACAGCAGCAATATTTCCCAAAGAAACTCCCATGGGTGTTTATATAGGCCACAAATACAAGTGGTAGGACTATGTTCAGCAGTTACAGAACCGCAGAGTTACAGTTTAGAAGAAAATGCCTTTCTATTGTGTATGTGTGTGTTAAGACCAAATGTGGCATCTTTTAATTCTTTCTGTGACCAGAACTCCTGTTGCCACAAAATACTTCATATTTTTCATGCAGAAACTGAAGAAAAGTACAGACTTTCAGCCATCTTCTGTGTGTGCTCTGAATCAATGTATATGAGGAACCCCAGTCAGACTCAGACTTCATCTTTCCCCCATGAGCCTGGTGTTTATTTCCAGATCAGCGCTGTGTCCTCATTCCACATCAGCTACTTACAGTATAATATGCAGTATCAACTCTTTATTAATTGTCGTACTCTGCTTTCAGTCAGTCTACAAAAATCTCTCCATACTCCTCCATAAACCAGAAAGACAGATGTCAGTCAAATAGTGGCACCAGAACGGCACCAGCAATTAATGCTACTTTAGTTTTTTCACATTTTATTATTACTGTTATTGTTGCTGCTGTGAGCAGCTTCTTCATTTCCTCTGGGCATTGCATTGTGAGAGAACAGTGCACACGAACAAGTGTTCTGAAGTATACATCCCTATGCAGACTGTTTTGGAGAAGACAAAAGGTTGTCACAGTTTGATACAACACTAGTCTTAAAAAATGACACAGTAACTCTTTCTGTGTGTGCATGTCTGTGTGTGTCTGTGCTTGTTGTTAATAACTTCTCAAAATGAATATGGTACTGACCGGGCGTGTTCACTGTTTACTCCTAATGTCCAAGCTTGGTGCTGTGTGTCTTCAGCGTAATACCTGATAACGTCACCGTACGGGAGGAGATTATCCATTACTTCATTGATCACAGATGGCGTCCTTCTGATTCTAGATCAGTTTTTTAGAACTTGAGTACTTTTACTATTGAGTGTTTTATTAATGGAGATCACATGGTTTCATCAATGTGCTGGTGAAAAAGTATCAAGGTATCAATACTTTTGTTACCCTGGTACTTCATGTCATTGTAGAACTCAAGACGGCTGTCTTGTATTAAAAGTGTTTAATTACTGTGAACAACAGACTTTGCCTCTCATGTGTTATCCAGGTTTGTTTCTTCAGCACTCCGTATTATAAAGCAGCAAAACTTCCATAAAAATGTGTGTAAACATGAGTGATAACTTGATAATGGCAACATGATGTGAACTACTACTACATTTGTGCAACAGCCTTCATCAGTCCTCCTGCTTCAGCCCATCAACTGACTTCATGTCTAGTGGATACACACTGTGTATCTGACACATTCTTATTTCCATCAGTCACATCATCTGTGTTGCTTTGTTGCCATAGCATTGCTGACTCCTAAACCTTCAGACCTGCATTCTTGTCACCTGCCTCCCTGCTCTTCTCCTTCTCTGGAATAATTTCCCTGATTCTGACAGCTTGTTCTTTGACCAGATATTCCAGTAAAGTCTTTCACTCAGCCTGCTCTGCTCTGAGTTGTTGCATTTGAACAGTGCCAGCCATTCGCTCATCTCTTTCTTTAACTTAATTTACCTCTGGTCACTTTGTCTGACACAACGTCAAGCAGCAGAAATGTGCAAAATAAGTGATTAAGAGTGTGTGTTTGCATGAACAGGAGTCCGTGTGTGTGTTTTCTGAGGTGATCACCCGTGGTCTTCAGAGGATGAAGAAGGCCACGGCCTTTAAGCAGCGGCTCGGTGTGACGTGAGGAGAGCTCACTGACCTCCTGGTCAGCTTTTCTGATTGCTACTGTGAGTGTGTGTGTTTGGGTTATGTGTGTGTGATTCAGACTATGTTTTATTGTATCATCCTTAGAGGCATGAAATAAGCTGCAAAAAGCAAAGAACAGTCTGAATATTTGTTCTTCTCCTGTCCTGGTGTGTGTTTGTGTGTGTGTGTTTCATAACCCTCTGCTTTATCTTGTAACCCCTGGTGGGGGTCTCAACCCGCTAAATCCAGCGACGCATGAAACCTGCGTTTATCTTCATGCATGTTTGTCCCAGTGATATTTAGGCATTCTTGGGGAGTGGGTAAGGAGTGTGTGTGTGTGTGTGTATAAACAGACACATGAGCATGAGCATATGGAGTCTGTGTGACTGTGTATGTGACACATGCATAAACACAGATTGCTCAGATAAATAGCAGACACAAGAGGTCATGTCAATGGAGCCAGTTGCATTTTATGTGTGTGTAGGTGTGTGTGTGCTGGAGGGCAACATTGATAGGTATGTCCATGTGTCTAATGGCATCCATGCTCACTCAGACAGTTTTACTGCTTCCAGGCACAAACACTATTGACTACTGACCCTTACTGAGTCGCCTGCTTATCTGGATCACAACAAAACACACTTACACACGCGCACACACACTCAAAACAGTGTGACCGCACAACACACAAACACACACATTATAAGCTAAACTAGCATATGACCTCAATTGAGCTGGGCAGACAGTCCGATTCAGCGACCTCACTTGTTTTGCAGAGACCCAACCATATATCACCAGCCTCTCCGTGCACACACACACACACACACACACACACACACACACACACACACACACACACACACATACACATACAGTCGTATGGGAGGCATTTATGGAATATGGAGCCTCCAGTCCGATTTTCTGTGGTATTCCCAACAAATCTGGGGAAATGTGTGTGTGTGTGTGTGTGTGTGTGTTGGGTGTATTGTCTCCCGTGTGTGTGAGTGTGTGTGACCTTAGTCATTGTCATGTCTTCTTCACTGTGTTGTGATTTATAGCTCAGACTGTTGTCAGGCAACTGGTTTACAGACATGGTGGCCACAGTGAAGACAGACAATACTTCAGAGAAGGAAGTAGGGACAGGGATGTTTTCGCCTCATTTGTCTTATTTAGGTCACTAAAATGACCCAGATAATCACTTTTTGGCTAACCGTACACACATGCAGCGGTTGACCATGGTTCTCCAGTAGAAATTCCTTTATTGGAATGGGTCAAAAGCCAAAACAGTGGGGAACCACTGCCTTAAAGCAATACCCTCGCTGCTTCCACCTTTCATACAGTCCCTAATCTGTCCACTCTAATCATGCATGGAAGCGTTTGATATATGCTATTTCCAGTCACATCATTTTCAAGTTAGGGTCACCTTCTGCCACCTGACTGAGTCTTTGCTCCAGGGTCCAGCTTCAACCTTCCATGTCTGTCTGTCCCTTTACAGAGAGCACAGTCTCTCCTAAATAGAGCTACAATGAACTATCTGTGCTTAAATTTAGCTTAACGGTGGACTTTCTCCTCAAGACACCTTGTCAGCATCACTGGTCCGTAAGACAGAGCAAAGGTTAGCAAATGTTAACCAGCTCCCCGGTGCGACATGATCACTCCACCTTTGAAGCTTTGTCTGAGCATGATGTCTCCTCAAGGACAGCATAAAGTCATTTCCCCAAACATATGCTAATCCTGGTGCTAACACCACCATATGTTCACTTTTCCAACTCTGACAGACTCAACCACATGGGTTCTTATTACACATATGATCTCCAGAAATTATTTTTATAGCACACAGTGTCACTTTTTCATCAAAGTTGAGTTCATTTGGAGAAAATAACTGACAGATGTCTTTAAAGCAACACTGTATAGAAATGGGTACTTTTGTGATGTAACACCTCCAGTTTCAGAGTGTAATCCCACTGTGGTAATTATGGTCATCTTATTCTCTGCTATGTCCGCAGAGGCTGCTGAGCCCAGTGACATTGCACATGTTCCTGGGTCTGTTTTAGGCATAACACTGGCTCTGCTCCCTGTCAGCATTGCCTGCACCCGAGCCTGAACACCTCCTCTTCTTCTTCCTGTTGGTACAAGCACTAACACTCCCCTGGGTGCTCTGAGCTCACAGTCTGGGCAGCCTGGCTAAGAAACTGAGCTAACAGCAGCAACAGTTGGTTGCGGTTTACTTTACTGTCCATCAGGAAACTCTATAAATGACTTGTTGAGGCAGACCAGAACAAACATTTTCTCCATAAAATTTGATCCAGTTTCACTAAAATCAGTCATATTGTTGGTGGCGTGTGACTGAACCCTTTTCGGCCTTTTAGATTTGCTTATATTTTCTAATTTACTTTTGTTTATTCATGCTGAATTATGCTGATTTTGAGATTCGTCCCTGACATGGATGGAAGATGAAGAAAAGATGTTTAGTCAAAAATTGTAGCCATCATCTTCACCTGCTCAGCCAGTTCTCGCCAAACACTCAGGAATTCATATTTTGCCAAAAACAAACCAGCAACAACCAACCCTGGATTCATCTCATCTCATTTTGAATATGTGTGGAATACCATACTCATAACTATGTTTTTGTTACTTGAAAATCCACTGTACTTGGATGAAAGCTTGAGATGAGGTTATTGCAATCACCAACTTCACAACTTCACTGCTATATTCCATGAACTACACACTGGTCCTTTAAAACAGACTGACTTGGCTTTAGTGTGGACACAGGTTATAGGCAGTTCAACCAAAGAGGTCAGAGAGGTCAGGTCAGAGAGGCAAACACCAAGTGGACTTTCAACGAAGTCCAGCTGACACTGACAGAGGCCACGTTTCCACAATGAATACTTTTGCTTTTGATTCTTTATATAATACGTATATAAACTGTGAAGTTACGAAGCAATATTATCATTCATGGTGGATATAAGTACAATATTAACTCTTCACCATCCATTTGAAGCCATAAAGGAGCTGCAGATGCAGAGTGAGAATACATCATTATTATACAAATTATTGCCACTTTCAATGCAATTTGCTGAAAAAATTGCTACTCAAGAATCAGTTTCAAAGCAGGGCCTTTAGTGGAGTGATTTTAAAGTGTAGCATTGATGTTCTTTAATAAAGTTAAACATAAGCATCTGAATACATCTTTCTAACATTTTGAACAGGAAACACACACAAAGCAAGAACAATCTGATGTCCCAGCAGGTTTAAAGTGTCCAAACAAGTGTGGATACTTCAGGCGTCCGACACACCCTATCACACACAAACACACATAGCCATGCGCACTCTCTCGGGCTTCCTTATTGGCCGTGCCATCCTCCGCCTGTGCAACTCTCAGTGCAGTGAGATGAGGAGACAGTGGGTGCAGTGTGGAGACACTGGCCTCGCTCCAGAGACTCTCCAGAGCATTCCATTGAGAGACCGCTGGCTGGCAGACTGGATGGTTGCTGGTAAACAAGCCAAACAACACACAACACCGGCTCAACATAATTCCTACAGAGAAAAAAAGGAAAGACACGTCCATTCTGCAAGCAGATTAACCCGTCATATTATTCCTGTGATCTCTGACAATTCTGCCTCAATTTGTAAAAGGCTTGATTATGCTATCAGTGCAGAGCTGCTCTGCTGATTCTATTATAGTATTCGGGATAATTTTACAGGGATGTAAGTGCTCATTTTACAGCTCCTGACCATAACCATTGTAATGGATGTTACGCCTGTTTTAATGTTCAAACTCCTCATTTTAGGCTGGATTTTCACTTCAGCTGCAAGATAGTTGGGAATGCAGAACTTGTCATACAGCTGTATTCCTGTCAGAAAAGTCTGTTAAACGCAGCCACTAACAGAATAAATTATCAGTGTGTTCCACAAGCGCCAGCTGTCCACCAGACATCATCTGATTTCTTTCCAGTCGGCTTCCTCTTTAATAGTAACTTTTTGCCTTTAAAGACAAGCGGCTCCTGCGACTCTGTTTGATAATGTGACGACTGAGCAGCGGGGGTTAAATGAGCATTTGTTACATGGGGGGGGGCTCTGAGTTAGCGGGGTTCACAGTAGTCTGCAGTGACAGCTTTTGTGACAAATGCAGGTTCACACAGCATTAAGGGATGTGATGAGCGGAAGAGTATGCACAAATAATCCATTTACCTAAAAAAACTGCAGACTGCAGTCAGCAGATTCACTAAAATCTCAATAGATTAAACTAATCAGGAAACTAGACGACCCCGAGAGACAGAGACTCGTTCATTTGGAGTTTAGCTGACCTCTGCTGATTGACAGCATCTGGAGCTCCACGCCAAACACTGCTAGTTCACATACATCAATCATGTCATTAGGTGCTGAAACAGCAGTGAGTGGGTGCCGAGTGCTGACAGTCCTTTCAACCTGAAAAATAATGTGGCTAAATAGCCTGTGCACTTTAGTAACAAGCATGTAGGTAACACTTTCCTTCCACGACAGTGAAATCAATTTTATGTTGACTGTAGATCACACACACACACACACACACACACACACACATATATATATATAGAAAGTGTTGTGTGGCAAGTGTTGTGTGGATTAGACATGGCCCAAATGCGCCGGGCTCTGCTTGGGTTATGGCAAGTGTAGCTGAGCTTGTCTTGGGTTACAGCACATACTGTGTGTGGGCCAGACATGGATCAGATGTAATAAGCCAGGCTTGATTTGGGCTACGGCACATGTTGATCAGGCCTTATCTATACCTATGAAGTGAGCCACACATACTTTCAAGAAAAGTTCTGTAATTTTAGTTATTAGTGTTACCGACATGAGTGAGACTCTGAATGAGGTTTCTTACTTTGATTCTGTTTGTTATCTTTGGTCTGTTTGCCATCAGCTCCATTTCTGCATGAAAGTGACATTGTACTCCTGTAGTTCCTTAACAAATAATGGAAATTTTCTGACATATTTTGTTATTTTTAAAGCATCCAATTAAAACAATATTTTAAATTGATAATACACACACAGATGCTGGCAAACAGTAAACAGTGCAGTTCTGACTGACTGTGTCTTCACTCGTTATTTTATTGTCGAGCTGTAACGGCACTGCACGTCTGCTGCAGAAAACACAAAGATTACATGGACCGAAGCTTATTGAAACTTTTATTGATTCATGAGTAAAGGGAATGCCATGAATGTGAATGCCTGGGCCTCGGCGTGTCGCATGCAAACGCATTCAAAACACTGTTCGTGTGTGTATACAAGAGCGAAAGAGTGCATCTCTTCCTTTGATTTCTAAGTGAAGGTAGATTTGAGTATTTGTATTCTCGTGTGTCTATTTGTGTGTTACTAGAAATTCAGCTGCCTCTGCATGTATTTCAATATCTCTGTCTGTATTAAACTTTGTGCTGCTGGGTGTGTGTGTATCTTATCAGGACGAGCGAGCTGTGGAGGTGTGTATCAGACTCGGGGTTTGGGAATTGCATTGTGAATTCAAAGTGGACATGTGATTAATGAGTAAATACAGCGGTGACAACAGGAGGCCGTACAGAATGATTGAACCCCACCGAGTTTGCTGTTGTTAATATAAAGCCTGTGTGGGTGTGTTTGTGTGTGTGTGTGTGTGTATGGGACTAATATTGAGCATATACCCTGACTCAGTGTGAGCCCTTTATCATCCCCTCTCTCCCTCTGCATTACCACAAACACACATACTCACACACACACACACACACTTACTGCAATTAACACATTAACACTTCTCGTTACTGCAGTCACGCTCAGTTCCCATGAGATCACATTTAGTGCAGTCTTCACACACACAGTCTGACATTATATATAATTATAGCTGAATACAACTTATTTTTAAAGCTTTGAGGAGCTGCAGTTTTTGGGGCTTCCATGTTGGCTTCACAGCCATGAAGTTTGCAGCTCGGAGTATGAAGCTGAGATCATAACCCTTTGAGGTGTCACCTGAGAAAGTTCCATTTGTGGAAGGTGGTGTTATATGCTCCAGTGCTCCGGTACAGTTCAGTTTATACTAGACTAAATTGGGTGTCTGACACAGATGTGCTCCCACGTTTGTTCACACGCCAAGAAGAATAAACAAAAGTAAATGTCTGATTTGTATGTGCCTGACAGTCTGCAGTGCAGGCTGAAATTTATGACCCCATGGACGTGACAAAATGACATCACATGGAGCAGCATGTGTATACGGAAAATATGAACTGGCCGACAAACAATCCAAGTCCTCAGACAAGCACTGAAGTAACAGGTCTGCAGTGTTGGCCTTGAAGTGAACCTCGTGTTCATCCTTTTGAAATACAATGTTACTGTCAGTAAGAGGAACGAAGGCCAGTGGTGGAGAGGTGGGAAGTACATTTACTCAAGTACTGCAATGCACTTTTTTTTATCTACGTTTTAAACACTATCCCAACATGATTGGAACACCTGTTCATCTCATCATCTGACCAGTATATAACCAGCTCATCCACCAAGACTCCAGATCATTCAGCCTCCCAAGTGGTTATCGACACCACGGCTAAACTGTTTCTTAACTCGGTTCTTTGGGATCACCCTGTTACTAACCCTGCTATTGATCTACCTGCCATATCTGCTACAGACGCCCAGTCAGCCTAGCTTCCAAGAACTCATGGCTCGCGTTTGCATTTTGTGACCCCAACATCAGGGTTGGAAGTACATTTTCCTGTTGAAGCTGCGGTTCACAAACCTTTGCAAAACCTTCCTCCTCTCTCTCTGTCCTGCCTTGTTATCACTCTTCTGAGCCCCTCCCACCAAACCCACCAGTTCAGAAAGCAGCGGAAAGCAGGCTGCCCTGAGTAAACAGCCAATAAGAACGCACGGTCTCTGAAATGACAGTCTCCAAACCAAGAGGATGTGCCAAATCTAGTGTTGTCTCAGACCACTTAAACTACAACATGCTGAAAGGTGAATATGGAACTTTAGCCAAATGATGTTTGTACTTTTACTTGTGTAGGGGCCAAAGAAGAGTTCATGATGATAAATACAGTTAACATGGTTGAAATGTGTTAAAAAGATACATAAATTTACAATATATATATAAATATACAGAGTTTAATGATGCATAATTTCATTAAGAAGTTCATATAATGGTTAAAAACGTTAAAGAGTATTAGAATTTAGGGTTTTAAGTGATTTGGCACAGGGTGATAAAAAGGCGTACTTCCCCTTTAAGACCGTATGTGCGCATCGGAGCTTCGGTGTGTTTGTTGTTAACGAGCAGTCAGAGCTTGAGCGGTGGAAGCTAACGGTTATCTTACCTGCTGCTGCTCCTTTTTTTCTTTTTTAGTTACAACAAGTGTGTTAGCCAGTCACAATTAATTTTAACTTAACCTTGAAACAAGTAATAAAACAGAGAAGTCTATATTTTTCTTTATTACAAAAAACGTTTCTGAAGTGGATTTTTTCCTGAGCTCTACAACTGGGCTAGCTACAGACACTGCCTGTGGAACGTAACTTTTTGATGAAAAGGAGGACAGAGTAAGCCATCGCAAGCTCAAAGCTTTCAAACCTCTACACTTGAATTGCCGCTCTTTCTCTTTTAACACAGTAATTTGCTATTTTTACGTCAGTCAAAGATCTGAGCGCGTCTTCCACGACAGTCGGGTTGTAATAAACCTGAGTTACCCTTCAGAAGCAGGTCACACACATCTCGTGTAGCTTCCCAAGAAGAAGTGTGACACGCTCATGCACTGTGATAACATCTTTCATCGCCGATTCTCTGCAACCTCACTCGGAGACTCACATCAACACCCCACAAAAATAATCCCTGCTCTCTCTGAAGCAACGCGATCGCACACTCGTCACAGCTCTCTCGCTCCTTTTCTGCCGAGTCCTCCGCCTCCTCCACCTTCTGCAGCAATACCAGGCCAATATTTCAGTCTCTTTTTAAATATTTCACATTCACATTTTAAATAATTCGCTCTCATTTTTAGCACCGGCAAAAGCCACAATGTGCAGCCGAGCCCACACGCGCGCACTACACAGACGCACACAAAATGAGGCGTAAAGTTAATTAGACATGGAGCTGAGAGAGAGCCTCTTCCTGCTGTGACACAGTCATCTACACTGCACCTCTAAGGGAGAAAAGGGCCACGAGTATGTTTGTGTGTTTCTGCATTAATATACACGCAAAGGCACCCACACATGCTTACATATATGGATACACGCAGAGAAATGCATGCAGGAGCAGCAAATATAAGTCAGTATGCACTCGGACAGATAAACACACGCGCAGAGAAATAGCAGCGATTCAGAGTCTCAGTGCCTAAAATACAACAACACAGAGTTGAATCATTATCAGACTTCACAAACGGTCAACTCTTAGATGATACAGAAACACTGCCGTACTTTCTCTGCCTGCGTCTCGCCAACCCGTTATGACTTCCTTTGGATCAAGGTGAGGTGAGACCACAGGTTCGTCTGACAGCTTCCTGGTTAACGTCTGAGGATGAGCATGCATGCAGTCCGTCCATCACAAGCGTTACCCTGCTCTTCATGCAGCCTCAGCTCGGCCACCATTTGAATTCAGAGCAGCTTCTTTTAGTCCATATACGACACAGCCCATTTGTGTGTGTGTGTGTTTATATTGTTGAAGAGTAAGACAGAGAAAAGGGTGGTGTGAAGATTTCTTCCTCCACCCCAATACGGTGGAGGTGAATGGATTCATTTGCACCACACAAAGGGCTTTTTAAAAACATTCCACAAACCATGTTCTGCTTACTCATTGTCTCCACAGACCTCATTAGTCCCCACAGACCTCGTCAGTATTTGGTGGAAATACCTTTGCTAAGGAAGTCAAACATTTCCCGCAGCTGAATGCTGATCAGATACAGATATTGATCACAGGTCGAGACTACACACTAATATCTGTCAATACCACATCCTAGCTTAGACAAACATTCATTTAATGGTTTAATCCTGATTCCATCATCTCAGAAACGTTTCAGGGATCAGCTTTTCTTTCTGCCAAATATCCCGAGATGATATTCATGCCTTCATAACTGGACGCTCCCTTTGTCCCTTCCAGCTTGCTGTGGTCTTTGGATCACCATTCTTTGTTGTCTCTGAGTTAGAGACTGTGGACTGACCTGCTGAGGAGACCAGGGCTGCAAACCCTGCCTCTTCTTAAAAAAAACCCCCCCAAAAAAACCTTCAGTTTATTTCATTAATGTTTTATGAGGTTTTATTTGTACTTTTATAGCTTTTAGTTCATTTCTAATTTTAGTTAGATTATAAATAACCCATAAACAGTCCTACAACATTAAAATAATTCACAGTGTGTTCTGTTGTGAATTATCCAAAGTAATGACAACATATTTCTGGAAGGAGATGATGTTGATCAGTATATTTTATTTTTTATTTTATAAAATAGTTTGCAAAAACAAAACAAAAAGTGGAGTAAAATATATTATAATATATATATATATATAATAATATAATAAGATTTTGAAAACATAACGATCAAAGTTTGTATGTAATTTCACTAAAACACACACACAAACAATAAAAATAATGGCTTTTCAGCTGCAGGAATCGAAATCATCCTGCTGCTGTAAATACTCACTAGAGAACCAAATGTGTATTAATCCACAGCTGAAAATAGTCCCCAACTACTGCACTCGCTTTGAGTAATTGAGTAAAAACTACAATGCCCTGCAGTGAGCGGAAACTACCTTGTAATGTCTTTGCTTCGGTGGGACTGAATCGGGGAAAGTATTTAGAGATGCACTAATACGTTGTTGCTTTTGGTCTTTTCATGGGATTTTCTGACAGAATAACACTGCGCTTATCTTTTAAACCTTACAGGCACGTGACAAATTTACAATACAAGTAATGCAGAAAAATCTGACTGGTGTGCAGATAAAAAAAAAAAAAACACCTTCTGAGGCATCGGGTGCCATCTGCTCGTCAGACACTGTTTCTGCTGACAAATCTATTTAATCCCTCTGTCTCCAACTTCATTCCTTTTCAGTCTCCTGTCCTCATGTTCCACTGCATGTTCCACCTCTTCAGCCGTCTGACTTTATTCATACACTGCTCCTTTTTGTCTTATGCTCAGGTGGTCAGGGTCAGCGAGAACACAGATTACAATAGAGAAAGGAAGGCTTGTGTTGTACTTGTGTGAGCAGAAAACTGAAAGGGAAAGAATAGAGGAAGAGGGGAGGGGCTCAGCAGGGACAAGTCCAAATGTTTGTTTATGCCTAATTGGGCCACAGATGAGCCAGCGGCCATCTCAGATAACAGTCTGTCCAGAAGGAAGGAGGAGACAAGCGCAAAGGAAGGGAAGGAGACAGGGAAGGAGAGGTACTGCAGAGGAGGAACGAGCAGCAGTAAAAGAAGAATAGATGGAGGAAGAAAAGAAGGAGGAAACAAGTGAGGGGCTTTGGAGAATATCGAGGATAGGACTAAAAAAAGAGGGGATGAAAGAAACAAGGAGGAGTGAGGAATTAAAGGAGTGGCAGTGGGACCTCGGGGAAAGTGGTATCCAGTAATTAAACAGTAAGACTTGTGCAGCATGTGTGGCCACACTACAAAAGTCCTTATTGTTCCCTGCTGAGCACATTCAAAACGACACGCTGCATCTAATTACAGAAACATATTGAAGAGAACATTCTCACTGAACTTGCCTAGTGGGCTCATAGAGGTGCAGAAGTAATGTACAAGCATACATAAAAGGGCATATCCAACAAATATGCAAATACGCTTTCACTGCATCGCTGGAGAATTTGCCTGAAGCTAGAAGACTGATATGAATGCCAAGATCAAAGTTGGTGACGAAATGGACAAAAAAGGAATTTTAAAAAGGAAGCGGTCTGGTGGAATGAACTTGTGCAGATAAAGTTTGTACTGGAAACAAAGTGAGGCGACACACATCTCTGTTTACAGTCAGCACGAGTTGTGGGAATGTTCTCTCGACGTGACCTCGTCAAATCAGTGCAAGTGCTGTTGACCGTCAGTCTGTGGCATGATCTGAAAGCCGTCCTCTTGTTCCAGTGACAGTGGCAGTTTGAAACAAACCATCTGAGCGAATAATTAGTTCACATACTGAACTGAAACAGGATGAAGAGCACACACACCTTACTCCTCATCTAGTCTGGATCACGACTGTAACTGAATATTCTTATCTTAACAATGGTTCAAATAATGTGTAACGTGAATGGGTCGCAGATAGTGACAAATCTACATCAACCAACTGCAGTTTCCCTCAGCGCGGCACAGCGTTTTTACGATCTCACTGTTTTGATTTAATGGCCCGTTAATATCAGTGTTTAGGTGTGGTCTCATTTCTCTCATAAAGCAGCAGCAGGCAGCAAAAACTGCTCTGAATGCTACCTGCCTAGCACCAAAGGGTTCAGAGACAGAGTCAGCAGCTAGCTGGTGAACACAGCGGAGGATTTAGCAGGTAAAGAGCCAGATATTTCCCACAGGAGTTAGCACAGACCACAGACTGCACAAACAAAAATGGATGTACTTCAAACGTTGGCTGTCACCATCTTGGCAGTCTTGACTCCACTAGCTCCCAGTTAACCTAAAGACATGACAGTACCTACCTGTCAATCAAAGTGTCCACACTCTTGATCCTGCATGACTTTAATCCTTAATATAATGTGAACATGTGAGTTGTATATAAATTCACCCTCAGTACTTGAGGAAATTAGCTACAGAGACCAAAACAGTTTTTTGTTCCCGGCTGTAAACATATTTCTTTCTGCTGTGAAGTTAGACATTTTAACATGGGGAAACATGGAGACTGACTCACTTCTGCAGTCAGTCTACTACATATATTTATCTTCTCCTACTTCATTTTTATTTTCTTTATATTTTTTGCTTTGTAAGGATTTGCTTACATGAAGACCAAAAACAGAGCTGAGAAGAGACTATTGGATATACAGTACTTTAAATGGATGCTATTGTTGCTTTATGCCTGCTGCATATGTAAACTGTTAACACATTACCTATATTACATAATGATAACTCTATAAAAGGTGATAATATGTCACCATCTTCTTATGCAATGAATGCTGCTTTAATTATCACTTTGAGTGAAGTGCTGATGCATTACATTGAATGTAGCATTCTGCAGCAGGGATGGAGTCGTGTACTTGGTAGACTGACATACTGATACTGCCACGGATTTAGTAAATTCCCACCAAGAACTTGAAGGATAATTCTGGTTGAATACCCAGATCATAATGTGGAGTTATTCTTTAGCTTTTCTAAATGAACACGATGACAGACAGGAATGTCCAGTTCAACCCACTGACAGATTCTTTCAAAGTCCACAGTGGACAGAAGAAAAACAACAGCGAGTGTCCTTCCATCATCTGGATGGAGAGTTTGAGGTCTTTCCCTCCGGACAGAGTAACAAAGCTCTGCTCTGTCTTCGTGAAAAACCTGTTTGTCTCTCATGCCATCAAACTGTTAAATGCTTTCATAAAAAGTAAGTGCTTGTGATACACCACTGATGACAGAGTACACGATGATGGCCAGATGTCCTCCACATTTTATGTCATCTATTATATGTTTTATGTAGAGTATCTTATGTATGGGTCTGTGTTTTTGTTCTGTTTCACCTTGCAAGACAAATCTCCTCTCAGGGACGATAAAGTTCAAGTTGAAGTTGAGACCAAAGAATGTATGTGTATCCATTGTGCGATCATTTTGAAGGCAAACAGGAGAACAACTGAGCAGAATCTTTGCTGAAGATTTGGTCTGAGGGCAACATGTATGTACTGTAAACCTTTAAAGTAAATATGTATCAGTTACATTTATTTTGTGCAAAATTTGCCGTAAGCAACATGAAGCAGAGGAACAGGAAAGTCAAGGATTCAGATTGTGGGTGACATGTAGACTAAGTATTTTACCTCTGTAACATCTATATCCCTCTTCCCTCCTCCATTATTCAATCGGAGAAAAATTCATTACATTCCTCTTCAGCTGTCCATCAACCACTCCCTCCTGGCAGGGGTGACTTGTCTTGCTTTCTTCTTTTTTCTTCTCACGTTAGCAAAAAATTACAGTGCCGTTTTGCTTTCTCCAAACCAGCTTTCAATTTCCTGTGGGTGGCTGACGTGTGCTGGCTGTCGAAGCGGGATGACGTTGATGAGTATTTGATGTCAGCTGGGTATGAGCTGGGTTGGGGTGCTCTCTACAGGGACCCTAAAGCTCTTGGGAAAAAGTACAGAGAAGAGCGGGAGATTGAAGTCGCTCCAGCACCCGCCTCAGAAGCTGACAGCTGAGAGATTAGTGGTTAATTAAGTCAGGCGAGTTGACAGCCCTCGAGCCAATCAGAGTTTTCGTTTGGTCGGAAAACAAGAGCAGAACTACCGCAGCCTCTGGGGAGAGCTCACTGGAAGACACTAGTCTGTAGCCAAAAGCAGCACCAATACTTCCTGACTCCTCGGTTTCTCATCCCTCTCTCACATCTGGAGAGGCTAGATAAGAAACATGTAATGAAAACAAAATGGTGATTGACACCTAGCTCGCTGTGCATATTTAAAGCCATGTAAATTTACATTTTCAGGTGCAGGAGGATGCAAAAAAAAGGAGGAAAGGAGAGGGGAGATACAGTATGCAACACTTGAGGATATTGAATGAAAGAGAAGAGGAAGGAGACGGAGAGGAAAAGAGATTTGCATGTAGCATTTTTAAAATGTCACGCCTCAGTCGAACCATAAACACCATTCCCCAACCTCGCCAACTGGCCCTACACACACCTCAGTATATCTCTGGGGGACAGAGAAAGACAAGGTCCAACCTCACGCCAGCCACTTCACAAAACACTACAGCTTTTCCCTTTCATAGCTCCATCAAAGAGAACCTTCTGCTTTTGAAAGACATGTAAATAGCCCTTCATGGCACCAAACAGGTCATGGAAATCACATCAAACACTCAGGCGAGTTGAAGGTCTACTCGGAGCAAGGTCACAACGATTAGAATGGTGCTGTGGGTCTGATTATATTGTACTCTAAAAAACAATGAGACATCCTGACATTTTATATTCAATCAAAGGTTTTGCTGTTGGAGTATTTGGACATTTTGGGGAATATGCTAATGTGCTCTTTCATGTCTGCATGAGAAATGAAGATAGTGCCATTAACCAGTTAGTATAAAACATGGAAGCAGCTAGCCTGGCTTGAATCTCTAGCCTGAATCTCTGCTGCTGCGTGAGCACCGGGGAAAGGCCTGGCTGCAGCCATCATTCTGTTGTTGTTGAAGAAAAATGCTCTGTCTTGTTTGTATCTCTTTAAACCATTCATGATCTTGTCTTCAGTCTTGGGCACTGAGCCCAGGATACGAGGCGAGGCCTGGCATTAAAATGACAAATGTAAGAGCTGCTAGCTCGTTTGCAATTGTATCGTTAGCGAGTTAATTTTAGCTCAGAGGTTGTTGTTCTGTGTCCTGTACAACTTCCTGTGAGCCAGATTAGTATAGAAACAAAATAGGTGAGAACCAGGTTATCTTTTGAGCTATTAGGCAGACTTCATTACCTTTTGACAGAACAAGGGTAGCTGTTTACTCCTATTTCCACTATTTCTGTGAAGCTAAGCTAACACCTGGCTGTAGCTTGTCACATATACATGTGTGGTATTAATTTTATCATCTTACTCTGGGTAAGAAAGTGAATGAGCTCATTTTCAAAAGTGTGGAACTGTTTTTTATATATCTTTCTTAGTTAAACAGCCATCGTTTTTTTTTGTTTCTCCTTTTGTAAGCATGAGGGCACCTGAAGAAAAGAACAGCATTTCAGGCCATTGTTTACTACACTGATGCACACAAGATAGACCTTGTGCCTTTCACTGAATAATTCTGGCAGAAAACATATAATTCTCTCTCTTTTTTTGTTGTTTATCTGTACCCCACAGTACTTTGTGTGGACAATTTCATTTTCCTTGAAAGCAAATATCAATACAAAGCAAACAGATTGTACCCAAGGCTTTAAGGTCTACAGAAGCACTTCCTTTATTTTTAGATGTTGGTTTCAATAAAACTGGCATTCAGCTGTAAGCTCTTTTAAAAAAAAAAAAATCTCTGCCCTTGGCAAAGTTACCACAGGCACAATTCTAATGGGTTTAGTTTAATTGCAGCAGTGTGCTTCAGAGGTTGCTCCACCTGGCATTCAGATGATGAATGAGGGTAGGAATGAGTATCCTTATGTTGCAGTGAGGGAGCAAGGGACAGGAGACATCTGAGAGGGTAAGGGAGCATTGAGGCCTGAGGCCTGTTTGTGTGACGGTGTGTGTGTGTGTGTGAGAGATAAAAAGAATGCACTGCAGAAAAATACATATGCATACAAACCAGAAAACTAATATTTGATATCTAATATTTCCCGGTGGACATTCATTATATCATTTTTTTTACCTACGCACGATATTATTTTTGTTGTTACTGCTCCTCTCACCTCTAGTTGTTGTCTAGTTGGCTTCATTTTTCATTTCTCTCTCTGTTTCTGGTGTCAAATTAACTTGGCAATAATAACCTCCACTCTCTACTTCCTTACATTTTTATGATTTGCTGCATCAATCACAGCTTTGTTGCAGCTAGCGGATTATGATCAAGAGCTACCTATGACTTAATGAGCAGCTTCATGATTGAACCCAAACCTCATTTGATATTCGTACATTTATATGATTCTCTGGATGAAAGTGGATGAGAATGAGGAGAAAAAAGAAAAAAAAGAAAAAGCAGAAGTTCGGAGTCATCGTTAAATTTAATTTGTCTGTACTTTATCACTTCTCAAAGTTCAACTGCTGCAGAAGTTTTCTCTACGACTTTCACATTGCTGAAAGCGTTGCTCATCAAATCATCACTTTTACCAGCTCAGTTCACTTGGCGCTGTCATCATTAGCACCACTCGCTGCAGAGACGAGTCTGCCTCGCCATTAGCTGGCAGCCACCCGGCAGCACTGGAATGCTGAAGGGGTTAAACGCGTGCATTTGGGACGCTGGTTAGAGCTGAGGAAAGCAGAGAGAGGGCTCGGAGAGAGAGAAAGGGGAACATTAGGGATGAACTAGTGCAATCAGCCCAGGGCAGAGCAGAGGCTGAGCAGGGTTCAGTGAATTAGCAATATCTTTTCCCAGCATAGATCAATGGAGCATTACCGTAAGAAACAAGGGGAGATGGAAAGAGGGAGGGATGGTGGAACAGAGGGAGGGAAAAGACAAAGAGAGAAAGACAGTAACAAACTAATAATTTGTCTCTGCCTCGAGCGCTTCTCTCTGCGGATCTCTCTTTCACTCTTAAATCCCACCAGTGATATCGACAATCAAAGAGGGTGATCACAGGACCAGGATGGCAGCTTTCCAGCTGATAACCACTGAGCAAAACCATTTCAATACAAATGAAGGCCTGATTATAGGCTTAATGAATCAAGAGGCTACTGGTGGCTAATGGCACTGTTGTACACCCACAGTCAGTCAAGCTCACACACACAGAATCAAACGCGACTTCAGAAGCCTCGCTTCCAATTAAATCTGAACATTTGTGTCATAACAGTGAGCAAAAGCCTCTCAGGATGATACTGCTGCTGTTTTTGGCTGAGCTGCTGGCGTACTACCGGCCACTGTCGGTAGAACGCGTGGCTACAATTTGGTTTGACATCACCAGAGACAGCATGCCCATCTCCTCTGCAGTTTGTGGTTTGCCTTAAAGAAGCATTCAGTTTTTTTTCTTCTCATCATTGCAGCCCTTCACCGATTCACAGACTGTTGCCTCAGCTTGGTGATCCACTACCAGGATTTAGTCTCGTTATAGTTTCTATTTTAATGGTTGTTCTTTTGCACCTGGGAGAGTTTACATATTAATGTGCAAATGACACTCAGTACTTGACGTGTCTGACCTTACAGCCATTCAGTAATTCATTCATTCAGCTTTTGCCTCTTTATTTGGATTTTTATTTCTTCGTTAAATTCTGAAGCAGGTTCAGGTTCTATAATAAATACTGTGAAAGTATCATAACACAGATTTAGTGACTTTGCCTTTAAAGGAGCCACAAGGAGGCAAAACACAACACGGAACTCTCTCCAGAGATGAGTGTGAGAGATGTAAAACTACAATGAGATGGTCTTAAAACAACAGATACATCTTATGGATAAATTACCTTTCACTTCCAGTCACTGTCACCACCTGTGGGAATGTTAAAAGGTGCTGGTCCTGATCAGTTCAAGTAGATTTGAATACATTTGTCAGACTTGTTAAAGTACGCCTACATTCATAAGGATGGCAGCACGAGGTGGACACAAGCATCGGATGCCAACTAGATGACATGATACATTTGCAGGTGCAGTTCAAAGTATGTGTCCAAAAAGCCTGAGTCTGATTCAAACACCCCGAGCTGATAATGTGCTTTGCTTGTAAAATTTTAAAAAAAGCAAAAAAACATGGAACATTAACACTGGTCGCAGTTCAAAACCAAAAAGTCCATGGTGGAGTAGTGTAGTGATCAGTGCTGTCGCTGTGCTGAAGGCCCACACCTGTCCTGTACTGTAGCTCTTCCTGACCTCAGAGTGAAGACGATTTTTCTATGGGGATCAATAACAGCCCACATGTTTAATCATCATTGCATTAACCTAAGAGGTGATGTGGCAGCGAGGGCGCTCTCATGGGAAGTTGCATTTTATGGGACACTAACGTTGTTACTCTTCTTGCTCATCTGCTGCAGTCACCCTGTAGTAACCCGATAGCCGCAACACTGAGAAAACTGAGACTCATTACCTAATCTATTCTCTCTTTTTCTCTCTCCGACTCTGTCGCATTCACTTAGCGGCTCTGTGTTACTCACTGGACTGCTAATGCACACTCACATGCACTATGGACACACAGAGACAAATAAAATATTACCACATAGAGACACAGGGCCTTCACAGAAACCAGTCTGTGCCCCATGGAGTGTGGATTGCATTCAAGGGAGGGTGCCTCAATAGATCACAGTACGTTTATTGGCTCCATGAATTCCCTCGAGTTCATCGGGCTCCGGAGGAGGAGGAGGAGGAGGAAGAAGTGCAGAGACTGAATATAGATTCACTCTACCACTGTCTGCTGAGCAGGCTCGGCTTCTCCATCAGCCTCTACCCTATTAGAGGCCATGATGGAGTGTGACAGAGTGTATGTAAGTGCTCGCATGTGCACAGTAAGTGAGCAGAGGCTGGGTGGGAACATAATGCACCGGACATTCAAGATATTAGAAGTAACTTCTTGCTGCAGTCGCTCCGGTGCATCTTAAATGGTTCTTCACGTGATCTGTGGATGGGGGAAGTAGGGGTGATGAGAGGGCTGCACTCTCATGGGCTGCACCCAAAGGAGTCAGACAGACCCCACGAGGTCAACTCAGCCAGTTACAGTAAAACACAGTCATACTGAGTGGGAAACCTTCATTTATAAATTTCAAGGGAATTTATACAGAATAAAGTATAAATAAAGTAGTATTTTACATTAGAGGCTGTTAATTGTACAGTACAATATTAATATTTAATGGTGAAAGATTTATTTTATATATTTATATTTTTTATTCATTTTCTTGTCAATTATAGAGCAAAATAGTGTTTATTTTGAAGAAAAAAATATTTATATAGTACTATTTTTACTATTTATATAGTAAAATATGTAATAAAACACCAACCTTAATATATCCTTTTACCATAATATTAGAAAAAGTTATACTGTACATATTACGGTAAAATGGCAACCACAGCTGCAGTTTTTCTATGGTCGAAAGAGCAGTTCTTTTTTTAATTGTACTTGTAGGAAGTGTGATTTGGTTATAGATGTAAGTAAACATATAGAGCCTGCTCTAATGTTTTGAGGCTTAATTATTATACATATTTCTGTGGCTTGAATCAGGTTTATTATGACCCCAAAAGTGCTGGAAAGTAAGAGTCTAGTTGAAGCCCCTCAGCATGTTTCAGACATCTATGAGATGTTTTTCAGATCCACCAAATGTTTATTCATTCACAGTCATCTGAGGATCAAAGAAGTAAACACATTCAATATTTCATGAACTGCAAATAATAAATAATAATAATAATGTGATTTTTATCTTGTGACCCTTTAAAGGGGCTGGGAACCACTGAACTAAACTACTTACCACCTCGACCAGCTACAACAGTAAAATGCATGAATGTCACTGTCACACATGATAATATCAGACAACAGACATTATTAGTACTTTCACTTTTTCACTATATTTGTCTGATGATTTTAAATTTTAACTACTACTATTATTTAGCAGTATTGGTAGTTTTACTTGAAGGATCTGAATATTTTTTCCACCACTTCACACTCCTCCAGCAACGAAGCGACTCAGGAAAGGAAAATGACACGAGAGAGAGAGAAAGGAGAAAAAAGAGAGCAGAGAGCAGAGACATAATCTACTTTTTGAAGTGAATATAACCAAGAAGGTTCACACACACTGCACCTGATCACATTATATACTTATGGGCAGAAAGCAAGGGGGGATGGGGGAGTGCAACAGTGGAGCGAATGAATGAATTTTAGAAATGAAAGCAAAAGAGGCAGAAACAGTAAATCCCTTTTCCTGAAGGATATAAAAAAGAACTGGAGAGTGGAAGGCAAGACAACAAAGAGAAGGAAAAGAAGGAAATATGTAAAGCCTCATCTTACAGTAAGGGCAAGGTCACTTGCACGGAGAAAGAGACAGAGACAGAGTGCTCTGGTTACTGGCAGCCAGTGGACAGAGCGACAGAAAGAGTGATAACCAGGGGACAGCTGGAAACACCGGAGCAGGGCTGAGCGAGCAGGGCACTGCCGGCTGGGCACACAGCGAGAAACATGAGCAGGGGCGTGTGTGACTACATGCATCTTGTGTTGAGAGGACGATCGAGTGGAAGAAAGAGCAGCAGCAATGACAGGAAGGAGAGAAAGAGTGTGTAAGGACATACGAGGGGTATGCATGTGTGCTATCTGCTGCTCGGTGCTGGGTGAAAGGTTGGGAGTGACACTGAATGCCAGTGCCGGACTGCTAGAGGTCATTATAGTAGATGCCAACAGCAAGCTAATAGTAGAATTGGTATAAGTATATCACAGCAGGGAATAAATACAGCAGGCCAAAGATGAATGGCTCCAAGACAAGTGGTGGAGTGTGAGGAACAGCCTGGAGGAATATGTAATATATCATATTCATTTAATTTTAGCACCGTGACAGAAATATCCAATGAGTTATAGAGACAGCCCTGAAATTTTATGGTCCCCAGAGGACGAATCCTCTTGACTTTGGTGATCCTCTGACCTTTTATCTTGTGCCGCCAGTTGGCCAAAGTTTACACTTAGCCAGTGAAATATCTCAACATCTACTGGATGGATTAGCACAAATCTCTGTACAGACATTCATGGTTCCCAGAGGACGTCTCCTTATGACTTTACCCTTACTTTTTCTGTCAATACTATGACTGGTAGACTGACAGCAGGTTTTTGAGCAAGCAGCTGTAAAATGAAGCCAATGCAGAAAAAAACTGCAGTTCTTCAAATGGCCACTTGAGGCCGGCTACAAAGTGAAAGTCAAAGTACAAATTTTTTTTCCTTGCGTGGAGAATGTTAGCATGCTGATGTTAGCATTTAGCTCAAAGCTATGCTGCACCACTAGCATGACTGCATTCATTTATTAACGTTTAACTTTTCTATTACATTTTGGACATTTTTGTTCCCTAACCCGCGCCGACGCACCTGCTCGCTGAGGAATGGAGATGCACACAGATGGTTGTATCATTAAGAGCATGGGACAACGCGATGGCAGGCATTGAACTTAATATGCCTAATGGTGTGTATAATGTAAAGGAAATGAGGACTGAAATGAGCGGCGGATTGGAATGAGTCAGAGCCCGCTGTAGTGTGAAGGAGCTCAGTGTGCCGAGGTTTTAATCTAGAGAGGAGACTTTTGGGTTGAGCAGGCGGAGGCAACATAAAGCCCATTTTTCACATGACACGCAGACCTGACAAAGTGTGTGTATATTCGGCACAGTGCCATTTGGAGGAAGGCTGTTTTGTAGTGTGCTGTAGGTGAGTGTTCAGTGTAGTAGGCCATCTGACAAGGAAGTCCAGCAGGCCATACATCATACACTCAGAAGTGCGACTGCGGCTTGTAGGGTTTGTGTCTATGGTGCAGTTTCTCAGAGACTAACAGCGCAAAAGACATTTTGAGAGCAACTAAGGGGAAGTTTTGACTCCCTCTCTCTTCCTTTTCTCTACTTGTTTCTCATTCATCAAAGGTGATGAGGAGGGAGACAGGCGAGGGTACTGAGCAGTCCCAGCACGGCTATCATTAAATAAGAGTTCAACACCAGGACTCATGAGTAATTCATGATCTTCTACACGTTCTTTATTTGCTAGGGTGCACAATAAAAGCCCTTATCTGGGACACCTGTACTGTATTGTCTGCTGTTGGGCTTGGCAACACTAATGCATGCAAACACAGACTCATGCATACACGTTAAAACTTGTGATGAGGGTATGACATTGCGAAAGAAGCAGGAAAACAGGTGATACCCCTGAAAAGCTTAATTATTATTCTTACTGTGCTGTGCACTGAAGTGAAACTACACAAGAAAACAAGTAGAAGAAGGATTTTATCAGCTGTAACAGTTGTGCAGTCGAGGCAGTGGTTTCCACCATTGACAAACAGACGTTGGCTAAACAACACCGCAGCAGGAGTACAGTAGATCTGACTTCAAAGCCCTCTCTGACACTGCACAAGTCAAGAGGTTAGGAGAGACTGTGCTCCACTTATGCACAGGCTGCTACAGCAACCTTGGCAAGCTGCTTACTTATTCATTTTCAAAAGTACCCAGTGTACTCTTTTTTTTTACTTGCACAAGACGTACAAGAAGTACTCCTCACATAATGGCATGAAATACAGGTCGGGTTCCAACAAAGTGTCTGAACAATCTGTCATCCACCACTAATGCCATTTCCAACACGTAAAGTGACGATGAAGTGGAGTCGAACTATTTGCTCAAATGTGGGTGAGAAAGCAGAAGACAGCCTGTATGTGAGCTGTCAGTCCAAACAGACTGTGAAGAAGAACATGAGAAAACCACACACATACAAACGTACTAGGATGATGTGTGAGTGAAATAATTAAGCAATACACACAGAGTGTTATGAAATAGTTTGCATTAGAAATACTAGAACGTTGCTTAGAAACACACTCTCAAATCCTAGTTTAACCCCAATACCCCACTGCGCTATTAAAAAAACGGGATACATGGATCATTTTAATGTGGCATACATTAATGAGTCCTTTGAACCCTGCAGTGCTCGGGATTATCACTGTGTATCAGTCATTCATCTCGAGCCCGGGCCAATCAGAGCGCTTCATTTTACATCAAAGATAGAAAAAAAATGGTATTAAAAAGCCTTTTCATCTTATTACAAACTTACACTACACAATATTTTCTGACCTAATTTTACACCATGGATTGCAAGCAATTTGGGTCCTGTGAGTAAGTGCTTGAGAAACATGTTGAGAGTTGGTCTGGGACGGCCTAATTGAGGCAAAATCTAGACTGAATGATGTCGTGTGTGTGTGTGTGAATGTAATGATTTGGCTGCTCCGTTCTTCTCCACATTAATGGTATGAACTAAACCCAGACTCTTTCTGCATATCGTTTATTAAAACATATTCTAAAATGTTCATTAGAAATAAACAAATGTGCCTTCCACTTTCCCACTATATTAATTACATGTATTGTTCCTCCCTTGATATCACAGAATCATCTTCCTCACCTCCGTAATCACTAAACCACGGACTCTCAGCATGTGGTGCTGAGGTCTAAGGTCAAATAGATGCTATCAAAAAACAGTAAACAAGTAAAATCCAGGCCACTCAGAGGAGGTTCAGCTCCTTAACTGAATAAGGAATGAAAAATGTCTCCCTTGATGTCTCTCTCTCCCAGCTGCATTGTCATTGTCAAAGCTTTTACGCTCCAGTTGGCCTGGACAAAAACGAGCGAGGTCGCCAGAGGCTTTTCCTGCTATGATCACTGTAGTGTTAGCCGGGGTTGATAAAGGACCCATTAGGGCACTCAATGGGCACCCATTAAGAGGACACCCACTCTAGTGAGGGAGCCCCAGGGCCAAACAGCTTTCCTTAAGAAACCTGATAGGCACCTGACAGACTGGAGCCGCCCACTCAATATGCCAGATATACCAGAGTCTAAAAGAGAAAACAAAGCGTGACTTGAGGTAATTGAGAAACAAGGATGAGATAGTGAGCAGCGCAAGCTTTCGAGTGTGAAACTTTACTGTTATGGCAGCAGCAAAAGATCTCAGGATTGCTTATTTGCTTGAAGTCTGCAAACAGAAGAGAGGTTTCACATCTTCTACACACTTGGTCAGTCGCTGTATGAACTGGGTGTTGGGTTATTGGTTTTGGAGAGCTACAAAATGTGTTGGATGCAGCCCCCCATGATTACAACATCATAAGGTGGGGCCTTGATTCTGGCCCAGCCTGATTCATTAGAGCCCAAAACCATGCCTGAGCCTGACAGATGCTCAACAAAAATGCTCAAGCCCAAGTCAGCAGGAAGCCTGAGGCCATTTTTTTTAAAACGTGAAAAACAATCCTAACAATCAGACATCAAAATTGGCTCATCACTTGGCACTTATGTGACAAGAACACAATGACACAAAGCAAGCTCGCAAAGACAAAGCAGATAAATGTGTAAAGAACAGAACACCCAGACACTGACAAACTGGAAACTATTCAAAGTTCTCCTTCACCTGTTTTCTTTTTATTCTCCATAAATACGTGAGTATGCACGTGAAAATGACCAACCTGAATATGTTAAGTCCACCGAGTGCGGTCAGGATGCACACATCACTTTGGAAATGATATCCTGATTTCATCTCATGTCATTGAAACTCCTCTCTGAGTCAACAGCTATTGTGTGTTTCAGCCAGAATCCAGCTGTATTGAGGAGAAATTGTCTCAGACGGGATATTCTTTTCTGCAAAAACTCTGAACTCTAAAATGTTCTTTTGTATTTTATTTGATCTCCAAAGTGATAAAAGTGAGCTAAAATGCAGATTTCATTTGCAGAATGTTTCTCCAAGCTAACATCAATATCTTCCTGCATGTTATTACATTTGGCTTTGGTTAGCCTTCCGCTCTCGACTGTTTCTAATGAAAAATATAATCAACGCACATACTACCATAACTACTGTGTGTGAGCCTAATCTCCCACATTATCACTGAGACAGTGAGCCCCTACTGTAACTGCACAGTGCCACTTATACAGTCTACATGGATTAAAAAGATCTTGAAATCCTTTGAAATAAATTGAGGTTATGCCTGGCAGGAGTTTTCACTAGCCGTGGTTTGTACCTGTGTAAATAGTGAGCTGAGACGATCAGTCGAAATGTATTTTTAAATGAACACTGTTTTCACATATGTGTGTAATAAGTGAACACAGCAAGGTCAACCAACAGACAGCGGATATTACAGGTAAGATGATCTCTTTTGAAGCAGCTGGACTGTATTAGCTGCGCAATGTGAGCAGGTTTTATGATTTTTGGGATAATAATGAAGGCAGGTCTGTTTCCTCCAACGACAAAATCAAATGTTTCATCCCCAAAATGAAATACCATGTGTTAACAAGGGTGGTGCATTCTTTCAGAATGATTACTAGCATGTAAACACTGGCTGTAGAAATTGTTGGGTCTAGTTTAGCATTAGCATTTAGCATTTGGCGTTTGATTTTATCGTTTTTTTAATAAGCGCCCTTTATAACAGGTGTATATGTTCACCAAGTGCATTGTTATTGGTTAATAAACCATTTATTAATACTTTATACACCATTTAATAAAAATCATTTACAGGATTAAATATGAAGATACAGCTAGCATCAGGTTAGCTTACTGAAAAACAGGGGAAAACAGTCTGTCCAGCAGGAACCAAATTCACCACCAGCACCTTTACAGCTCAGTAATTAACATGGAGAGTCTGTTTTTACAGTACAAACAGTGAAAAAATTACTAGTCACTGTGTTTTATGATTATTTGGTTCTGAGTAGTAGCTTCCTGGGGTCTCTGTTGGTTGCCTGGCCACTGCAAAATATCACACTCTAAAGCATTTATTAAATAATTGCAACAAAATCCCTTTGCTCTTTGTGTAATCAGTGATGTTAGTGTAGGCTATATGTAATTATGTAGTTATGTTATGTCCACAAATATTTTGCTTTATTTTTTAATTCAGGGTGCGTTCAAACCCCCTCAGTGTTAAAATCACACTGTCTCTTGTGGCTTGTCTTTAACCCCCTAGTGACATCACTAACAAGCTCATGAACATATTCCAGAACCAGAACCATGTTTCTTGCAATGGTAGCCTGACGCCAAACTCAGGTTCCAGGCGGAATGAGCCAGCGGCTCATTAGAACAGACACAGAAACCGGCCGTCTGAGCATTGAGCGTTACAAACAGGGTACAGCAAGGGTCATGTCACCAAAACACCTAAGAATTGTGTGAACTTGTGGAAAAGTGGTATATATGGCTCCTTTAAGTTATAAATGTTGGTAATCCATCAAAAATTCTGATATTAAAATAGATTTTAAGTGGTGGAATGGTCCAATCAGTCAAAGACATTTTCACAAACTGGAAACATAAAACGTTTTGAATGGCTCATAAACCTTCTAAAATGGTATGTTACTGGAAATTGTTACAAATTTCTGGATAAGGAATTAATCCATCAGCACACTGTGTGGGGAATGAATCACCCATTCAGCTGATCAGCTGTAGGGCTTGCTCATAGAGGACAAACCCTGATTTGTCACTTACTGGATTAGATAAAACCTTGTTTGACAGTCTGCAGCTCATTTAAGTAACACCTAAGACCTTTCCTCTCCTGACATTTCCCATGCTGTCCAGCTCATCCACATATGAAGTGTGAGCAGTGGGTGTGGGTGGTGTGAGCGTGATGGGGAAACACATTGTCAGATGCCTAGATTAGGAAGTCAGAGCAGAGAGGGGGCTGTTCATCAGAGTTTGTGAGCACGCATAGGTGCATTCATGTGATTGTAACGAACACAATGCCGTGCCAGACTATTGTGTGTAACAGTAGACATCTGTGCTGTCAAAAAAGTTTGCCTTCATGGAGAAGCAGGGTCTGTTGATAAATTATGCATACTGGAGCACAGAAATATGGTAGGAGGCTTGCAGTCAACTGTAGGAGGACTTTGTACAGTACAGTGTATAAAAAATAGTGAGAGAGGAGGAGGAGGACAATATGCTGGGAGAAAAGTTATGGGGTTGTGCAGAGGATACATGCTAAGGTCTGAGTTAGAGACATAAAAAGAATTACCGCGAGCTGCAAAGCCCATATATGTGCATATATGTGTGCACACACATGCAACATGCAGTTTATCACAGCTGTTAGATCAGAAGGTGTTTTTAATGCAGGGATTAAAAAGAAGACTGTGAAGCCCAGGCGTGGCAGACGTGTCCATCAGGCATTTTCTGACTTTGTTTCGGTATTAAAAAAAAGCTTGTACAACACAAAGCCACTGCGACCTTGATTGCCTCGTGCGGTTCCAGAGCCACTGGTTCTGCCAGTGCGACTTGTAAACAAGCTTTTGTCACGTTGAATGCCCTCAGACTAAACAAAAAAATTCTAAGCTATTTTGAAAGATGACAAGACGCGAAACGTAACGGCAACGTTTAGGAAGTGGGAGACTCCCAATATGACTCAAGTCTTTAAACAGTGAGCAGCGGTTGAGAGAGCAATGAGGGGATGAAGATATGGCCAGAAACATTTAATGGGAAACAACAAGCAGGTTGTGTCTGGCCTGATACAGGATACACATTTCATTGTCGCAAGACTAAGGAATGCAAGCTGTGGTTTTTCTGCCTTTCAGATGAGCGGTCTGGAGAGTCTGCACTAGAACTCTCAGCGAGCATAAACCTCCGCCAACACTGAGCACTCTTCCAAGTCAATGTTACAGCCAAAGACATCATTCCCATCAGTTGAAGTGGAGTCAAATTGATTTTGTGACCTTGTAAACATGCCTTTTGGATATGAAAGCCCCCCCCCCCCCAATCATAGTTGTGGCCAAAACATAATAATCATCTAAATGCTGTAATTTGAGATTAGATAGAGCCAAACTTTACAAAGGATTCCTTGGCCAGTATGATCTGTCCACCGGAATTCATGAAAGTCAGACAGTGTGTGTTATAATATCTTGCAAAAGAAAACTGAAGTCTGGATGTACAATTATACAATTTACTCAAATCAATCATTATTGTTAAAGAGTATTAAATATATAATATATAATAAAATATGCATTGATTTGTTGTTTTAAAATCTATTTCAACAAGTAAGTCGTAGATTAAGTTATCAATAAATGACACATTTGATGAGTCACATGAGAAAACACTAAAGGTGACTGGAAAGCTACGACACAATCTCTAGCTTAGCTACAACACAGGTAACTTGTGCTGGGGTGACAACAGCTGCTCATGGCTGGTTAGCTTGGCTAGATCTGACGGATCAGCTCTGTATGGCTGTCTGTCACTCACTCCAGCCCAGTGTTTGTCCTGTGCAGGTGTGTGCTCTTTGGGTCTTTGGGGCTTTAGTAACACTTTAAATTTGCGGATACTATAAACTAAAACAACAAGTTGAAAGATCCTATGATCAGCGTCACATCCAGTGAACATGGTCAGGAATGAATACAACCTCTGAAACCAGCAGTGGCCAGGCTGGCAGGGAATACAGTACCTACCAAGGTGGTTCTTTTTGCCGGGTTTGGATCCTGGCATCCCGGGACTGAGTCACTTCAGTTAGCTACACGGCTGACTGAACTAACAACAGTTTAGTGGTTCACTATTTAGCCGTCTTTCCATCATTAAAGTGTTTAAATCACCTCAGTAGTGTAACATTATTCCCTGAGGCTGTGCTCAAATCCAGTCCGATCCGGCTGCTGAGCCTGGTTCTGTTGCCTGCTGACAGCAGATTCAGTTAGCAGCATTTTAGCAGTTAGCTACTTTAGCGTGTTTAGCCTAAAGCTAAAAAAAAGCTACAAAATAAAAAAAACATCAACTACTTATGGTTTTTATGGTTTATCAGGAAATAACAAACTATAAAATACCATGAAGAATACCTGAAAATACTGAAAACACTGTCAGTGTTGGACAGACACTGGAGGACAGAGGACAGACGGGACAAAGACATTTAAACATCAAGTTTGATTTAATGGAGACTTAAAAAATATAAAAATATTGATTATCGCAGCTTTAAGAAAAACAAAATCAATCTACTGCATCAGCTGGTGGGGAAGCAGGTTTATTTTAAGCATTCTGTAAAAAACCTCTGCTGCACTGTAGAAGCAGTCTGTGACTTTATGAATACATATGACCAGACGCCATGGACGCACAGCGCAGGAGGAAGACTGATGTGTGGGATTAGAAAGATATGAGCAGGAGAGGAGGAAAAAGAACGGAGGATGGAGTGAACAAGTGCCAGAGAATCGCAAAGGCTGCTTCTCGTTTCCAAGTATTCTAAACAGAGACAGCAGAGACGGACCACACCAACCACACACACATACACACGCTCAGACCACAGCATCTTCAGAGGTACAATTTCACAGGGCCTAATTACAGTGGGCTGCAGCGCCTCTTATTTGGTTTACCAAAATCTCATCACACAGACACGTACACAACTACGTGTATGCACACACCCCAACATATTAATTTGAATTTTGCATCTACAGAAGTAGCAATTACACAACAATAAGAGGATTTTTTTGTTTCCCAGCAGATAACAATGACACTGTTTTCTTTTCCAATCCTGATTCAGTTTTCATGCAGCACGCTGGAAGCCTTTATAGGGCAGCGTTTACAGCATAAAAGTCTACAAATTTCCTGTTCAAATTACATATGCATGAGAGCATTTCTAAAGCATTTCCTTCTAACATTTACCGTAGCCAATATACTATTAAATGGCTCTCTCTCTTGCAGTCCTCCAGTTGTGTTTTGTCTGATTAGTATGCTGCATTCGTCCTGAACTGCTACCCAGGTTTTAAAGTCTGATTGCTCACTCTTTCTCTTTCAACAACCTTGAGTTCCTTCAAGGAGGGTCATGAATAATGACCCATCAGTTTCCAGCACCAGCGCTTATACACCGAGGCCGAGGCCATTTAAGACAAACAGAGGGGTACAGCGTTTCGCCATTACACATCCTCCCCGCCACTTCAATCTCGTCCCTCCTATCCTGTCTGTCTCTCTGTTTAAGAGCGGTTCACCCGCCCGCACAAACACTAGTTGATCTGAAAAGAACCTGAGAACTTTGTGTTCTCTGGTGTACCTTTTGTATCTCCTAAATATCCCTTGCTTTCTTCCTCAACCCTCTGGTTTTTCACACTCTTGCTCATTTACATTCACTGTACAATGCACGTTTCTCTTCCCTTTCTTAGAGAATTTTCTAAAGTGAGGGAAACTAGGCCATTAGGCTGCAGCACAGCTTCTCCCTCGCTTCAAGTATCCCCTCTCTTCCAATTCCCCTTTTTCTCTGCTCTGTCTTTCTATCCCACTTCGTCACCCTCCCTCCTGCCCCGTCTCATTCTCGCTTTTTTCCTTAAGTCGCCCGCGGTATCCTCTGGTCTTTCCTTCATTTTTTTGTAATCTTTATCACGACATTCTCCTTTTCTTCCTTTCTGTCTTGCTGCTCGTCACTGCCTTGGGTACCGCTGTGTCCTACCTCCAACTTGTCTCTATGCTACTTCGTTCTGTTTTTGCTCCTATCATCCATAATCCATGCACACACACAGACACACACACACACACACACACACTCAAATGAGCACACCAATTCAATAGACCAGAAAAGTATTTCCAGGAACCTTCTGTTCTTATTCAGATTTCATTTTCCCTATGGCATATTTTAATGGGATTTTTGGGCACCATTTACCAATCATCCTCTACTTTAAAGAGTCAAATTATGTTAATAGAAATGGTAGGGGACAAAAGTAAAAAGTATTTAAACTTAATCTGTTTTTAAGAACTATTTTGCTTACAACCGTGGAGTTATCTTTGTTTCATGAAGCACATGTAACATAAATGTTTCAGCTTTACACAGCTGCCTTTAGTTGTGACTGTCACAGAGATGTGGTTTAAACCTGCACTAGCAGTAACTGAGTGTCCTCTTGGGTTGCAAAGCACTCTGTTTTGGTGGACAGGCGTCTTTGCTGGATGATTCAGGATAGCTCACACTCCCCACAGTGGACACTCTTCATTTGAGCATTTTTCAACCAAAGAAATATCCAGAATGAAACCTGTTGATAGAACGCTCTGTGGATTATAGAGTTTTGAGAAAAACAGATGTTGTTGCTGCTGTTTTCAGTGCTGTGAGGACCACAGATACATTCCATTCCCCTTCATCACAGGGAAAAGTCCTGAAAACCTGAGAAAATAAAACCAAATCTTCAGCCGCAGGGTAAAAAGAAAATGTGTGGTTTGGATTCATTCATTTCAACTCTTACTTCTGTTGTTCAGCGGTAATGTGTAAAGACCTACAGCCGCTGTGAATGGTAATGACCTGAGATTAACCTACAGTATGACAGCAGTCCTGTTCATATGATGAGAAATGACATGAGGTTATTATAAACAGGCCACTAGGGGCTGCAGCGATCAAGGCATGTTACTCCAGTGAAATCCATTCAGGGGGAGTCAGTTTGCTTCATAGATCCATTTAGGTTTATCAGAGACTCAAACACTGCACAGAGGTCTGAAATGATACGCTGTTCTCAGTACACAGCAATCTAACAGGAATGTGCACTTGCTCTTATTTGATTGGCCACTGTAGCATCTTGCTGGATGGTGTTGCATTTGTGTTGGGTCAATATTTCTGCTGCTGTGTTTCTTGCTCTGACTCACTGAAATGAATTAGTGCTGAAACAATGAGTCGAAAAGCAGAAAGTGACTGTAAATATCTTATTTAGAGATTCATCGATTAATAAACTGATGATGAAAATAATCAATTTCACATCAATGAGCTGTACTTTTTCACACAATATAATCTAATCTTTATCTAAATTAAATAAAAATACAAATAAAAATCAATCAATAAAGTTCAGTGTAAAAAAACAATTGACAGTTTCCTTTAGCTCTATTCATGTTCTCATTGGTCTAAAAGTGGACTGGGGTAAAGATGATGTCATGACGGTCTATTGATCATCCGTCTCACTCTCCCTCCCTCTGTCCCTCCTCCCCCTCATGCCCTTTGTCTGTCGGCTGCAGTCTTGTCCAGGTCCCCTCAGGGCTAATCTGCTGGTGTACCAGATGCATGTGCTCATTAACCTGGTGCCACCTTCTAAGAGCCTCATTGACCGTGACACTGTCTCATACACACACACACACACACACACACACTTATATAGCAGTGACAGTCGCACATGCTCGCTTAGTGACATTATTTTTAGCATGCTGGTTTTTCAGGTGCACTTTGACAAAAACTTGAGAGAAGAGTGAAAGAAAAGGATAGAGAGACACGAGAGAGGGAGAATGTGTCGGCAGACAGTTGGAGAGGTGATGGTGTGTGTCTACCTGAACGGAACATTATCGTTTTCACACAGAAATCTCGTTCATGCAGTTTATTCATGCATGCTTATTGTCCTCATCTCTTTTTCTCTCATTCATCTGGATTCCACGCTCGCCGCGGTTCTCATGCTCTCCCCTCTCAAACCTCTTCTTTCCTCTCAAAGGGAGACTCAAAAGATGCTAAAAGACAGATGGATCCCTCACCTTCCTTCCCTTCCTCCCCCACGTCCCTCCTTCACACCTCACTCTCCAAGGCTAAAAGCCTCGTGTTTCCAGAGAAAGAGATTTTATACAAAAGGGAAGAGGGCTAAAAAAATCATCCAGCTTTTTGTGTTTTTCTTACAAACAGCAGCTGTCTCTCACGTTGCCTCCCCCATTCACACCCTTACACCCTCCAAGCCGTTGCTGTATCCAAATCTACCACAAAATAGCACAGGGGACCTCCGCAACTCCCCCCCTCACACTATCCTCCTCCTCACACCCCCTGCCCACCCGGGTGTCTGAGTAGCGGGCTGTGTGGAATAAATGAGCTCATTCATACAGTGTTGAGCAGCTCCATGCCTTCGCTGCCCGGCCCAATGTAAACAAGCCTAAGGTAAGCTAGTTATAAGCTACAGCAACACGGAGTGTGTGTGTGGATCAGAAGCACCTCCTATCTGCTGCTCCGGGGCGAAATGATGAAAAGTCACATTGTTTAGTTTAAAAAAATTATTTTAGGCCTTCATTTGATATCACCTGAAAACAACTTCCACCTCCCAGAGGCTTCCATTCAAGACGGGTTCAGCAGTTGGCTTCTCTTGCACCAGAAACGTTCAGTTTGTCCAAGGCAGAGGAAACATTTTAGAAAAACACTGCACAGCTTCATTAGAATGGGATGACCTCTGATCATTAAGTTAACATTTTATTCATTTCAAGTTTATTTAACTTAGAAGTTATTTTCACCTGTGACACAAAAAATGTACAGCTAAAATAATTACTCAATTAATCTATTTTACTTTTTTGTCAAATGTCATTTGATGGTTTCAGTGTCATGTGACAATGTTCTACTTTTTATTGTCATTATTTATATAATAATGCACAACAATAATAAATGAATGAAACAAGCTAAAATAAATTAGAATAAATGAATGTCCCTGGGTCTGAATGTCTCTAATTTTCTGACCTTTAATTAACTTAATGTAATCTAATTAGCATCAGCATATTCTCGGTTGGTTAGCATGTTAGTGTCACACAGGTCACTTGCCCTTCCTCCCTTGCCTCAGTCTGATTGTCTTCACTGATTGTGTCCACCTGTTTCCCCTTCCCCCCATGTGTGCTCATAGTCTGCGTCTCCCTTTGTCCTGTGCCAGTGTGTCTTGTCTGCAGGGCCACCGATATTTGTCTAGTCATAGTCGGAGAATCTTTTTCACAGTTGTCTGCCCTGATTAGAGGGTTTTTTGTTGGCCTTTTGCCGTTTCTTTCTCATAGCCACCCAAGTTAATGAGTTTAGTTTTTCATAGTCCAGTCCCTTTGGTAGATGATTTGTATTTTTTCCTGATTGTAGTTTTCTGTTTTTACTTTCCCCCTTTCAGACACTAGGATTTTCAGTAGTAGTTTTCATAGCCATCCCTCTTTTTCGAGGCGCCTTCTGTTGAATGTTCTCCATTTTTCGGTATAATAAAGCCTTTGATCAGCTCGACCCAATCTCTGTGTCTGAGTCCTATCACTGAGTCCTGGACCTGATAGTAAGTGCTAATTAGACTAATTCATAAGAATGAACTGTGGCAAGTATTAGGATAAGTTTAGGAAAAACGTCAACACTTCAAGTCTAATGACAGTGTTCATAGACTGCTTTGTGGTCTTGTTCGGAGGAGTCCCATGTGAGGCAGAAATATACAGTTTGTGTGTCTAACATCTCATTCTCATTCTTTCTTTCTTCTTTCTTTCACTGAGATCCATCTCCTCCTGTCTCTGGATGTTCTGCGCCATCACTATCCTGCTCTTGGTATCCGCGTATGAATGGACAGGCACAGACTTTATAATGAGGAGCTCTGTCAGCCCATCAGCTTCACACACTTTTATTGCAAAGTGTAAGTTAAGCAAGAATAGGAGTGAAACAGAGAGGCACGGTGTCGATTCTCCACATCAACTGTGTGATTAGGACTGTATAGAATAAGAGAGGATGACTTGGCATGAAACTTCGCTACTCCTTCATCCCCACCACCAGCACCCACCCTCAAACATTCAGCTCTTAAATGCCAAGCTTACGCCACATTTATTTTGCACACTTTTTCCACACACTATTGTAATGAGATAACTGTGGTGGACTTACGAGATATGAACAAATGTGATAAGTTCCTATTGTGTGTTTTGAGTACGTGCGACATCTGTTTATTTTCATGTGTTTTTAAATCAGTGTCATCCTCATAGGACGAGGCGTGTTTACCAAGCTGCTGTATTGTTGGCAGATGGGTGTTTCCTGAAGCTTTTATTAACTCAACAATGGCGCTCACATACTTGAAAACCACTCTGTGCGGCACACAGGGCTGAAGTGGAAGTGAATTGTACAATAGTATATGCCTTTTTTACAAACTGTTTTCAAACCCCAGCAAAGGTCATATGCTGAAGTTAATTGGTTTTAATAATGAATGATTGCTCTAAGCATTGCAGATTGCATTGCCGGAATCCAATTTGCCAATGTGTTGTATCCACTCCAGCCAGCGTCTAATCAGCAAAACAAAATATTGTTTAAATTAAAGTGGCAAGCTTATCTCAATGCAGCAACGGCAAGAAAACGTGAAGCAAAGTCATAATCATTTACGCTGTACATCCAGCAGCGGTTTACTCGCAGAAATCGGAGATTTCACAAAGCTGTTCTTTGCGGCGACCTTTGCTTCGGCTCATTACACTGTGGACTTTCACTTGTAATTAATTAGCTGGAGCTGTGTTTATTTCCTCGTCTTAAAGACCCAAATACAAACTGGAAATAACTGCATGTTTTGTTGAATATTCCTCTGTTATACTGTGAGATTTATCTGCACTCTGAACAACAAAGAAGCTCAAGGTCAGTAATTACAAGTTGAGGACGTTACAGCCACTGTTTTACTGTACTTTTAACAGCGCTACTACAGGAATAAGAGAGCTGCTGTGAATTGTGACCTGAATTGAAATTTCCAGCACCTTGTGTCTGTCTCCAATCTTTGATCTCGAAAACAACTGTCAAACATCATAAACCTAAATAGTCAAAGATTGTGCAGCCATAAAAGAGACAGAAATAACCAGTGGGACACAAAAGCTACTCCTGACACTGCTTGTAGAAACTCAGTGACATCTAAAGGAGCAATGAAACAGCATGTAAAGTTCAAATAAAAAGGCAAACGGAACAACACCACTGTGGATTTCCTAATAAAAGAATTACACCTGACACCCTGTCCTTTTAATCCCTGTACAGCGCTGCGCCTGTACAACTGACTCACACCTCACTTCTCATTTTAACATCACCTCATTACTGCCCTCCCCACTGGCCATGTGACCTCCGTCTTACCGCTCATATTCCAGGTTGTCATGGTCACAGCGGGCATCTTTGTGCTTCTCCCAGTCCTTCCCATGGCGGCAGGTCGTCAGCGACACAATGTCCTTCCCGTTGTGGATGTGATGAAGTGCGTTTCTGGTGTCTGAGCCAATGCCCGTCAGGTAACGTTTCCCCTTGAACATCAGCAGGTACTTTCTTCGTGGCGGTATGGTGTTCCTCACCAGCCAGCCGCGCTCTCCACCCTTCTGTGGGTGATCCTTTGAGAACAACGGGATGGAGACATCAAAGCCTGGCCTGAAATGTTCTGTGTTGAGGCTGGCTTTGGCTAAGATGGCCTGGCCGATGTTGAATCCCAGGTCCTCTGTGTAGTTAGGCCAGGTGCCTGAGTACAGATTGAAGATCAGGTGGTTCCGCCCATCATTCCATAGCGGGTAACCACGGATACGTTCATCCACATTGGGCACAAACTGTCCTGATAGCTGGTCCCGGTCTAAGGTGTCTATCCCGAGCACGAACAGACATGCCTCGCGGGGGTCTGACGTGTAGTACCGAGACTCACCTATAGACGTCAGGATCTTCCTGTAGCTTTCCGACACGCGATCATTTTTCTCTGATGGATATATATACACCCTGAACCCTTCCCTTCCTCGACGACGACATCGCGAGAAATCAAAGCAGGTCTCCATGCGGCAGCGACTGTCCTTATATATGGCGGACCACGCCTGGCGGCGCTGGCGGGGCGACTCGGCTGTCCCAGGGTCCGTCTGGAGCTCGTCCAGGTGGGCATAGCGGGGTAGGAAGGCCCTGTCAGTCCAGTTGGGCCAGGGGCGCACCACTTCCCCCCGCTGCCGTGTCAGCAGCCGGAGCAGACGCAGCTGGACTCCTCCACCCCAGTAAAAGAGGACCAGCCAGCAGCACGCACACAAGCCCAGCAGAACATACTTCTTACGCGCCTGCATGGGGGCCTGTCACAGTCTCTTTTTTCCACTCTGTCTCTCTCTCCTCTGATTTTCTTCTCCTCTGCCCCTCAGCTCTGTGGCCTCACAGGGGCGGGGTGATCTGTGATTTCTAACAAGGAGCTTCTAACGGAGGACAATGTGTTAACAAGGACATCACTGCCTCTGAGTGTGGCCCAGTCCACTTTGCCATTTAGGATGACGCAATCTGAGTTACTGACTCTCCTCTCTTTCTGCCTTCCCCATTTGCTCCTCCACTGTACTCTCAGATGTATGTACTATCCCGTCTCTGCTGTGGCATTCGCTGCTGCTGCTCCTGTGTGCATTTCTTCCGCTGCCCAGCCTGGTTGAGGGTGATGAAGGGTGATTTCTCCGCTCTCTCAGGCCAAGATCGCTGCCTCATGGTGCCTGGCGCGACTCCTGTCTGCAGGGCCCCTCCTGGGGAGAAGTAAATAAACAAGAATACAGATCAGTACACAGACAGAGCCGCCGTTCTGCAACCAACACTGTGATTAGTCATAAAATTGCCGTCAAGATATGCCACAGCCAACACTTTTGATAGGTCAACGGGTATAAACTTTCATTTGCTTTTCATTTTGGACAGACATATGTAATCTGCAACCCCAACCACATTTAATACACACAAACACACACATAATGAAATAGCAATAAAGTAGCACAGCTGGGTAGTGTTTCACAGGCAGCAGAGGATTATAAACTGTCCCTCTTTAGCTCGAGCTCATAAAGAGAAAATTGAGAAAAGCACAACTCAGTGCACTCTTAAAAAATGCATCCATCCCTGATTATCCAGCCATCAAAACCACCTCTCCATGAAGTCCACCTTATCCTCCATCTCCTCTACATTCCTGTGAAAACGATGGATATTTACAGGCCCATATGCCGTGCTGCAATGATACGCAGAGACTTCTGGAATACTCTTTTTTTTTCAGACAGCACATTGAACCTGGAGCAGCATATGGGACTAGATATCATCATGCTCTTCAAGCTCCAGTTGAACCGAGCCAGATACAGTTGAGATGAAGTGGAGGAGAAAATAAGAGAGTGTTTAGAAATGGAGATTTGGAAACGCAGAAGGAAAACAAGAGGCACTTTATGACTCTGAAACGTCCGTTTACCTCGGGGAGACGGAGTGAAGGCTGTTTTTGTTACACTCGCAAACTTGCAACGGTTTTTCAGCCTCATATTTTTGCCAAACATCCCCCCCATAACTCCCCGACATGTACAGTATACGTGAGTGTGTGTGTGTGCACGCACGTGTGTGTGTGTGTGTGTGTGTGTGAGAACACTTCACAGTGAAGGGCAGTGTTCGTACTGCCAGCTGCCACACAAAGGCAGCTTTCAGGTCTCACCTGGCCGCTCTCTCTCTCAACCTCTCATTCACATTCCCCATTTCTGCCTCTTCTCCAGCCAAGCAGAAGTGATGCCTGCCTTCTCTGCTTGCAATAAAACAAACAGCACACTGGTAATGTGGGTAAACAATGTATCCTCTCATTTCTCCACCTCAAACAGACAGAGGAAATAATGATTTATGTGTGATTTCTCCAAAGCCCAGCTTGACCACCATGCATGTTTACTTCATGTGTAACTGCTTTTCATTACGATCCACAAACTTTCTACAACTAAAGCTAACATCTAAAGTGATTACACTTTCACCAAAAAGCCAAAAATGTGTGCTCCATGTGAGTTACGTATAGAAAAATGTGCCTATAGATATGCAAAAAGATAAAGATAAAGTCTGCATGCAGCCATATCTATATGTTTATGGAAAAACAGCATTGTTGCTGTTTGCGAATGTTTTTGTACCTGCAAGTGGTGCTGCAACTCTGTAAATCCACACAAAATGACTATTGATGTTGTTTATGCAGCAAAAAATGGCACATATTTGCTGATTCAAGCTTCTCAAATGTGGGGGTTTTCTCTACTTGAAATTCTTGTACATGAAATATATTTTGGTTGTCGACTGTTGGTTGGGCAAAACAAGAAATTACATGCCACGTTTACCTTCATGTCATTTTTCAATCCAGATTAGTCAAATAGAATACGGAGTCATCAGTATAGAAAAGTTTGCAGCCCTACATGTGCTTCTATTGTCTCTTTGCTATCAGGAAACAAAACTCATGAGCTGTGCTGAATGTGAGCGAGAATGTGAGATGGAAAAAACGTGACAAATGTTATTATTGTTATATTGCTAGCTTACCCGGTAACATTAACTTGCCAAAGGCAGTGGAGGGACCACAAGCAAATGTAGGAATGTTTATGCAACAGAATTCAAGGTTAAGTTGTGTGATTTTTTTGTTTTTTTGTCTGAATTTATTCAAACCTTTTTTTTTGTTTTTTCAAAAGGTGACAGCCATTGTACTTGACTATATAGCTTGACTGTAGCAAACCCTTTCTAAAATGCGTTCTCACTGTATTAGCATGTGAACCGCACAGTCGGTAGAGTCAGCCAAACTGCACCACATAAATCAGATTAGCTAATGTGTCTATGAGATGTTGTTTTGGCTGATTTTTGTTGTTTTTTTTGGCACATTCCTTCTCTCTACTTCTCTGGCTACGACTGCAGCAGCCTGAGTAGCAAGCAGTCTAAGTTGGGTTGAAATAGACACTTGGGATCCCATTACATACTCCTCATCAATAATTCACTTGCTCCTTTAGTTAAGGCATTGATTTTCCTTTCTTTATTTTGTTCATGCTTTAGATCATCCGCCACCAATGTGCACAATTACACCTCAATTTTCATCAGGACACACTCCAGTGAGAGATGTACGAGCTCTGTCATTGTGATTTGTGGTTGTGGAGATAATTGATAGTGATGGCAAGAAGGTGTAATAGAAAAGCGATGGAGGGTATCATTATGATCTTGGTAATAGTAATGGGCATGAAGAATTTATTCTGTTGCCTTACCTAATCTCATGCCAATGGGCGACATTGCTTTGCAAAAACAAGCTACCTCATATTATTTACATTGATTTAAGTGCACTGAGATCTGTCTACTACTGTTGGATCAACAGAAGCAGTTTCCCTTTAAACTTACATTTTACAATAATACATGATTATGCTCCCCTTTCTTTATTCACTTAACAAATCAAATAATAGCAGCTCAAAGCCTGAATGTGAATTGACTTAAAAATTGCAATACACAGAGACATCTCTGAGGCAGTGTGGTATGACAGGTTTAGAGGAGGATGGAGGATAATACTGTATGTAAATTGAACATAATCAACAAAGATAATATTATGGCACAAAACTACCCATTTTAACTGACCACAGGCAAATCCATTCCTGTCTAACAGCTGCAGGTGTGTAAAAGCCTCTGTTGAACTCTTACGTTGATCCCTACCACCCTACTTTTGTGTGCAAGGACAAAACCATACAAGAGTGTGTGGCCATTACCGAGGAGAAGTAATGACGAATGTAAGCCAGTGAATCTGTGAGGCATGCCCGGACCTGAACCGGCCTGACATCATCCTCAGATCTGCAAATCAGCGAGAAGACATACACGTATGGATGCACACATACACACACATAAGTGGCTTTAAGTGGTGAGTGAAGTCCCTCTGTCATGGATCAATGATGGATCATTATGGCTGGGTCACTAGCACTGGAAAATGCCACAAGGCTCACTGAATAGAGAGGCCTGAAGGTGGAAGGACCAGGTTCAAGGAAAGGTGAGAGCAGGATTCAGAGCCCTACAATTCCACCCTTCGTCATTTATTTCGCATCTATCCTTTCTTCCCTCCATTCATTTTCCATCATCCCTTACTTCTACTTTCTCCTCTTTGGCCTCCTGTTACTACCCTACCTAAGCTTGACTAGAGAGATTCCACATAGAAACAATACCAATTTTAACTGTTTTCCTTTTTCAAAAATTCCTGCTTCATTCTTAAAGGGGTTGGGGGATGTGGAGCACAAAAGCAAAGGGGACAAAACACTTAATCACAGACATGAGGAATACACTCTGCAAGGCCAACAGTTCTTTGATCATTCCCTTGCCTTGAGTGCAAATGTCTAGGAAGGTTCATGTGGAGTGTACCGAGCGCGCAACGAAAGTGTGTCAACACTGCGGAGAGGAGGAAAATGTAATAATGCACACTGCATTAAAACCAGCTAACATAAAGTGGCAGGTGGATCATGTGCCATCAGAGCAGGCAAACCAACAACGTTTCATATCTGTACTGCAAAGGAAGTGCCTCACACGTTGTTTGCTCACCTTACCTCTCGAAAATGCTACAAAAAATGCACTCTCCTGCCAAACATATTCAATGTTAAGAGTTGAGATTTTCAAACCACATTTCTGATACAGCATCTAATAATAATTAGATTAATTTTTTTTTTTTTTTTTTAACTTGCACTGTGTGTAGCATTAAATGAGATCACACTTACAGTCACTCTGAAACTGGACTTCCTGTTGAATATAGTCCAATCTGAAGGACATGCAAGGTTAGTATTTGAGGGAACAAGTCAAGGGGAATACGAGGTGAGGATGAAGGGCATTAAAGTTGCATGGAAGGAGATGAAGGCGGGGAGGAAAGGGGCTAAATGATGGATATGTCATATTCCTATATTTCCTGCCATGATTTCTTCCTCTCTGAGGACTGCAGGACTTCTAGTCTAAGGACTTCCCTAAACTGAACTGCACTATTAAGTAATTTGGGGAAAAAGTACGACTGAAATGTGTCGACCCATCTGCCTCTTGAATTGTGTTTACACAGCAGCTAACTCAGCCATGTTTATACAGGCTTTGATAGAAAATGAAAACTGACTTCTCTGAAATGAATGTCACAGCTGATGGCCTTCTGCAAGAAATTCAGCATTTGTCAATTTGTGTTTTTCTCCTTCACCAAATAGGATATTTTTATAAAGAGATTTTTGCCTTTCAGGGATAGATTGGCTTTCCCCTTATTTGTTCAATTTGCTGTTTTCTGGCCACAGCACCAGTGCTGAATACAACTGACACTGTAAATGCTCAAAATGAAATCCACTACCATTACCGTCATTCTCCAAGTAGCAGAGTCATTGCCAGTGTAAGAGAAGCAGCAGCAGCAGCATTATTATGTCTGAAATGATTTGGGTAGTGACACAAAGCAGGCTGTAAATTGGCACTGGATGGGCCAAATGCCTGGTAAAATGAGATTTCCATTCCTCCGTAAATGGTTAGCTTGTGAAGACAGTCTACCTGAAGGATGAAATCCTACCGTTCACCCACATAAATCCTGGATGATTGCATTGTACAAATGCCAGTGTTCAGGGGCAGCAAGCCTTTCAGTGACTTTTTGTGGTGCTGTGTTCCTGGGTGTGCATGTGACTACACTATACTTAAATACACATCTGGCATGTGTGTGTATGTTTGCTGGACTAAAGCTGGCGACATATTAGTTCAGCAAAATGAAGTGTTCTGAAGAAAACACAAATCTTGTGGTGAGGTGAAAGGCTCGGCCGAGCTAAAATTAAATCCCAGACTCTGTCATTACTGAACCACGAGGTAGCCACGCTGCGTTGTTTGTGTTATTTCAGTGGTTCCAAATCTTTTTCACTTGTGACCCCTTTAATTGAAGCTATGTCTACGTGTGGCTCCTCAGTACAGGTTGACGAAAGAGGTGGTCAGTCAGAGCTTGATTTAAAGTTTTAAGGCTCTCGTGGATCGTGGCTGCTGCTGTGGTCCTGCATGACGTCCACTACATATATTATTACTGTCACTATTGTTATCATATCTCCATTACAGTTTATAGTTAGTTAATGATTTACTGCTGCTGTGCATCTGTGTCTCTCTGTCTCTATCACAGGTTCCACTGCTACTGTAATCTTTCTATCATTTATTGTAATTCATTGTAATTTTATCATTCATTGTAATTGTACAATATGTTTGTGTTGATTGTTCTGTACATGTGACATCTATTGCACGTCTGTCCGTCCTGGGAGAGGGATCCCTCCTCTGTGGCTCTTCCTGAGTTTTTTGTGGGCAAGTTTTTCCTCACTTGAACCGAGGGTCTAAGGACAGAGGGTGTCACTCCCTGTACAGATTGTACAGCCCTCTGAGGCAAAATGTGTTTTGTGACTTACAACAGTGGAGTAAGTGGCGCATCTGTTTACAGTGAAGCCAAACAAACTCATCTTGTTTTAATAAAGAATCAGTTAATAATTGTCCTTACCTTGCGGTAAGCAGCAACATGACTCTACGTAACTCTTGGAACATCTAACAGCTCGCTGTGGTGGCTGTTTCCCGTTCTATTACACCTCGCAAAACTGAAAACTAATCTGCAGTCAGAGTTTTTCCAGTTGAATGCTTTTAATGTGAAGCAGCAGTAAATGTTTTGCTTTGTAACTTAGCTCTGAGTCAGTGTGAAGAGCGTGAACGGTAAAAGGTGTCGCTGTTACCATTGAGATGAAATTATAGTGGATTATGTTCTGATTCATTTTCTGTGAATCAGAAATAGTTGGATCAAAAGAATCTTCATGATTCTTCATATACAGAGAACATACAATAAAATATTAACATTATTATTATTATACATTAAAGTCTGTGTAAAGGTAATTCTGAGATTTCATTAAATATATTGTAAAATAGTTGTTGGAAACGCATGAAAAGACTTGAACGATATATTACTGAAATGTGGAGTTGGAGGTTTAAACAGTTTTTGTCCAGGATTTTGTGGGCGGTCCTTAAAGGGTGGCTCGATGACACGCTGAGGCCACCCCGAGAATACCCCTGTACCCCTAGCAGAGAGATAGGGATTAATTCATCTGGCTCACTCATTCATCTCGAGTGTTTCAAAGTTAGTCATGCCATTTTTTGACCTCATCTGACACGTTTTAGTCACTTCAGCACATTAAGAAGACCCGTGCCCACAGTCCTGAAGCTGAGAATTCAGTTTTACCTGATTTTGACACCTAATTTCATAAACTTGTCTATATTTTTAATCATTTATATTTGGCTGGGTGGTTAATAACACGTTCTTCTTTGGATCTTCTTACAGAGACTTAAAAATAAATCTATTGTATACAAATGTACACAACTGTTATAAAGTTTGAATGTAATGTTGATGTGTTCTTCTTTCTTCAATAATTTATTTTAAAAAAGACAATCAGTGTAATTCACCAAATGTATCATTTGCATTTGAAATGGTTTTCACAAAAAAACTAATGAAATCATTAAAACCTCCATTTGTTGATGTCCCCACAGTGTCACATGACAGGAAAGGACACTCTTGGAATCATATTTCTCCAAAATACTCTTCGATTTTTTCGTAGTCCAGAAAAGCGTAAGTGACCGTTTAGATCAATACTGAACCACAGCGGTGTAATTTGGCTCTAAATATTTTGTTTTTCCTCAAGCCCTCTGCAGTCTGCCCAGCGGGTAGATTAAACAGAATTAAAGAGTGATTTTTCAGTCTATAGTGCGTTCTTTGATCTAATTTCAATAGTCCAAACCTCAGACCAACCTTCTGTTCCTGTTTTCAAGTTCTAGGCATAGCTTTGCTGAAGCAACACCTGCTAATTCCAGCTTCTTAGAAGCATTAATGTGCATGTGACACTTTCTTATTATTACTTATTCTTTACTCTGGTTGAAAATCAATACATAACTTTTTTGCAACCCATTGTTTATAAAGACAACATTCTACAACCTAATGGTATTAATGATCATTCTAAAATATAGAGTAGTCCTCTCAGCCATCTGATCCAGCTTTGTGCCAGGTAGTGTTCATATTTTCTGCTCTCCTATCTTGTTTGTTATCTCATGACCCCCTCAGGTTTATCTTGTGACCCTTGTGCACGCTCATTAACTGTGCTCACATTTTCACTGCTGTGAAAGTTAAAGGGACTGTGCATTGGCGTGGTTGCATTTCTCGCATCTCTTCCTGTGTCTACCGTGAGCAGGACTCAGTGAGAGTATGAGGTTTGCCCATAGTCATATCAGTCAGTCTGTGATGAGCCAGAGAAAAACCTGCTGCGGTAAAAAAAACTGGGGGGCTGTTTCCCCTGACAGACCTGCATTTAAAGGCTTACAACCAGTATGTGATCCACATTCTATTTTCTGTTCTCACCTACAAGTTGCCCTTTGAAACGGAGGAGCTTTTTGCACTCCCACGCACCATATGCATATAAAAGCACACACAAACATACTGTATGTGCATTCTGATGGCTCCTAATCCCTCTTCCTGTCTACACACACTTACAGGAGCATTTCCCTTTAGCCTGACCAGCTCAACCATAATAACCATAAACTTAGTCAAGCAATGCTTCTATTTTTTATCAAATGGATGACAGAACATTCTTTTCCACCTTAATAAAAGTGTACATGCTCCATGTGGGCTGAGGGACTGTGACACGGTTAATAAGATGTTTACCTCAAGCTTAACGCCCTGCAACGCAACCAGCCTCCCAACCACGCTCACATTCCAAACCCAGCATAATTACAAGCCGGGTTGATTAATTATGTCTCAACAATATGCTGCACTCCAACGCCACAAGGGCTAATTAACAGAATGAACAAGATGGGTAGGAACGGTTATTGGGAGGTTCCAGCTCACACTCTGAATTTGGCAAAGCTGTTTAGAGGCCCAGAAAACGGGGACAGAACACTCGCCGGTCTGGCTGCATCACGCAGAGACACAGGGGCAGTCCAACACTGGCACACAGCTCTGAGTGTATACAGTGGAAAAGCCTACTGAGGACACTGATCAGCAAGTGCACTGCTCTGTGCTTCTGGCTGTGCATCTGACAACACACACAGCAAAAGCGGTGTGTAGTGAAATCCATCTGCCTTATTAACTGGTCCTACTTCTTTGCAGTGCATCCTCCTACCTGCAGCTCCTCTTAGCTCTGCAGCTTTGGCCTGGGGCGATCCTATCGCAGAACCTCGATCAAGATCGGCCTATAAACAATCTGACCTTGGCAAGGCGGGGATGACATACGATCTGACCCTGGAATGAGGAGGATGAGGCAAATTTCAAGAGGAGGGTTCAATTAGTGGAGTGCCCCTGACATCAGAGATTAAAGCAGTGGAATAATAATGCAGAAAATAAATTGATTTCTTCCCTCTGAGTGCATCACATATAACATTAATGCAATCATTTGAGCCTACAACTTGATTATTGTGACATATTTGTACACAAAAAAGTGCATGAGCACACACGATCACCATGCAGTGACCCATCAGGGTTAATAGCTTTTAAAGGTTGCACACTGATATTCAAACCCCTCTAATGAATGCTTGATTATGGAAATGCCCACCGCCTCTGGAATATAAATTCTGCGTGTATCAGCCAGTGCTTCAGCAGGACAAGATTTGAGCTTCTCTTAATCACCAGGGAGGGTATTACAGAACCATCACGGATGCAAAATCCCATTAAGACGAGGGAGATGCCACTACAATAAAGTCATTTCATAAATCAGATGAAGCCATGGACAGCTAGCCATCAGGAGACGCCCTCCGCTCCACACAGAGCTTTTTTTTCTGACAGCGTTTTATTCAGGATCACATAATCACAAAAAATAAATAATGAAAGAGTTGTAATTAATTCCTGTGGTGAACTCTGAGCCTTATTTGTTTCTGTGGAATTCATTAATACATGAAGCACTTTGGATGTGAAAGCAGGTAATTTTCTGCTCTTACCTGAGCTGTTAGCTACTGTATCTTGAATGCAAGAGAGGCATCAAAGACAAATGGAGGGCTGAACAAAGCACGTCTTGATTTGGACTGCATCAGTAAGATCGGCCCTGTGGTGTTGAAACTAATGAAAGTAACTGATGTGAAACTAAGGTGTTAGACGAGGAGCAGGTTCAAAAGAGATTTCAAGTAAATGGAAGTTCCCATAGCTCTGAAGAAATACTTAATATTTCGGGAATTTAATCTCGTCTGCCTGACTGAGGACTTTAGTGGAAGTCATTTCACATCCTAAGATATGTGCTGTTCCACAAACACCTTGAACATTCACTGTGATTAAAACGATTCTCATGATACTTTTTAACACTATTTTGCACTCAGGCTCAGCATGACAGCATGACAGCTGCACGAGTGGTAACATTATTTAATATTCTTGGATGGTGGGTCGAGTATCGTGCAAACCCCACAGCCCAGTGGGAGAAGCAGATCATCTGCCAAAAGATCTCAACGTGCGCTGAAGATTTTCCCCAAAGCTCGCAGATGTTTGTGGAAGGCTCATGGAGCATCCAGAGAGAGCAGAGTCAGTCATTCTGTGACTACACTATTTAGACGCTGATTCGTTTAGCAGCCTCGCCACCTCTCCAGCCTACCTGTCACACAGTGATACTGAGATCCGTTGCAGGTGGCGGCAGCAGGTTGATCCGGTTCTGATCTGGCTCTCCGACCCCCCCCTGAAGCGGGCTCAGCGCAGTTAACGCGCTGAACTGTTGAGTGTCCAGCTCTGTTGGATGACAGCAGCTGTACAGGCTCAAAAACAACAACTTCTCCTCCTCCTCCTCCTCCTCCCGGGGCGACCCCGCTTTCGATTTCTGAGTCCTACACGGTATGATTAAGTTACAGTGTGGCGTGGCGCAAACAGACGCACCGTCGGGGCGCGTCCGTTCAGACAACACGAGGCGGAGTATCCCGCCGCCCCCTCGCGTCTGTCTTCTAAATTTCCCACATCTCTCACTCGCCGGTTCTCCTTTATTGTCCAGCACCGCGGACCGCACATCATCATCACCCTGATGCTCCTCTGAAACCAGGCTGTCTGAGAGACGGGCTGGGTGAGGATCCAGTGGTGGATTTAAGAGCCCCCTGTTGCACTCACTGACTTTATCTCTGCTCTTATTTCATCATCTCAGTTCAACAAAAAGCTCCTCTGGTATGTGATTCCAATCAACATCTGAGCAGCGTGAGTGACAAAGGTGCGCTGCGTGAGCGCCACGCAAACAATGCCATCCACCAGATCAGAGGGCAGTCCACGCTGCCTCCATATTAACATATTCCTAATGTTATATTAGCATTTCCATAACGTTACAACCTACCTGTGCCGTGATCAGGTGGACAATTAAACGTTTGGTTGGATTTTTATGAGCACGAGCTCACAATGGTGATTGAGGAGATCCAAAATGAGCCAAATGAGGACTACAAACACAGACTGTAACCTGTGATCTCACCACAAACATCCGGTTATCCGTTATTCCTCAGATGCATCAACAATGAACACAGACAGCAGGAATCACCCAGCACGATCCCCGCTGCGCTCCGACAGAGAGAGCTCCTTACCGGGTGGCGGTACCGCGCTGGTCCCCCTCTCTCTGGTTAATTTTCCTTTTCACACCACGGCCGGGCATTTGCGAATCAGTTTCAGCGGTCAGGTGCTGCTCTCCCCGCCGGGATGTGAATGATGAATGTGCGTGTTAAATTGTCCATTTCCCATATCCACAACAGTCCACACACGACCCGCCCCCCGGGCGGCACTGATTGGTTCAGAGGCTCCTCGACGTCTTCGTAGCACCGTAAAGAAAAACACACATCTGGATGCGACCCCGCGCAACTGGAGCGCGCTGGAAACACCGGATTACGCACAGGAAGTCTCTAAGGGCCGTTCAGTGTGGAGTTTGTGTTTACTGTGGCTGGAGATAAAATTCTGTCACCTCTGCAGAAAATCAGGTGTCACATCACAGCAAACACTTACACAACATCATCACGATGGAGGCTATGAAGAGGATTCAGTCTGACGGACAACAGGAGTTTCTCAATAGACTACAGTGACAGCAGTCTGTGTAACAGGCTTCACTATTTTACACAAAGACGCTTCACATATGAAGGGTCTGCCAATCAGCCAATCAGATGCTGAGAATTCAAGACGTTTTTAAATACAACTCCGGCATCATTATTTATAACACATACTTCATATGTTGTGTTGATGCAGTGAATGTGGCTGTCTAATCACCATATATTTACACGTTTATTGTTATACAACGTGATAATATCACGGGAAAACAAGCGAGGGTGACAGAGCGCCTCACAGTCAAACCGCCATCTGTGAGACTCTTGCGCCGCTCTGTGTCCGGATACAGTCTCCTTCTTTTCTCCCCTTTCACGTTGTCTTACTCAGGGACAAGAGCCTATCTGCGGATCTGTCTATCTGTGAACCTATCTGTGGATCTGTCTGTCTGTGAACCTGTCTGTTGATCTGTCTGTCTGTGAACCTGTCTGTGGATCTGTCTGTGGATCTGTCTGTCTGCTCGCTCCAGAAGAGCGCTCACTGACTAATCACCGAGCAGCAGAACAGAACAGAGGCTTTATGAGGATTAATGACAGCTGTCACTGTCTGAATACTGTCACAGTAAAAGAAACACAGTGACATCACTGTTCAAATAGAATTTAATAAAACACACACACACACACACACACACACACACACACACACACACACACACACACACACACAATAATATTAATAATAATAACAATAATAATAATAATAGACTAATTAGTCCATACCAAATCCATACTTTAACTAACAAAAACACCACGCGCCAACATACGTAAGGAAACCCTCGAAGAGGTTCGGTGAGGCTCGGCTGATTTTCTCTTTAGATCCAGAATGAATTTTGAAGCTCAAAATGTTACAATCCTGAAGAAATGTGTCCAATATAAGTTTACATGCTCATACTGGGTGGACGAATACAAAATAAGATGTTTTCACATGGATTAGATCAGAACAAACAGAACAGAGACCCCACATGTAACACATTTTAAGCCAGGCTTATAATAACTTTCATATTCACTTTTTATTTTACCCCAATAACCTATTTATATCCTGGGCTATTAGCCTATATGTGCTGATGATTGATAAAACGTTCATGCATGATGGAATAATTTATAAATAATATAATAGTGATATTTTTTGTCAAAGTAGCTTTATTGTATATGAATGCTTGCAATTTACTCAATATCATTTTTGTTATATTTTTTAATTCTCACAAATAATTTTAGAGAAAATTATCGGACCCCCTGTAGTACCTCTGCGGACTCCCTAGGGACCACGGACGCCTGGTTGAAGACCCCTGGATTAGATTATTCTTATAGCCAGCTATGCATTCACACATTATAGAATAATAAGCAGTGGCTCAATATGAAGATAAACTAGTACAATAGTTAGTCAAATTGAACTAAGTGCATTTGAATTACATTTAAATAATTTACGTGTCTTTAGTCTGGAGTGTTTTTATTTAGAGTTCTCATATTTCCTATTCACCTGAATGCACCATCATGCTCCTCCCAAACCCGGTAGTTGGATTGCACTTTAACCCCAGAGTATGACCTGTCAGGCAAAGCTTTACATTTCATACCAGACATTTATTTATTTAGTTAGTTACTTCCTGTTTTTATCTTTGTCTGCACAGCGTAACTCTGATTTTTAAGGTGCTTTAAACATTTTAAACGTACCTACTTTGCTCGGTTGTCAGAGCGACCACTTGTAGTGAATGGAATGGTGCGCCTGACAAACTAAACTCAGGATGTAAAATATAAATCTCCATACTTGTGTATTGATTGAACTGTTACGTGATCAACGCTGCTGCTGATCGAACGTCGTCTGTGATCATTAAACAAAGGTACGACCACACTGAACGCCATGCTGCACTCGCGTTCTCTGTTTAACCTCCTGTGGCTGCTGTTATGTCAGACTGCTGCTGTGAGGTGAGAACGGACATTATCACAGAGTCACCTCGTCTGTTCACATTCTTCCTGCAACTCTCTGCTCTTGTTGCAATGCGCACACACGTGCGCGCACACACTGCAGCTGTTTCACATGTGTATACGTGCAAAAACGCGTGTCATCATGTGTGCATCACGTGTTCTCACCCTGGATACGGACGGTATCCTGTCCATGTCTCTGTCTCTCCCCTGTTGTCATGTCCTCCTGTAGTTGGGCTGAAGCAAACATCAGCAGCATGCTGGCACCGCAGGAGAATCGGGTCATGGTGCTCGGAGAGTGGGAGGAACGCTGGCAGCAGGGCAGGATTGGCTTCCACCAGCCTGAAGTGCACAAGTAAAGGCCTCACTTTATGTCCCCGCACGGTGGGATGAGGGGAAACAAACCTCTTCCAAATGCATGTGTAATTTAATGAGATGACATTAGCTGTAAATGATCATTACTCTAACAATGATCCCATAAAATCACGTGTTTACAAGGACCGATTCAGTCCTCATGTGGCCTAATTCAGTCCAGACAGCATGTCTAAGTGTTTTTCATGGCTCTAAAGTTTGAGTTTAATCCCGATTATGAAGAACACATGCATATGAATATCTGGTATTCTATTGTTTTTTTTCTGACAGGATGCTGGAGAACAATCTGGATAAGGTTCTTGCAGGACGGACGGGAGTTCACTTCTTCTTCCCTCTCTGTGGGAAAGCTGTTGATATGAAGTGGTATGGAAAAGTGCACCATGTCCATGAGGTCACACGTGGTGTTTACATGTTCACTTATCCTTCCTGCTGTATGATGTGACACCCTCTAATAAATTTGACTTTCTGTGTGAATCCCAGGCTGGCAGACATGGGCCATTCAGTGGTCGGGGTGGAGATCTCTGAAAAGGCTGTAAAAGAGTTCTTTGAAGAGAACAACATGACGTACAGCGAGGAGCCAGTTCCTGCCATACCTGGAGCAAAGGTTTACAAGGTAAGTGATCTATACTGCACATGTGTGTAAACAGAGAGGGATCAAGATGCTTTTCTGAATTTTATGACCAAATTTCTATTAATATTTTATGTGCTATGGTTGGCCATTTTCAGGAAGTGTATTTGTTTTCTGCATATATATACAGGATACTACAGAATATAATAAAACTGTATCCATCCGTGGGGCAGTATAGACGTATAAACATCATGATAGCTCCACAGATCACATCATGCCTCCTGGATTCAGTTGCACTAATTTTGATTTGGGAACAGGACAGACTGATGTATAAAAGAATTGTTCAGCCTGCTGGGTGTAAATAGAGGGTCTCTGAATCACCTGTTGAGAGAAGTTACTATTTAAAACATGTGCAGTCAGAAGAGATCTGCTGTTGTTGTGAGTTGCTTGAGAGGAATGTGCCACGGATTGGCCGGTGATCGTCACACAGATTTAATTACACACGGAACCATACTGAGGACCAGTTTCAGTGTTGACCTCACACTCACAATCTCACACACACACACACACACACACACACACCCACCAGCTTGCATGACATCAGCACCAACCAGGTGTGTTCACTGTCACTTAACCTGATCGGTGTTTGTAATATATAAACACTGTTGGTGTTGTCAACATTCATTCATCAGATAATGTCTCTCTGTTGGTCTCTGTGTGAAAGGCAGTAGACTGCACAGGAGGAGGGTGAGTTGGAGATTTTCATTAGGCAATCGATCAAGGATGGTGTCGGTCTTATTCTTAAAATATATTTACTGTATTAACTCCATGATGATAAAGTACAAACAACAATGTGCTCCACCTATGGCACAAGATTACATGATGTCAGCAAATATTAAGTTCTACAGTCAGGATGTTGGGATGGAAATCTCTAATTTTCGGGCCAAGGGCTTCGCTTGAGCAGTTATGCTGGACCGGACTTCATCTATAATAATGACAATCCTATTTGCACTGGTGAGCATGATGGTGTTTAGTAGACCTGCACATTTTCTGGGTTGTCAGCAGAATAAAAATGAGAGTTTTGATTCATCTCATGTAGATTATCTCACTGTGAATTAATTTTCATTGTCAGTGGCAGAGTTTGCCACTCTCACACTAGATTCATATTGTCTTTAAACCCATTTAAACACATTTTCACAGGAAAAGGATCAGTCCAGTTAATAAGATGGTTAAAGTGCAACCAAACATGCTGTATTTACACAGATCATAGTTCATCCACACTGTCTGTGTTCACAGGGCTCAGAGAGAAATATCTCCCTATATCAGTGTGACCTGTTCAACTTCTCCAGGTGAGTAAACTGTATGTTTGTATCAATGTTAGATTACTTGCACAGGTAAATGTCTACCACAAGCTCTGTTTTTCTGTCTCACAGCTCCATTGAGGGGCAGTTTGGGGCAATCTGGGACAGAGGCTCTCTCGTGGCCATCAACCCAAGAGACAGAGAAAAGTAAGATACGCTTCAGATCTGTTATTTAGAAGCCTAATAAAGCAGATGAGCTTTGTTTTTAAATATATATTCATCACAATAATGTGAAATTAAAACTTTTTAATACTCTCTTGACATGAACACATGAATACATACATATGTTCCATGTTGTTTTAATACATTATCCCTCACAGGTATGCTGCTCTCATAACTTCCCTCATGGCCAAAGACTGCAGATACCTTTTGGACACACTGTTGTACAATCCTGAGCTATATCCAGGTAACTGCCTGTACTGTGTGTAAGACATCAGACACTGTAAACAATGGTGATGATAAAATATATTTGCATCTGTATTTGTCTTCAGGCCCTCCTTTCTTTGTCCCTGATGAGCAAGTGCAAAGCCTGTTTGGTGAGTGTTGATAGGAGGTGTTTCTGTACTTAATCATAAAACACATAAATGAAGTGAAATATGAACAGCACCTGTTCAATGTGGACCAAAGAGGCTGAGATTCATTTGCAGTTTCTTACCCTCAGGGAACAGCTGTGATATGGAACTGCTGCAGTCTGTGGACACCCTGACAGACAGACATCAAGGCTGGGGGCTGGACTACCTGACTGAAAATGTACATCTCATCACTCCAAAGAGCATTTGAAAACTTACTCCGAAGTTTAGAGAGCTTAGAAAAGCACTTTTGGAGTATTTTGTTGTTAACACAGGACAGAGGCAGTTTTGCCTCGCTTAGACATCTTTTTGACACTGCTGCATTTTGGGGGAAATGAAGGTGCATGCAAATAAAATCTCAAGAGAATTTCTAAAAATGATTTAAACTCAGGAATTTTTATAAAGTCTCTAAGAACGGAAACATATGAAGTTTTAAAATAAAATGATTTTTATAATGTGTGGCTTTATTGAATCATCTGGGTAGATATAATGTATTACTTTGCAAATTTGCAAATATGCACGTTATATGTGTTATATTACAACACACAACCTGCATGATTCATGCAAATACTGAATACAGGTTCAAGATGGATGGTAAATGGTAATGGACCTTTCTAGTCTTCTGACCACTCAAAGCTCTTTCACACTACGTATCTCATTCACCCATTCACACACATTCATACACTGATGGCATTGGCTGCCATGCAAGGTACCAACTGCTCATCAGTTTGAGGAGCTAACCATTCATACACATTCACACACTGATGGCACAGCCTTCAGGGATAAATTTCTATGAAACTCTAGTAACATCAACCTGCACAGAGTCGTTTGTCATTTTCTCCATATGAAAATTCCATAAAATGAAAAATATGACCCATCGTCACGTGTGTGTTTTGAGGTTCCAAACGCAACATGAGGTCAGAAGGTCATTTAACGATGTGTCATGGTGTCGTCATAGTGCCCTCGTGGCCCTATTGGCTGTTACCTGGATACAGTCCAACATTAGCAAACAGCAAGGAAGACGGAGCGCGAGCTCAACCCGTGGAAAGTTTGCTTCACAGAAAATGCCGAAAGATTCCGAGGAGCAGAGAAGCGTAAGTTCAGAGCAAGTTCAAACGTTTTGACAACGTTATATATCAGAAAATAACCAAAAGGCTTCAAAAATAAGAATGATCTGTTTCTACCGGCGTCTGTGCTGCAAATGTAACTTCATTCCCCGTTTAATGTCTTATTAGTGACGTTAAAGGTTAATATTTACAATTCATCCTGAAGTTTCTGCAGTTATTTAACAGTCTATTGAATCACCTGCCAGGTGTGTGCGCCTCCTGCTGGCCGCTGGGTGTGGAACAATGAAGCCCGAACTGTGGAGTTTGTCAGGTGAGCCTGGAAGCTAGAAGAAGCTAGCAGCCATGATGACGTCATGTTAAACTATGACGCAGCAAACATCTCCACTCTACTTCCCGTAGTTCTCATCCAGCAGAGGAGGCCACACTGAAGGAACGAAGGCAGACCAATGTCAGCTTCCACGAACTTAACTGTCGATCAGAATGGTAGGCCTTACAGTCCGAGTTTACACACCTGTGCACGTGATCCAGCTGCGTTCAAGGTCATTCAGAGGCAGAGGACATGTAGGCCTGTGCTGCTCTTCACATTAGGAACTAACCCACACTGTTCATTTCTTTGCTGTTTCCTCAGGTTGGCTGAGATGTGCACCGTGAACCACAGAGGGTGCCACAGCCTAAGAAAGAGCCTGAGCCCTGCTCATCTGAATGCCTACAGGGCCTCACTGATGAAGAGGCGAGGGGACTTCATCACCACTGATGATGTTAAACGCAAGTGTCAAAGTGTTGTTGAGCTTATAACGACAAGGCTGCATGACTCAGCTCCTCTCTGTGTCCTCTTTGTCTCCTGTCACAACGATGCTGATTGCTCCATGTGAATCGTGCATTTGTATTTGTGCATTACTTGCACTGGTATCTCTGTCTCTCAGCACAGAGATCGCTTTTTCCAAAAACTGAAGATGATCCATGAATGATAGATGTTCATATTAAATCCTCTCAAAATAAAACTAGTGCTCCGTGTTCTCTGTGTTGCAGAGGTGGCTGTCAGTCTACTGCAGGAGAATTATTCACTTCCCATTCCGTTCTGCTTCTTGGCTGTATTGAAGTAAGGAATATGAAGACAGGATTTCATACATACACATTTTCACATTGCATTGTTGTATGTATGACCATGCACTGATACTAATTCCTCGTCTGTACACACACTTACAGGAGCATTTCCCTTTAGCCCGACCAGCTCAACCATAATAACCATAAACTTAGTCAAGCAATGCTTCTATTTTTTATCAAATGGATGACAGAACATTCTTTTCCACCTTAATAAAAGTGTACATGCTCCATGTGGGCTGAGGGACTGTGACACGGTTAATAAGATGTTTACCTCAAGCTTAACGCCCTGCAACGCAACCAGCCTCCCAACCACGCTCACATTCCAAACCCAGCATAATTACAAGCCGGGTTGATTAATTATGTCTCAACAATATGCTGCACTCCAACGCCACAAGGGCTAATTAATAGAATGAACAAGATGGGTAGGAACGGTTATTGGGAGGTTCCAGCTCACACTCTGAATTTGGCAAAGCTGTTTAGAGGCCCAGAAAACGGGGACAGAACACTCGCCGGTCTGGCTGCATCACGCAGAGACACAGGGGCAGTCCAACACTGGCACACAGCTCACAGTATACAGTGGAAAAGCCTACTGAGGACACTGATCAGCAAGTGCACTGCTCTGTGCTTCTGGCTGTGCATCTGACAACACACACAGCAGAAGCGGTGTGTAGTGAAATCCATCTGCCTTATTAACTGGTCCTACTTCTTTGCAGTGCATCCTCCTACCTGCAGCTCCTCTTAGCTCTGCAGCTTTGGCCTGGGGCGATCCTATCGCAGAACCTCGATCAAGATCGGCCTATAAACAATCTGACCTTGGCAAGGCGGGGATGACATACGATCTGACCCTGGAATGAGGAGGATGAGGCAAATTTCAAGAGGAGGGTTCAATTAGTGGAGTGCCCCTGACATCAGAGATTAAAGCAGTGGAATAATAATGCAGAAAATAAATTGATTTTCTTCCCTCTGAGTGCATCACATATAACATTAATGCAATCATTTGAGCCTACAACTTGATTATTGTGACATATTTGTACACAAAAAGTGCATGAGCACACACGATCACCATGCAGTGACCCATCAGGGTTAATAGCTTTTAAAGGTTGCACACTGATATTCAAACCCCTCTAATGAATGCTTGATTATGGAAATGCCCACCGCCTCTGGAATATAAATTCTGCCTGTATCAGCCAGTGCTTCAGCAGGACAAGATTTGAGCTTCTCTTAATCACCAGGGAGGGTATTACAGAACCATCACGGATGCAAAATCCCATTAAGACGAGGGAGATGCCACTACAATAAAGTCATTTCATAAATCAGATGAAGCCATGGACAGCTAGCCATCAGGAGACGTCCTCCGCTCCACACAGAGCTTTTTTTTCTGACAGCGTTTTATTCAGGATCACATAATCACAAAAAATAAATAATGAAAGAGTTGTAATTAATTCCTGTGGTGAACTCTGAGCCTTATTTGTTTCTGTGGAATTCATTAATACACGAAGCACTTTGGATGTGAAAGCAGGTAATTTTCTGCTCTTACCTGAGCTGTTAGCTACTGTATCTTGAATGCAAGAGAGGCATCAAAGACAAATGGAGGGCTGAACAAAGCACGTCTTGATTTGGACTGCATCAGTAAGATCGGCCCTGTGGTGTTGAAACTAATGAAAGTAACTGATGTGAAACTAAGGTGTTAGACGAGGAGCAGGTTCAAAAGAGATTTCAAGTAAATGGAAGTTCCCATAGCTCTGAAGAAATACTTAATATTTCGGGAATTTAATCTCGTCTGCCTGACTGAGGACTTTAGTGGAAGTCATTTCACATCCTAAGACAGGGGTATTCAATTAAAAGTCCCCATGGTCCGGTTATTACATTTTGCCCAAGTAGAAGGTCCGAGCGAAAGTCATGGCCGCATTTTTAAAAAGTAACTAATTGTTTAAGTTTTTACTTAAAATGCGAGATATTAGACACATATACAATCTCTTATCATAAATAAAAGTAGTCCCAGGCAATCAAATACATTTAAGGTTTTTATTTCAAGTCAACCAAAAGGGAATCCTCAGAATAAAATAAATAATAGTGCAAGCTGAGTGGACTTCCTTTTTTCTATAATGCAACAGTCCCATGCTTGAATAATTGAAGGCCTCTTCAAGTGAAAAAAAAACTGAACTTCATTTTTCATAAAACATTTTTCTTTGAACTGTCCTTTCTTTCTTAATTGAAGCCTTCTTCATGTAAATAAAAAAGTAAACTCAGGAAAAATGAACAAAAAAGTGCAAAACATTTTTCATGGAACTCTCCTTATTCTTGAACTTTTTCATCTTTTTTTGCTTCAATGGGAGAAATGGGCATGTGGCTGACCTGCCAGGAGTTTAAATCTGGGTTGAAACGGAGTTAATGCCATTCTCATGCTGACATGTAGGTGTTCATTGGTGAGCCTGGATCGGTGCTTGTTCGCAGGGTGTCCTTGGGTACCGGCACGAGTTTACCGGATTGACTATAGTAGCAGCGCCCGCGGTAAATTTCTATGTGCGCTCAAAACCCCTCTATGGGGAAAACACTACTTATTTCGCCAGTGGTCGCGGTCCGGACAGAGCCATTTCCCGGTCCGGATCCGGACCGGAGTCCGCTAATCCGTGATGCCCGTCCTAAGATATGTGCTGTTCCACAAACACCTTGAACATTCACTGTGATTAAAACGATTCTCATTGTAATATATACGATAAAATATATCATAAGAACGAAGGCATGTCGGTCAGTCTACCCGTACTTTTATTCTTCAGTGTTCTTCACCTGAATGTCATAACAACAACACAACAGTACAGTGCCATCTATGGACCAAACTCAGTACAACACTTAAGTACTCCAATACACTACATCTCCCTTTTTCAAGACTGCAAGACTAACCATAGTTCAGACAAGGCTTAATTAACCAACCAAAATTGTCATCCGTTTTTTTACTGATCAAACAATTTCAATTTTAACCAAACATATTCATATCTTGCAGATGACTGAATCATGAGTGAAATGTAACAGATTACGCTCTGTATCCCACAGCTCAATATATAACCTTTAACAAGCTGTGCGTCATTATCTATTTTCTCATACATTTCTTTACTCAAAACTTGAACTAAGCCCATAACATTCTTCAAGATAACTCGTTCTGGTCAGACCAGATAACGCTGCGGCACTCTTACAGGTCTTCCACACCGTGTTGTTGTCACCGGGCTGTTTGTACATATGCTACGGTCAGTTACAATCTCATGACTCTGTGGCACTGTGGAACAGTCTGTAGTGGGACTATGTGGATCAACACGTAGCAACATATCTTGTTCCTCTTGACAGTGTTTCTCTGCTGGGGTGTCCTCAGATGTCCTTGTGACAGAAGTTTCTTCAGTTTTGAGCAGGTGTCTGCGATTCCTCCTGTACTCTTGCCCATTCGGAGTTTTAACTATGTAGGACCTCGGCAGGTGGTGCTTCTTTATCACAGTGGCTGGTTCCCACTTGCTGCCTTGTCTAATCCTCACATTTTCCCCATCCTGGAGATCAGACAGTGTCCTGGTTCCTTGATCAAAGTATCGCTTCTGTCTTTGCTGTCTACTCACAAGGTCACTCCTGGCATTCCTATACAGAGCAGGTTGCAACAATGTCCTAGTCACTGGTAATTTTGACTTGAGCCTTCTCCCCATGAGCATTTGTGCCGGTGAGAGGCCAATCCCACTCAGTGGTGTATTCCGGTATTCCAGCAGGGCTAAGTATGGATCACCATTACTGTCCTGTGCTTTCCTCAGCAGGTTTTTCACCGTCTGGACCGTCCTTTCAGCTTGTCCATTTGACTGCGGGAAATTCGGACTGGAGGTGGTGTGTTTGAAACCCCACTCAGCGCTGAAGTCGTCCATCTCCTTGCTCACCAGCTGTCTTCCATTGTCTGAGAACAATTCATCTGGCACACCATGCCTTGCAAATGTAGACTTGAGTCCACTGATGATCTGTTTGCTTGAGGTTCCACTCAGCTTGACAAGTTCTGGAAACTTTGAAAAATAATCCACACACAGTAAAAACTCTGCATCATTGAAGTGAAACAGGTCCACACCTATCTTTGACCATGCTCTCTCAGGCACTGGATGTGACATGAGCGGCTCTCTGGGATTATTATTTTTGTGTGTGTTACATACAGCACAATGAGCCACAACTTCCTCAATCTGTTTGGCCATGCTCGGCCAGTACAGGACATCACGGGCTCTTTCCTTACACTTCACTATGCCCATGTGTGACTCATGGATTTTTCTGAGCATTTCACTTCTCAGTGCATGTGGTACTACTAACCTTGAGTTCTTGAATATGAGTCCATCCACATAAGCTAACTCTTCTCTAAATGTCCAGTATTGTTTGATGTTGTCTGGAAGTTGTCTCTGTTTTTCTGGCCAACCATTTTGAATTGCCTTTGCAACCAGTCCCAACTCAGCATCCTCTTCTGTTGCCTTTCTAAACTCCTGCAACTTTTCCTCTGATACTGGGAGTTGGTGGTTGATAAAGTTGACTTCCAGTTCTTCCTCAAGGAGTTTCTCATTGTGTTCTTTCAGAAATGCTCTGCTTAGAGCATCAGCGATATGCATCTCCTTGCCTGGTTTGTATTTGACCTCCAGACTGTACTTTTGTAGCCTCATGAGCATTCTTTGTAGTCTGGCTGGGGCGCTGAGGAGTGATTTTTTAAATATCACTTCCAGTGGCTTATGATCACTTTCTACCTGGACATGTCTTCCATACAGATATTGATGGAACTTCTCACAGCCAAATACAATAGCAAGCAATTCTTTCTCAATTTGGGCATAACGTTTTTGACAGTCGCCCTGGAGCCATATGCTACTGGCTGTCCTTCTTGAAGTAGCACTGCTCCTAAGCCTTCCGAGCTTGCATCAACAGATAATGTAACTGGCTTTCTGACATCATAGTACTTCAGTACTGGTGCTTGGCTGACGAGAGCTTTTAGTCTTTCAAAACTCTGTTGTTGCTCTGAACCCCAATGCCACTCCACGTTTCCTTCTAACTTCCTCAAAGGAGCGCTTATGTCTGAGAGGTTAGGGATGAACTTGGAGAGATATTGTAGTAACCCTGTGAACCTCTGGAGTGTGGCTTTATCCTCGGGTGCAGGCATGTCTTGAATGGCTCTGACTTTTTCAGGATCCGGCTTGAGTCCCTTCTCACTGAGCACGTGTCCAATGTAAGTGATTTCAGTCATTCTTATCTTACATTTACTTTTGTTCAGCTTCAGATTAATGCTTCGAATGCGTTCTAGCACTTGCCTCAGCCGACAGTCATGCTGCTCTATGCTCTCTCCCCAAACTAGGATATCATCTATTACATTGACTACACCCTCTAGCCCTTCTAGGTGTCTGGCTATGCACCTCTGGAACACTTCAGGTGCTGAGGATACACCAAATGGAAGTCTCTTGAACCGATATCTACCAAATGGTGTGTTGAATGTACACAGGTGAGAGCTTTCTTCGTCTAGCTGGATTTGCCAAAATCCATGGTTTGCGTCTAACACTGAGAAGAACTTAGCATCTGGCATTTCCGCTACCACTTCTTCTATTGTGCGCAATGGATGATGTTCTCTCTTAATGGCAGTATTCAGGTCTTGTGGGTCAATGCAGATCCGGACTTTGTTGGGTTTTGTTACAGTTACCATACTATTTACCCAATCAGTAGGCTCTGTTTGTTTAGTTATTACTCCCAAACTTTCCATTCTTTTCAGCTCTGTTTCAATCATGTCTTTCAGGGCTACTGGCACTTTCCTGGGTGCATGGACAACTGGAGTGACATCTAGGTCTGTCTTAATGTGGTATACTCCTGGTATGCAGCCTAACCCAGTGAATAGATCCTCGTATTCACCAAGAATGTCACTCTCTGTTTTAAGCACATGCAGTCTTTTAACAAGACCCATTTCCTCACATGACTCTCCTCCCAGAATTGCAGGTGCCTTAGTCTTTATGACTTCAAATTCTACATCATAGTTTTTGTTTTTGTACTGACATGTCAACATGATTTTTCCTTTAGCGTGAATTTGTTGGCCTGCATAAGCAACAAGCTTGGAGTGAGATCTGCTCACCTTTTTGTCCACTCTCAGCTTTCTGAGGTCACTCATGGAAATAACGTTACAGTCAGCTCCAGTATCCAGCCTTACTTTCAAGACTTTCTTGTTGACCATCAGATTTTCATGCCACTTTTCTTTCTTTGTGTCCACAGCATTCACCTGTGAGACTGGATGGTCCTGTTGTTGTGCTTGAATTGTGCCAATAAAGAATTCTTGATCACCTGCATCTGCCTTGTTCAAATGTTGCACTTGATAGTTATCTGTGTGTCTTCGTGCCTTGCACATTTTTGCATAATGATTTTTCTTGTGGCAGGCTTTGCACACTTGTCCATAGGCAGGGCATTTCCTCGGCTCATGCTTGTAACCACATCTGGTGCAGTTTCCTTGATTCTTCATTTTGACACTGTCGGACGCAGCACCATTATCTTTCTTTTTGTCATGTTGTTTTTGTCTGGTGACTTTGTGTACAGGAATTTCCACCTCATCATGTAGACTTTTTAGCTGACTCCGACTTAACTCACTGGCTCTGCAAATGTCAATTGCTTTGTGTAGGGTGAGGTCAGGTTCTCTCAGTAGTCGTCCTCTAACTTGATCCTCTACGATTCCACACACTATTCTATCCCGGATCAGTGAGTCGCTAAGATGCTCAAACTCACAGTCTCTCGCTTTATTCTTTAAATCAGTGACATATGCATCAATAGTCTCTGACTTTCCTTGCACTCGTGTGAAGAATAGGTGTCTCAGATACGTCACATTTTTCCTTGGCTCACAATGTTGACGGAACAGTTCTTTTAACACATCGTAGTCATCGACGTCCTCATCGAAGTCAAACGTGTTAAATACCTTAATTGCTTCGTCCCCGGCCACATGCAGGAACGTGGCTCTTTTCACTGCGTCGGACTTTTCATCAGTTCCGCTAGCAACAAGGTAAAGTTCAAATCTTTGGATCCAGATCCTCCAGTTTTCCGCTAGATTTCCTTCTAGACTTAATGAGGTTGGGGGTTTCATCTGCTCCATTTTCTTCTTTTTATCTTTTTAAGTTTCACTCTGACACCATGTAATATATACGATAAAATATATCATAAGAACGAAGGCATGTCGGTCAGTCTACCCGTACTTTTATTCTTCAGTGTTCTTCACCTGAATGTCATAACAACAACACAACAGTACAGTGCCATCTATGGACCAAACTCAGTACAACACTTAAGTACTCCAATACACTACACTCATGATACTTTTTAACACTATTTTGCACTCAGGCTCAGCATGACAGCACGACAGCTGCACGAGTGGTAACATTATTTAATATTCTTGGATGGTGGGTCGAGTATCGTGCAAACCCCACAGCCCAGTGGGAGAAGCAGATCATCTGCCAAAAGATCTCAACGTGCGCTGAAGATTTTCCCCAAAGCTCGCAGATGTTTGTGGAAGGCTCATGGAGCATCCAGAGAGAGCAGAGTCAGTCATTCTGTGACTACACTATTTAGACGCTGATTCGTTTAGCAGCCTCGCCACCTCTCCAGCCTACCTGTCACACAGTGATACTGAGATCCGTTGCAGGTGGCGGCAGCAGTTTGATCCGGTTCTGATCTGGCTCTCCGATCCCCCCCTGAAGCGGGCTCAGCGCAGTTAACGCGCTGAACTGTTGAGTGTCCAGCTCTGTTGGATGACAGCAGCTGTACAGGCTCAAAAACAACAACTTCTCCTCCTCCTCCTCCTCCTCCCGGGGCGACCCCGCTTTCGATTTCTGAGTCCTACACGGTATGATTAAGTTACAGTGTGGCGTGGCGCAAACAGACGCACCGTCGGGGCGCGTCCGTTCAGACAACACGAGGCGGAGTATCCCGCCGCCCCCTCGCGTCTGTCTTCTAAATTTCCCACATCTCTCACTCGCCGGTTCTCCTTTATTGTCCAGCACCGCGGACCGCACATCATCATCACCCTGATGCTCCTCTGAAACCAGGCTGTCTGAGAGACGGGCTGGGTGAGGATCCAGTGGTGGATTTAAGAGCCCCCTGTTGCACTCACTGACTTTATCTCTGCTCGTATTTCATCATCTCAGTTCAACAAAAAGCTCCTCTGGTATGTGATTCCAATCAACATCTGAGCAGCGTGAGTGACAAAGGTGCGCTGCGTGAGCGCCACGCAAACAATGCCATCCACCAGATCAGAGGGCAGTCCACGCTGCCTCCATATTAACATATTCCTAATGTTATATTAGCATTTCCATAACGTTACAACCTACCTGTGCCGTGATCAGGTGGACAATTAAACGTTTGGTTGGATTTTTATGAGCACGAGCTCACAATGGTGATTGAGGAGATCCAAAATGAGCCAAATGAGGACTACAAACACAGACTGTAACCTGTGATCTCACCACAAACATCCGGTTATCCGTTATTCCTCAGATGCATCAACAATGAACACAGACAGCAGGAATCACCCAGCACGATCCCCGCTGCGCTCCGACAGAGAGTGGCGGTACCGCGCTGGTCCCCCTCTCTCTGGTTAATTTTCCTTTTCACACCACGGCCGGGCATTTGCGAATCAGTTTCAGCGGTCAGGTGCTGCTCTCCCCGCCGGGATGTGAATGATGAATGTGCGTGTTAAATTGTCCATTTCCCATATCCACAACAGTCCACACACGACCCGCCCCCCGGGCGGCACTGATTGGTTCAGATGTAACGGTTGCAAGCGTTTACATTAATGTTGATTTTATTTGGATATTTTGTATACTTATACGGGTGTCTAAATGGGAACTTTTATTTTGAAATATGCGACCTCTGTGTGCATGTGACGTAATAACCGGCGCAGGTGAGCCGCACGTTAGATGGACTCTAGCCTGGCGTGGTTTCGGCCACGGAAAAGTTGCTCTCAAGTTTAGAGCAAAGACTGAAGATATTAAGCTTAACTTTCTCACTGTGCACGCAGCCAACGAGGTAAAGCATTTGTTTATTCATTTCGTTCGTTCTTTCAGTTACATGTTAGTTTTATGGCTGACGATATTTTAATACTGTGTATTATGTGTATGTTTTTAGTTTTCACGGTTTGAAGACGGCTAAACCCGTTAAAGAAAACCACTTGCGTCTTCGTGCTTTTGGGAGGGAGTTACAGTGAAAACTCGGGACTGTTTGTCGACGTCGGAGGTGCAGCATCCCTAGGAGCCGGCAAGATCACGCAGCCTCGTCGTGACCAAGGTGCTTCGCAGCGGCAGTAGCGCGGATATGCAGATGAGCGGAATACACACGTTCAACACATGACCAGCTGAGCAAGCGTTGGTAAACAACACATGAGCTCGAACAGCATCGTTTCAAGGCAAAGTCATTAAGAGCTTGGACACTAAGGAGAGTGGACAAGGCAGGGACTTTGCAAATATACTTTAAGGGTTTAAGAAAAGGTTTAAATGAAGCTGATTTCATACTGTGTTGTGTGGTGATGCTACTCATTTTCTAAGTTAATATCTGCACCAGAGTTAGACATCTAACTTTATTGAAGTCAAAGGTTACAAACATTTAAGTTTTAAGTTGAATGCCTTAAAGCTAAGAGTGAAAGTATTTCATAGTCAACCTCTGATGTGTTGATTTAAGGTGTGTTTTGGTAATATACAGTGAATGTTATTTGCCAATTCACGTTTGAGCTGCATTTTGAGTTTATATGTGCATTTGAGGTATTTTAGCACATTAGTAGTGATAAGTACAGCGAATAGTATTTTCGTTTATTGAACTGTTTCAGGCTACAATATTTCATTACAACATAATTCATAAGGGACATATTTGAGTAAGTGTTAACAATTAATGCAAGCTTTATTTACACATTGAAACAGGTGTTAGAGTAACAGTTAATGCAGACTTAATTTACATTTAATATTTAAATTTACAATTTACATTTGCTACAACTTAGGCACAGTTATGGCAGTGTCTACACTTCAGGCAAGGCAAGAAGATAATATTAGAGCACTCCAACAGAGGTTTGATTACAATTACAAGAAATGGAGAACGCATGTTAAATTCTGCAAGAAGACATTATCACAGTCATTAGAGCCTTTAGCTGAGGGTCTACTTGAAGAAATCCTTCATGATGTCAAAGCTCTTTCTGCAGACGTCCAGCATGTCTATGAAGACCTGCGCAGAGTCTCAACTCCAAACCAAGACACACGACGGAGAGTCGATCTGTGTGCACAAGTTTCAGACTTCATTGTTGCCAAAGCTACAGCTTATTCATTCAAGCTGCTGCGGACGCTGCAGCAAGCCAAGCTGTTCTGAAAGTGTTGGAAGAACAACAAAGAGAGCCATTGGAATTGCAGCAACTAGAGGCAGAAGCGAATAGGAAGATAGCCACTCAAGAAGCAGCAGACCTGAAGCGACGCTTAGAGAAGGAAGAAGAAGAAATTCAGTGGAGAATTAAAAGAGAAGAAGAGGCAGCCCAAATGAAAGTAAAACTAGAAGAAAAGCAAATAAAGATAAAGCATTTAGAAACGATAAAGGAGCTTAACGCTGCACGAGCAAGAATGCAGGTGTATGACCAAGGGCTAAACATTAAAGAAGAGCCTCAGGATGTACTGAATCAGGAGACGGTAGCAGACTGTCAGTCGTCACATCCTGTAAGAGGTCCTCAGTTATCTCCACCTGTAGCTCCGCAACCTACAGCTACATCTGTTAATCCAAGTACATCGGAGCTCATTAAGATGCTTTCTGATGCTACGAGTGCAAACAGAATCCCTGTTCCTGAACCTTAAATATTCACTGGTGATCCGTTGAAGTACAATGACTGGAAACTGTCCTTTGAAATGCTGATCGACCAGAAGAATATTGGTGAAAAGGAGAAGATATACTACCTTCGCAGGTATGTAAGTGGACAAGCCAAGAATGCGCTGGATGGTTATTTCCTACTCGGAACCGAGTCCGCCTATGTTTCTGCATGGGAGATTTTGGAGGAGAGATACGGAAACCCATTTACAGTCGCTAAGGCATACCGAGACAAGCTCAAAGCATGGCCCAGGATCGGAGCCAAAGAGAGTGCTGAGCTCAGAGAGTTCGTTGACTTTCTCCGTAGCTGTGAAGTTGCCATGGTGCATATCAAGGCACTGGAGATCCTGAATGATTGTAATGAAAACAGAAAGATTCTTGTAAAGTTACCTGACTGGCTAACTGCTAGATGGAACCGGAAGGTCATGGACATGGAAGAAGAGAGTGGCCAGTTCCCAAGCTTCAGTCAGTTTGTTAAGTTCCTATTAAGAGAAGCAAAGATTGCCTGTAATCCAGTTACGTCTTTGCAGTCGTTAAAACAAAGTGAAACTGAAAAGGCAAAGCAACCAAAGCAGCAAAGGCAGCTGAATGTTAAAGCAAAAGCACTTACGACAAGTTCTAATGAACAGACCGCCGAACCATGCCTGTTCTGTAAGAAAATTGGCCATACCCTGCATGTATGCAAAAGGCTCATGGAGAAAGGAGTCTCCGACAGAATCAAGTTTGTGCAAACCTAAAAGCTATGTTTCGGTTGTCTTGAAGTAGGCCATCTCTCCAAGAACTGTAGCAGTAGGAGTGTTTGTGGCATTTGTAAGAAACGTCACCCTACGTGTCTGCATGAGGAAAGAGACAAAGGAGACCAAGTCAAAGTTAAACCAAGTCGAAGTCAAGAGAAGTCAAGCAATCAAAATAAAGAAAAGAGTAAGGAAAGGACTCAAACTGAGCAGTCTAAAGAAACTGTCACAGCCTCTACTTCAAACAGAGTTATTCAGAATGACGCTGCTGTGCAAACAGCTGCAATAATTCCTGTCTGGCTTTCGTCTGCCACTCGACCAGCAGAGGAGGTGCTTGTCTACGCTCTGTTAGACTCTCAGAGTGACACAACGTTCGTACTAAGTGAAGTAGCAGATGCTTTAGATGCGGACAAGGAACAGGTGAAGCTGAAGCTCTCAACTATGACATCAAGAACCACAGTAGTTCAGTCTCAGAAGGTGAAGAACCTGCAGGTTCGAGGCTTTTACTCAGAGAAAAGAATCTCCTTACCGCCAACCTACACGCGTGACTTTATTCCTGCCAACAGAAGTCACATACCTACTAACGAAACAGCTGAGGCTTGGTCCCATCTAGAACACCTTCAAGAACACATAGCGCCTCTGCAGAGCTGTGAAGTAGGTTTGCTTATCGGGTACAATTGCTCACAAGCCTTATTCCCACGAGAAGTCGTGTCTGGTCAAGCGAAACAGCCTTATGCGCAACGAACTGACCTTGGGTGGAGTATTGTCGGCCATGGGAATCCCTGTGTAGAGTTTGGAGACGCTATCGGCATCAGTCATCGTATTGTAGTGATGCAGGTCACACCAAATGTCAATTCTTCTGTCAACCTGAAAGCAGAAGTTCATTATGTGAATAGATGCAAGGTCAAAGAGATTACCCCTTCAGACATTATCAAGGTCCTTGAATCAGACTTCCCAGAAAGAGCTGGAGAAGACGATCCTGTTTCTCAAGATGATCTTAAGTTCCTGTCCAAAATGAGAGAAAACATATCTCAAAGAGATGACGGTCACCTTGAAATGCCATTGCCATTTAAAGAGGAAAGACCCAAGTTACCTGACAACAGAATACAGAGAATCAAGTCAAGCACCAATCCTGATCAGTGGACTTACGTTGCATCTGAAGACAATCCAGCAGACCATGCCTCTCGAGGGTTGACTGCAGAGCAACTTAAGTGCTCCAATTGGTTCTCAGGTCCTAAGTTTCTTTGGCAGCAAGAACTACCTCACAGAGAAAGCAAGGTGGGAGAAGTTAAGGATGATGACCCTGAACTTCGAAAGGCACTAGTGTTCAACACGAAGGCAAAGGAAGACAGGTCATTATTAGACCGCCTTGAGAAGTTTTCTGATTGGTCAAGGGTAGTGCAAGCAGTAGCTAGACTGGAGAGACTGATCCAAGAACACAAAGGTGTGAAAGAGAGAACCAATGAGAGCACAAGTCTGGAAGAAAGAAAAGAAGCAGAACTTACCGTTGTCAAACTGATCCAAAAGGAAGCGTTCTCAGATGAGATAAAGAACCTGAAAGAAAATGAGGTTATAACAAAGACCAAACACAGTAAGCTGAACAAGTTGAATCCAATTTTGGATGAAGATGGAGTCCTGAGAGTGGGCGGGCGTTTAAGTCATGCTGCGTTACACCCACATGTAAGGCATCCAGTGATACTTCCAAGGAACTGCCATATGTCAACTCTGCTGATCAGACACTTCCATGAAAGAGTTCATCATCAGGGACGTGGAATGACCTTGAATGAACTGCGAGCCAATGGATGGTGGATCTTGGGAAGCAGTAGTGCAGTGTCGTCGCACATCTATAAGTGTGTGAAGTGTCGGAAGTATAGGAGACGAACCGAAGAACAAAAAATGAGTGACTTACCTTCAGATCGAATGGAAACAGCTCCTCCGTTCACCTACACAGGCATAGATTGTTTTGGGCCTTTCTATGTAAAAGAAGGAAGGAAGGAAGTTAAAAGATATGGTCTTTTACTTACCTGTTTATGTTCACGAGCTATTCATGTAGAAATGCTTGACGACATGACAACTGATGCATTCATCAATGCACTAAGAGCGTTCATTGCCATAAGAGGTAGTGTCCGTCAACTGAGGAGTGATCATGGCACCAATTTCATTGCCGCAAGAAGGGAGTTTGCGGAACTCATGAAGGAAATGAGTGGAGAAAGAGTCAAAGCTCTTGGATGTGAATTCGTCATGAATCCCCCAGCAGCGAGTCACATGGGTGGCATCTGGGAGAGACAAATTAGAACTATAAGAAGTGTTCTCACAGCTATTCTTGACGAGTCAGCGCAAAGATTAGACAGCTCCTCTTTGAGAACCTTGTTCTATGAAGTGATGTCGATCGTCAATAGCAGACCACTTACTGTTGAGTATTTGAATGATCCATCTGCTCCTGAACCTTTGACCCCAAACCACATTCTTACCATGAAGTCTACTGTCATTCTTCCTCCGCCAGGACAGTTTGTAAGAGAAGATCTGTACCTACAGAAAAGATGGCGTAAGGTTCAGTATTTAGCCAATGAATTTTGGATTCGTTGGAGGAAGGAATATCTACTGAGTTTACAGCCAAGACAAAAATGGCAAAAGAACAGAAGAAACTTGACGGTGAATGACATTGTGCTCCTGAAGGATTAGCAAACACCCCGCAGTGAATGGAAGCTAGCCAGAGTGCATGAAGTCTATCCATCATCTGATGATAGGGTGAGAAAGGTCAGGTTGTTAGTTAGTGACACTACAGTTGACACTAAGGGTAAACCTACAACTAAAACAGTGTTTCTTGACAGACCCATACACAAGGTTGTTACTTTGATTGAAGCAGATTAAAATGCTTAATGTTTATTCTGATAGTTCATGTTGAGTAGTAACCTTGCAACAGGTTGTAAGATAAGAGAAATCCCACATTAAGCTTGATGTGATTTGGTGGGAGTGTAACGGTTGGGTAACTTATACGGGTGTCTAAATGGGAACTTTTATTTTGAAATATGCGACCTCTGTGTGCATGTGACGTAATAACCGGCGCAGGTGAGCCGCACATTAGATGGACTCTAGCCTGGCGTGGTTTCGGCCACGGAAAAGTTGCTCTCAAGTTTAGAGCAAAGACTGAAGATATTAAGCTTAACTTTCTCACTGTGCACGCAGCCAACGAGGTAAAGCATTTGTTTATTCATTTCGTTCGTTATTTCAGTTACATGTTAGTTTTATGGCTGACGATATTTTAATACTGTGTATTATGTGTATGTTTTTAGTTTTCACGGTTTGAAGACGGTTTTGCTGAAGATTAAACCCGTTAAAGAAAACCACTTGCGTCTTCGTGCTCTTGGGAGGGAGTTACATCAGAGGCTCCTCGACGTCTTCGTAGCACCGTAAAGAAAAACACACATCTGGATGCGACCCCGCGCAACTGGAGCGCGCTGGAAACACCGGATTACGCACAGGAAGTCTCTAAGGGCCGTTCAGTGTGGAGTTTGTGTTTACTGTGGCTGGAGATAAAATTCTGTCACCTCTGCAGAAAATCAGGTGTCACATCACAGCAAACACTTACACAACATCATCACGATGGAGGCTATGAAGAGGATTCAGTCTGACGGACAACAGGAGTTTCTCAATAGACTACAGTGACAGCAGTCTGTGTAACAGGCTTCACTATTTTACACAAAGACGCTTCACATATGAAGGGTCTGCCAATCAGCCAATCAGATGCTGAGAATTCAAGACGTTTTTAAATACAACTCCGGCATCATTATTTATAACACATACTTCATATGTTGTGTTGATGCAGTGAATGTGGCTGTCTAATCACCATATATTTACACGGTTATTGTTATACAACGTGATAATATCATGGGAAAACAAGCGAGGGTGACAGAGCGCCTCACAGTCAAACCACCATCTGTGAGACTCTTGCGCCGCTCTGTGTCCGGATACAGTCTCCTTCTTTTCTCCCCTTTCACGTTGTCTTACTCAGGGACAAGAGCCTATCTGTGGATCTGTCTATCTGTGAACCTGTCTGTGAACCTGTCTGTGGATCTGTCTGTCTGTGAACCTGTCTGTGGATCTGTCTGTCTGTGAACCTGTCTGTGGATCTGTCTGTGGATCTGTCTGTCTGCTCGCTCCAGCAGAGCGCTCACTGACTAATCACCGAGCAGCAGAACAGAACAGAGGCTTTATGAGGATTAATGACAGCTGTCACTGTCTGAATACTGTCACAGTAAAAGAAACACAGTGACATCACTGTTCAAATAGAATTTAATAAAACACACACACACACACACACACACACACAATAATAATAATAATAATAATAATAATAATAATAATAATAATATTAACAACAACAACAACAACAACAACGACAATACTACTACTACTACTACTACTACTACTAATAATAATAATAATAATAACAATAGACTAATTAGTCCATACCAAATCCATACTTTAACTAACAAAAACACCACGCGCCAACATACGTAAGGAAACCCTCGAAGAGGTTCGGTGAGGCTCGGCTGATTTTCTCTTTAGATCCAGAATGAATTTTGAAGCTCAAAATGTTACAATCCTGAAGAAATGTGTAATATAAGTTTACATGCTCATACTGGGTGGACGAATACAAAATAAGATGTTTTCACATGGATTAGATCAGAACAAACAGAACAGAGACCCCACATGTAACACATTTTAAGCCAGGCTTATAATAACTTTCATATTCACTTTTTATTTTACCCCAATAACCTATTTATATCCTGGGCTATTAGCCTATATGTGCTGATGATTGATAAAACGTTCATGCATGATGGAATAATTTATAAATAATATAATAGTGATATTTTTTGTCAAAGTAGCTTCATTGTATATGAATGCTTGCAATTTACTCAACATCATTTTTGTTATATTTTTTAATTCTCACAAATAATTTTAGAGAAAATTATCGGACCCCCTGTAGTACCTCTGCGGACTCCCTAGGGATCACGGACGCCTGGTTGAAGACCCCTGGATTAGATTATTCTTATAGCCAGCTATGCATTCACACATTATAGAATAATAAGCAGTGGCTCAATATGAAGATAAACTAGTACAATAGTTAGTCAAATTGAACTAAGTGCATTTGAATTACATTTAAATACTTTACGTGTCTTTAGTCTGGAGTGTTTTTATTTAGGGTTCTCATTTCCTATTCACCTGAATGCACCATCATGCTAGTTGAAGTTGAATTGCACTTTAATCCCAGAGTATGACCTGTCAGGCAAAGCTTTACATTTCATACCAGACATTTATTTATTTAGTTAGTTACTTCCTGTTTTTATCTTTGTCTGCACAGCGTAACTCTGATTTTTAAGGTGCTTTAAACATTTTAAACGTACCTACTTTGCTCGGTTGTCAGAGCGACCACTTGTAGTGAATGGAATGGTGCGCCTGACAAACTAAACTCAGGATGTAAAATATAAATCTCCATACTTGTGTATTGATTGAACTGTTACGTGATCAACGCTGCTGCTGATCGAACGTCGTCTGTGATCATTAAACAAAGGTACGACCACACTGAACGCCATGCTGCACTCGCGTTCTCTGTTTAACCTCCTGTGGCTGCTGTTATGTCAGACTGCTGCTGTGAGGTGAGAACGGGCATTATCACAGAGTCACCTCGTCTGTTCACATTCTTCCTGCAACTCTCTGCTCTTGTTGCAATGCGCACACACGTGCGCGCACACACTGCAGCTGTTTCACATGTGTATACGTGCAAAAACGCGTGTCATCATGTGTGCATCACATGTTCTCACCCTGGATACGGACGGTATCCTGTCCATGTCTCTGTCTCTCCCCTGTTGTCATGTCCTCCTGTAGTTGGGCTGAAGCAAACATCAGCAGCATGCTGGCACCGCAGGAGAATCGGGTCATGGTGCTCGGAGAGTGGGAGGAACGCTGGCAGCAGGGCAGGATTGGCTTCCACCAGCCTGAAGTGCACAAGTAAAGGCCTCACTTTATGTCCCCGCACGGTGGGATGAGGGGAAACAAACCTCTTCCAAATGCATGTGTAATTTAATGAGATGACATTAGCTGTAAATGATCATTACTCTAACAATGATCCCATAAAATCACGTGTTTACAAGGACTGATTCAGTCCTCATGTGGCCTAATTCAGTCCAGACAGCACCTCTAAGTGTTTTTCATGGCTCTAAAGTTTGAGTTTAATCCCGATGATGAAGAACACATGCATATGAATATCTGGTATTCTATTGTTCTTTTCTGACAGGATGCTGCAGAACAATCTGGATAAGGTTCTTGCAGGACGGACGGGAGTTCACTTCTTCTTCCCTCTCTGTGGGAAAGCTGTTGATATGAAGTGGTATGGAAAAGTGCACCATGTCCATAAGGTCACACATGGTGTTTACATGTTTACTTATCCTTCCTGCTGTATGATGTGACACCCTCTAATAAATTCGACTTTCTGTGTGAATCCCAGGCTGGCAGACATGGGCCATTCAGTGGTCGGGGTAGAGATCTCTGAAAAGGCTGTAAAAGAGTTCTTTGAAGAGAACAACATGACGTACAGCGAGGAGCCAGTTCCTGCCATACCTGGAGCAAAGGTTTACAAGGTAAGTGATCTATACTGCACATGTGTGTAAACAGAGAGGGATCAAGATGCTTTTCTGAATTTTATGACCAAATTTCTATTAATATTTTATGTGCTATGGTTGGCCATTTTCAGGAAGTGTATTTGTTTTCTGCATATATATACAGGATACTACAGAATATAATAAAACTGTATCCATCCGTGGGGCAGTATAGACGTATAAACATCATGATAGCTCCACAGATCACATCATGCCTCCTGGATTCAGTTGCACTAATTTTGATTTGGGAACAGGACAGACTGATGTATAAAAGAATTGTTCAGCCTGCTGGGTGTAAATAGAGGGTCTCTGAATCACCTGTTGAGAGAAGTTACTATTTAAAACATGTGCAGTCAGAAGAGATCTGCTGTTGTTGTGAGTTGCTTGAGAGGAATGTGCCACGGATTGGCCGGTGATCGTCACACAGATTTAATTACACACGGAACCATACTGAGGACCAGTTTCAGTGTTGACCTCACACTCACAATCTCACACACACACACACACACACACACACACACCAGCTTGCATGACATCAGCACCAACCAGGTGTGTTCACTGTCACTTAACCTGATCGGTGTTTGTAATATATAAACACTGTTGGTGTTGTCAACATTCATTCATCAGATAATGTCTCTCTGTTTGTCTCTGTGTGAAAGGCAGTAGACTGCACAGGAGGAGGGTGAGTTGGAGATTTTCATTAGGCAATCGATCAAGGATGGTGTCGGTCTTATTCTTAAAATATATTTACTGTATTAACTCCATGATGATAAAGTACAAACAACAATGTGCTCCACCTATGGCACAAGATTACATGATGTCAGCAAATATTAAGTTCTACAGTCAGGATGTTGGGATGGAAATCTCTAATTTTCGGGCCAAGGGCTTCGCTTGAGCAGTTATGCTGGACCGGACTTCATCTATAATAATGACAATCCTATTTGCACTGGTGAGCATGATGGTGTTTAGTAGACCTGCACATTTTCTGGGTTGTCAGCAGAATAAAAATGAGAGTTTTGATTCATCTCATGTAGATTATCTCACTGTGAATTAATTTTCATTGTCAGTGGCAGAGTTTGCCACTCTCACACTAGATTCATATTGTCTTTAAACCCATTTAAACACATTTTCACAGGAAAAGGATCAGTCCAGTTAATAAGATGGTTAAAGTGCAACCAAACATGCTGCATTTACACAGATCATAGTTCATCCACACTGTCTGTGTTCACAGGGCTCAGAGAGAAATATCTCCCTATATCAGTGTGACCTGTTCAACTTCTCCAGGTGAGTAAACTGTATGTTTGTATCAATGTTAGATTACTTGCACAGGTAAATGTCTATCACAAGCTCTGTTTTTCTGTCTCACAGCTCCATTGAGGGGCAGTTTGGGGCAATCTGGGACAGAGGCTCTCTCGTGGCCATCAACCCAAGAGACAGAGAAAAGTAAGATACGCTTCAGATCTGATATTTAGAAGCCTAATAAAGCAGATGAGCTTTGTTTTTAAATATATATTCATCACAATAATGTGAAATTAAAACTTTTTAATACTCTCTTGACATGAACACATGAATACATACATATGTTCCATGTTGTTTTAATACATTATCCCTCACAGGTATGCTGCTCTCATAACTTCCCTCATGGCCAAAGACTGCAGATACCTTTTGGACACACTGTTGTACAATCCTGAGCTATATCCAGGTAACTGCCTGTACTGTGTGTAAGACATCAGACACTGTAAACAATGGTGATGATAAATTATATATGCATCTGTATTTGTCTTCAGGCCCTCCTTTCTTTGTCCCTGATGAGCAAGTGCAAAGCCTGTTTGGTGAGTGTTGATAGGAGGTGTTTCTGTACTTAATCATAAAACACATAAATGAAGTGAAATATGAACAGCACCTGTTCGATGTGGACCAAAGAGGCTGAGATTCATTTGCAGTTTCTTACCCTCAGGGAACAGCTGTGATATGGAACTGCTGCAGTCTGTGGACAGCCTGACAGACATACATCGAGGCTTGGGGCTGGACTACCGGACTGAAAATGTACATCTCATCACTCCAAAGAGCATTTGAAAACTTACTCTGAAGTTTAGAGAGCTTAGAAAAGCACTTTTGGAGTATTTTGTTGCTAACACAGGACAGAGGCAGTTTTGCCTCGCTTAGACATCTTTTTGACACTGCTGCATTTTGGGGGAAATGAAGGTGCATGCAAATAAAATCTCAAGAGAATTTCTAAAAATGATTTAAACTCAGGAATTTTTATAAAGTCTCTAAGAACGGAAACATATGAAGTTTTAAAATAAAATGATTTTTATAATGTGTGGCTTTATTGAATCATCTGGGTAGATATAATGTATTACTTTGCAAATTTGCAAATATGCACGTTATATGTGTTATATTACAACACACAACCTGCATGATTCATGCAAATACTGAATACAGGTTCAAGATGCATGGTAAATGGTAATGGACCTTTCTAGTCTTCTGACCACTCAAATCTCTTTCACACTACGTATCTCATTCACCCATTCACACACATTCATACACTGATGGCACTGGCTGCCATGCAAGGTACCAACTGCTCATCAGTTTGAGGAGCTAACCATTCATACACATTCACACACTGATGGCACAGCCTTCATGGATAAATTTCTATGAAACTCCAGTAACATCAACCTGCACAGAGTCATTTGTCATTTTCTCCATATGAAAATTCCATAAAATGAAAAATATGACCCATCGTCACGTGTGTGTTTTGAGGTTCCAAACGCAACATGAGGTCAGAAGGTCATTTAACGACGTGTCATGGTGTCGTCATAGTGCCCTCGTGGCCCTATTGGCTGTTGCCTGGATACAGTCCAACATTAGCAAACAGCAAGGAAGACGGAGCGCGAGCTCAACCCGTGGAAAGTTTGCTTCACAGAAAATGCCGAAAGATTCCGAGGAGCAGAGAAACGTAAGTTCAGAGCAAGTTCAAACGTTTTGACAACGTTATATATCAGAAAATAACCAAAAGGCTTCAAAAATAAGAATGATCTGTTTCTACCGGCGTCTGTGCTGCAAATGTAACTTCATTCCCCGTTTAATGTCTTATTAGTGACGTTAAAGGTTAATATTTACAATTCATCCTGAAGTTTCTGCAGTTATTTAACAGTCTATTGAATCACCTGCCAGGTGTGTGCGCCTCCTGCTGGCCGCTGGGTGTGGAACGATGAAGCCCGAACTGTGGAGTTTGTCAGGTGAGCCTGGAAGCTAGAAGAAGCTAGCAGCCATGATGACGTCATGTTAAACTATGACGCAGCAAACATCTCCACTCTACTTCCCGTAGTTCTCATCCAGCAGAGGAGGCCACACTGAAGGAACGAAGGCAGACCAATGTCAGCTTCCACGAACTTAACTGTCGATCAGAATGGTAGGCCTTACAGTCCGAGTTTACACACCTGTGCACGTGATCCAGCTGCGTTCAAGGTCATTCAGAGGCAGAGGACATGTAGGCCTGTGCTGCTCTTCACATTAGGAACTAACCTACACTGTTCATTTCTTTGCTGTTTCCTCAGGTTGGCTGAGATGTGCACCGTGAACCACAGAGGGTGCCACAGCCTAAGAAAGAGCCTGAGCCCTGCTCATCTGAATGCCTACAGGGCCTCACTGATGAAGAGGCGAGGGGACTTCATCACCACTGATGATGTTAAACGCAAGTGTCAAAGTGTTGTTGAGCTCATAACGACAAGGCTGCATGACTCAGCTCCTCTCTGTGTCCTCTTTGTCTCCTGTCACAACGATGCTGATTGCTCCATGTGAATCGTGCATTTGTATTTGTGCATTACTTGCACTGGTATCTCTGTCTCTCAGCACAGAGATCGCTTTTTCCAAAAACTGAAGATGATCCATGAATGATAGATGTTCATATTAAATCCTCTCAAAATAAAACTAGTGCTCCGTGTTCTCTGTGTTGCAGAGGTGGCTGTCAGTCTACTGCAGGAGAATTATTCACTTCCCATTCCGTTCTGCTTCTTGGCTGTATTGAAGTAAGGAATATGAAGACAGGATTTCATACATACACATTTTCACATTGCATTGTTGTATGTATGACCATGCACTGATACTAATTCCTCGTCTGTGTCCAGGAGCAAAAAGCTTGATGAAGTCCTGATGGCCCTTCTCCTTTACCTGTCTTGTTTCTTTGAACAAAAGTCTCTGCAGAATAAACCCAAGACGTTAATAATGTAAGTATGCCAAGTCTGTCATCGTGTATTTTACAGGCAGGTGGTTATTGACTTTGTTGTAATACTGCAGTATTATCATCACCATTGTCTCTGTCCTCTACTTCTTCATATTTTTCCTTCCTCCGCCCACCTGTTCCTGTAATTCTAACCAACGTGACAGTGTGGACATCATCAGTGAGCAGCGGATGATGGCCAAGACTTTGGCCAAAAAGGAGATTGCTCAAAAGAAGCTGGCTGTCTGCTACTTCAGCCTAATCATGGAGCTGGAGATAGAACGACATCAACACTCAGCACATAACAAGCGAGTATTCAGATTGAGAACAGGTGTTAGAGACAGGAAATCCAATTCTTTCTGCAATGTGTTCACTCAGTTGTCTTGTTACCGGGACACTTGTCACCTGTCACACCTTTTCAGAACGCCTCTCCTAGGTGCCATCGGAGAGCAGTAGTGAATGTTCTCTCAGGGAGGCTCATTGTTTAAAATGTATTTTTACTAATGGAACAAATATTCACTGTGCTCTGTACTGCAAAGTTCTACTGACTTTCTTATTAAACATGACAAGGACAAACATCTTTTGACAGTCACATAATAAGCTCTGCTGACTGTACATCACATCAGTTCCCTCATTTAAATATGGTCACATGATACAATAATAATAATAACTCACACACATGTTCATATACTGTACATTGAGGGTACATTACTTCTTCATTACTGCTGTCCATACTGCTCATGAAGTAAGTGATAGGGGACAAATCCACTTTGTTCTGTGCATTCTAAAAGTAGGCTGAAGCCCCTGTGAGACAAATCAAGCAGGTATCTTTCAAAGTTAAAGTATTTTTAGTTTCTAATGTTTGCTTTGTGTGTCCTCTTGTGCAGTGGATAGACAGTAAGAGAGAGGGACTGTAACCTTTACAGATCCACACTTGATTTGATTAATGCACACTGCTGTGGACTCAGCAGTCAGCAGAAACTTAGCTTCGGCTTAACTTTACTTCTAGATCAAATGAGGACTGGGGATTAGTGTTCTCTATCAATTGCATTTATATAACATTAATGAGGGATGTCTGTGGGGCCGGTATGAACCCTATCACATACACTATATGGACAAAAGTATTTGGCCACACCTGTCTTGCTGGAGGAGGGATGATGGTATGGGAGCTGTTTTTCAGAGTCTGGGCTAGGCTCCTTATCTCAGTAAAGGTTAATGTTAATGTTTCAGCATGGCAAGACATTTTGGACAATGCTATGCTCCCAACTTTGTGCCAACAGTCTGATGAAGGTGCTTTTCTGTTCCAACATGACTGTACCCAGCACACAAAGCAAGGTGCATAAAGACATGGTTTGATGAGTTTATGAGTGTGGATTGTGAGCCAGGCCTTCTCGTCCAGCATCAGTGCCTGACCTCATAATTTTTTTGCAGAATGAATGGGCACAAATTCCCACAAAACCAACTCCATATTAAAGTATATGTATTTGAATACAATGTCCCGGTTGGCATACTTGTTAGACGTCTGAATACTTTTGTCCATATAGTGTATGTAAACACTATCTAGAACTGAATACTGTGCACCTTTTTGAATGAATGGAACTTTATGATCAAATAGCATTGTTTATTGATTTGGTGACTTATATTTGATGAGCTGTGAGCATGGTTCCTTGTATGCTGGTCTTATCTCAGGTCTGACTTTAAATGTTGTTCTCAGGTCATCTCTTGAAAAAGGTTTGCTCTCAATAAAGTCTTAAATCTGATAGACATATACTCATGCAACCCACTTCTCATATCCTCCAGTTTGTCACAACAACACCAAACTCTGTGTTTTTCAGGGGCCACATGTCAAACAGTACAGAATGGTTGCTACGTGCGGTACGTGCAGTAAGAATCCTTATTACACTCCAGTTCCAGTGTTTCTTTGGTCAATGGTCCAAATTGGTTAGTGATCTTTATGTGTCTCTCACTGATCTTCTTATTTTCACAAACTTATAAATTTGACTCATAACCGATCTAAAAGATCTTTTCTTGCCAATATAATATAAATAGCGTGTTGAAACATTCAAAACTATTTTGCCTGGACTGCACAGAGAAAAACTGAGCCCTCGGCTGTCAGAGTGAAGGCCAGTTCACCATCTGTGAATACAGACGGCAGTGAGCAGAACAGAACGACATTGAGTTCTGGTTATGCCTGGTGGCCTTAATGAATTAGTTTGTGGTAGGAGATGTTGACTCAACACAGGTGCTTTGCTTTGACAGGCTCTCCTCAGTATTTAGCCAGGTGGGTGGACGGGGAGAGAAATCTCACGCTAACAGCAGCAGCAGCTTATTGCCTGCTCAGTGTGTGACCTTTTTAGACAGAAATAGCTGTGGTGACCTTTAAAAACACAGAAGAATAAATGGCTGCTTAGGTTTCTAGTCAGGATTAAGAGAAGAAATTATAGACACAATGAATGTTTAACTATCAAATGAATTCTGGAAATAATTGAGTATAAAGAAGACCAGCTGACACTCCTCACTGTCTTCTCTCTCTTTCTAGTGTTTGTACAGCTTCTTCTGTTATGTCGCCTGGGTGACGTTTGGCAGGAAGGACCTGAGGGACATCCAAGAGGAGGTTGGCCGTCTTTTGTACTCTGACACCTTCAACACAGCAGTGAGGAACAGGACTGATGTGGACTCTGGTGTGACCTTCGCTACTGTAAATGGTTCAGTAGAGACGGGAGAAGCTGACCCCCAGGAGACGGGATGTAACAGCACATTCAGGCACAGGTAGGTTTAAAATGGAGGAAAGCTTCAGGCGGCATGATGCCATGACTGTCAGTCATTTTTTTTAGAGTACAGGAATTTTTATGAACATGTTGCCTCTTCATTTAAGACATTTTTCACTACTATTGGTAGGTCCACATCTCTGTGAGGTTATCCTGTACCCTTCTGAGTAAAATTCTGCGAAATTTCAAAGTTGGAAACTTTCAATGGGAATTAATATAAATTTATGTGAATAAAGAAGATAGGCCCTTAACAGGACACTTAAATACAGTTGGCGAAAATATATTTTAGCATAACTTGACTAAAACCAGATTTCATGCATGTACATTCAGTCATATGCACATAGCACACTGCTTACTGCAGGGCTATTGAGGCCACGCCCCCTACCTGCACAGGTGATTTCTGTACCTGGACCACACTTTAGAGCCCAGAGCACACAGAGACTATTGGAGACACACATTTAAGCTCATGGACTACATAATATTGTAATAAAATAATAATAATAATAATAATAAACTTACAAATAAATCTGCTGAAATGTTTTGAATTGTTTTATTTTGCATGTCTCCTTATGACAAAACAAAATGTTTAGATTTATGTTTGGATATGATACAGTTTGTATTACCCCCAATTTACAATTAATTCCCATATATTTCCATAATTCCCATGGAGTTTCCAATTTGGAATTTTCTCAAAATTCCAAAAGTTTAACTTCCAATTGAAAGTGACCAGAAAGTTTCCATGCCAGTTTGTTAGCTACTGTTTTAAATTAGGGACTGCAGGTAGCTCTCCTGGTAGAGTGTGCAGCCCATATATGAATGATCAGTCCTTATCACAGCGGCCCAGGGTTGGATTCTGTGGTCCTAGCTGCATGTCCTTTCCCCTCACTATCTCTCTCTCCACACCTTCCTGTCACTCTGCTGTCGCCGGCCAATTAAGCTCAAAAGGCCAACAATTTCAAATATTAAGAGCAGGTTTTTTTGCTATCTGTGATTGTGCAGTTCTAGCAGCTTTTGAGCCGCTAAAATCTACACTGTGTTCGTCACCTAGATGCAGACTTTGATGTTAGCATACAGCCAGGTTTTTAGAGTTGAAAACAGCTGCATGTGGCTGATGAGAGCTGTGACACTAAACCAACTAAACCAAAAGATTGAGCTAATAGAAGCTGTAGGCTCAGCTGCACTTGAGAGTTTCTGTCACTTACAGTCATCAGAATAGCGATGTGTCGGTTACAAAGCAGGAAAAGGAGCATTAAACTGCTTTAAATGTAACGCTCATCAAACTGCTTGTAAAACGAGAGATGTTCTTCATTTCCTTCTTTCATTTTTACCAAAACTGCAACAACAAACAAATGTGATTTTCCACGTGTAGTGTTGTGAAATAAATCTATGAATTACAATGGTGAAACAGTGAAAGCAGGATTTTTCCTCAGGCTTTAATTGTATCATCAAATCATTGCTGCATCCCTGCAGAGCTGGATAATACTCCTCTGTGGGGATTACTGCCAGTGATGTCTTTCATATAGAAGTTATAGAACAGTGACATAAGAATATTGATTATAGCCTTTTTAACTAATCTAAACGTCAATTTGTTTAAGCAGCCTCCCTCTGATTCCACATCTCATAGGGTAAATAATGTGACGGCTCCGGGAGTGAAGTTGTCTGTGTGATGGACGTTGCGTCAGACCTCTAACTGGAATATGATTGATGGAGACAGATTCATAGCTCTGTCCGATAGCCGGGATTTCTCTGACAGCTGCTTTTCTGTTGCATTGCTGTGTCTAACACAAGATTGGCAGTTGTGTAAGCTGTCAGAGGCCCGGCGCTCTTTCCTGCTGTCAGGTTGAGGCTAAACAATCAAAAGCTAAGCTTGACACGCACTCTCCTCCTGAGGGGGGATGTACACCTCATGAGTTGGACAAGCTTTAGCACAGCTTCTAGCTGTCTCCCCGACACTGAAAAGATTGTGATTTAAAAAAAATCCATTACATTATATATGTTATTTTTTATACTGTATTTGCAGCTGGATCTTGAGAATTTGGATCCTATAACAGCTTTCCTGAATTAGTTTGTTTCCACCATGAGGACTATAGGTACTGTATGTATGACAAAATATGTGAGGAATGTCTCCTTTGTATGCACAGCTGTTGTGTGAATGGACTTCAGAGACAGATCTTTAATTTTTGGTTTATTAATGTGTGTACAGCGAAAGTTCAGTTCAGTTTCTTCTCTTATTTTTTCAGTTGAGAATGTATACATTTTCTCAGTTATATACATATATATCTAAATATATTGTTGCACTCTTTTTGCATATGCATATTTCCCCAGTGTGTTAGTATACAATAAGGTCATTAAATTCATTCATCCCTGCCTCATTGGCTTTTCCCCCAGATTGTCCCAGAGGTGTCCGGCCCTCAGCAGTATAGTTAATCAGCGATCTCCACTCTTGGTCTCTCTGCTCCCCTCGCCCAAAGAACGATCGGCCCATCTGTTCAGCGGTGGCCAGGCCAAAATGCGGAGCCCGCTGCAGGCTGAGCACTGCGACACCAAGGCCCTGATGGAGGAGCTCAACCAGCAGCTGGCCAGTGTCAGGTGGTGTAAAACATCAGAGGATTTGTCACATGTAACTGTCAATGTGATTGTTGTTTTGTTTATTGTTTTGATGTGTCTGTATCACCTCTGCCATCCCCAAAATAACTCACTGCTGTGTACGATGAGGTCCACAAGCAGTCAGGCAGAACTATTCCAAACACTGTGAGCTCCTCAAATGCTTCTAGTTAACAAGCAGTTATGCATCATCCAGTGGACGCAGAGTCGCACTCTGCACTGTCCTTGGAGCAGGTCACCAACTGAAAAGAATCTGTGTTTTTAGTTACAGTACGTGCTTGACTTTCTTCACCAACTACCTGCTGGTCAGGACATGACTGCTGGAATAGTTTTATTATCCTCTGTATGTCACTCACAATCTGCCATGTCATCTACAGCCATGTACCCCATATTCTTGATGCTCCACATAGCTGCAGGGTGAGGTCTTTTTCAGAGGGTCAGGTCAGGTACTGCAGTGACTTTTGTTGCATTACAGGGACAGTCATTTGATTCTGTGTTATATGAAGATATAATGAAGCTTTAAAGGTATTTAAAGGTTACTTCAAATGAGTTTAAAGGAGTCTTCTGCCTGTTTAACTTTTAAATTTAAATTGGTACTCTGGAACTCACACTCTTAACTCAGACGATCATCAGTGTTGCCCGCTGATGATAATAATCCAGTTTCTGAACGATGCTCAGTCTGCATTTAAGTGAATAATGTCATATTTGTTATGTCATGAGAATCTTTAAACAACTGCTTCCTACGTATGTAGAGATATTGTGTTTATTTCATGTGTTTCGTGTTGTTTTGTGGGAAATAGCATTAAAGAAAAGAAACACATTTAGAAATTTGTTGGAAAACAAAGAAGAAAGATTCCATCTTAACTCATGTTCTATTTCTTTTCACTTATAATCAGCTTTGGGATTCTTGGCAGACCGTTGACACAGTTCAGACACAGCACCCTGATCCCCTACGGCCAACCCAAAAACAACCGAGACGAGGCTGACAACCATGAAGCAGGAAGTGATGTTAATAACAACAGCGAGGATCGTCTCAGCATGGCTCCACGTAGCAGCTCGTCCTTCATAGGACCCAAGTTGACAGGTCTCGCCAGATACGGCAGCACTGCCCACAACACTAGAAACTCAGCAGCTACTATCGAGGTGGCGACCTCAGACGCCGAATAACTTGTGTGCATGTGTGTGCAAGTGTGCATTTTCAGAGGCATAATATACACACTACATGTGCAAATGCATTCCTGAGCGCAGCCCACAGGGTCAAACACAGAGAGGAAGCAGCAGCTGAGTTTTCACACACCTCCCTGGACTGTCATCACACACACCATATTTGTTGAGATTTGCTCCTGAATTTAAATCAGTGTCTTATTTGCCAGCTGGTGGTGCTGCTGAATAAAATATAATGAAATCCATAACAACTTTGAAGGTCTGCACTTTCTGTGGAGTCTGAAAACAAATATCCAGTTCACATGTGAAAATGAAGGAAGTCCAGCACATGGCATGCAGAGCTCACACTGGCTAAAATGTAATCATACGGTTTTATTTGTCAGATCGATTGGTTCATTTCATTTGTATTTTAATTTAGATCACTGAAGGCTTCTGTGTGCTTGTGCTGCCTAGCCAGGATTGGTAGCAGAAGGGGCTTTGCCTTCGCCCTAATTGGCTGAATAATCTGGGACACTAGGAGTAGAGTTAAGCCCTCTGAGGAGGAGAGGGAGGAGGCCTGGGGAGCCTGTGCATTAGGATGGGGGATGGGTCACAAGACACATTTTAAATTAGTTTTAAAAAATAATGAAGTGCTCTTGATTTAAACTTACACTGTTCCACATCAAAAACAATTAAGACGGGCACTGTCCAAAGCTAACTGCTCTCCTTCTGGTGTGCTATTGCAGAGGATGAGCAGTGATGAGGACCATGAGAAATGGGACCTGTTTCTTTCTGCCC